>JASVER010000151.1:1749815-1942931 GCA_030449065.1 Oceanodroma leucorhoa | reverse complement strand
GAAGAGGCTGCCCAGGGAAGTGGTGGAGTCACCATCACTGGAGACATTCAAAAAACGTGTGGATGAGGTGCTTCGGGACATGGTTTAGTGGGCATGGGTACTGGGTTGATGGTTGGACATGATGATCTTAGAGGTCTTTTCCAACCTTAATGATTCTATGATTCTATGATTCTAACAATTCACTTATCTAAACAAACAAAAAAAAGAATCCTTCAATGGGAGAAGATAACTAAATCTCAAATTAGGCTCCGGTTTTACTTTACAATAAGGTATTGGAAAGCATTGTGAAGCTCTAAGCTAATGTCTTAAAGTTACTTACATAATACTTGTCATCTCTCATGGAAGTATGAAATATAAAAGCCCTTACTTTGAGCTCCATCATCTTAAACTGGTGCTTTGGCTTTAATGTTATGCTCAGGTGTTTTGTTTGGTTTTTTTTCTCATTTGTATACTTTCATGTACAGAAAGGGAAATTTAGAATCCAGATTACATGGTATTAAGCATGGGATATTCAACTTCACTATGTTCACTTTCATGGATAGAGATATATGTGTACAGAACATGTCTAGATACTGTTTTCATCTTCATCTCCATAGGTTCCTTGTTAACTTTACTTTTTGGATTAAATATCTAGTGGCAATTGAATGATGCCAAACTATCATCAGCTAGTCACACATCCTGTCTGTCATGAACAACTTGTGAACACTGTTGTATTGAATTAATGGTTTATAATCCCAGGAACATTAGAAACAGCTATGAGAAACTAGACACATCTAATGATTGTTAGTTGGCCCTGCACTATCCTTGTTATTGAACCCATGTAGGAACTAGAAAAGAAGGAGAAAAAGAGGACAGTAAGAAGTTGGAAATATACTTTTCTGCTTAATGTTGCCTAAGTATAATTTACAGAGGGAATTAATATGACAGCAAAATTCCTACAAAACCATTTAATCCTCTCAGGAGACAAACATAAATGTATTGCTTCAGTGCCATTTGAATGGCCTGTAGACTTGGAACTAATTATTTCTTTTGTTTTCCCTCACTAGCAAAATAAGCTATACCCTTGTTCTTGCTTGCAAACTTGTTTTATTTCTAGTTCCATTCTGAAAACCTGCCCAGCACATGAACACGTGTGTGCTAATGCACATGTGCGTGCACACACACACACACTCACATACACATTGTTCTACTGAGTTTATGCTTCTGAGAAAATAAGTTAGTGAAAATCTCTTTTGATTAACTTAGAGGGCATTAAATTAGAGGGCACTATCTGCAACTAAAAAACAAGTAAAATAAGGGTCTTAGAATGTACCATTATTCTGGACTTTAGTAGATTTTTTAGTGCCACAAAAAATGCTCAACAGGTTTACTACATACATGCAACATGTGCCTGTAAAGTCTGGGGAAAAAGAAACCTCTATAGCCATTATAATTAATATCTGTACAAATGTGGAACCATGTCCAATTTATAGAATTAATTTTTCTAAAATTTAATAACTTTACCAATTTAATAATTTAGAAAAATGTGGTAAAGTTATTGAAGGTAGTGTTATAATGTAAAGGTATAGATCATTAAATTTATTTAAAGCTCCTAGAGCTTTAAGGAGTTTCTTAAACATCTCACTAGTCTTTTTCATTTAGCACAATGATTACAAGAAGGTCCGAGCAGATATTTGTATCTATATCTTGTAGCAGAATAGTATATCTAATGGCCCTACTCTCAAAAGATGATCGAGTAACATTACAAAGAAAAAAGCTAAAAGTGGGGATTTTTGGTTGAGTAATTGTTTCTTCTCAATTTAAATTGCTATTAAGAAGGCAAATCCACAGAGAACGCAGAGCAGTTGATATTGGCATTTCTAAAATTTTCATTTTGTAAACATTTTGAGGAGTTTTGCAATTTAGAAGATTGATGGAAGTAATGTATAAGTAGGGAGTAAAGAAAGAGCAGCATTATAACTAGATGAAAGTGCAAGGAAAACAGACAGTGCCCAAGTGCAACTAAGTACCATTTTAAATGCACAAAAACATTATTCATTTTAGAACTGGTGTGAGATGTTGCCTTCAATGCAATCATAGTTCTTCACTCAAAGCAAGATCAACCTATTCATATTACCTATTTGTGTTCTCCATCCATTAAATTGCTTCACAGAAGACATCATTGTCACTTCCAAAAGTTGTTCATACCTCTTCCAAGCAGTTTATGGATTTGAAGGGAAAATCCCTGCTTGGTAGGTAGGCCAGTATGACGTCCTTCAAAGTACATACCATTAGGGTCCATATAACAAACTCAAAATTTAATTCGTACATCATAAGAAAGTCAGTCTGGGGTTTGTTTGGGCTTTTTTGTTTTGTTTTCTTTTCTTTTATTTGTTTTGTTACTAAATTAAAGACTTGTAGGGGTGAGAAATTAAAGATCGTTAGTGTAAGTTATATATAAAGTACCTCACCTTAAAGCTTCAAACTTTTGAAGTCAAAAGTTTTTGCTGTCAAAAGTTTCTTGATCAAATGGGGGGAAAAAAAAGAAGGTAAGCTCTAAAGGAAGAATTCACAAACAGAATGAGATTACTGGCAACTTCTTTTACAAAGTTTTAAATATTATGTCATTATAGTCGAGGAGTCCTGACATAAAATATGCAATCTGCATGAGAATTCACTTGAGAAAGGTAACAAATTTCCTGACAAACAGGAGGACACAAAATAAACACAACAGCTTCACTGCTAATATTTCCAGTTCCAGCCGTTCATGCAAATGCAGCTTATCTTTTCAGTTATTACACTAGGATTGCACACTACCATCATTATGTTTTTTCATTATTTCCGTTGTCAGGCAGCATCATTCACACATAACATCCCTGCATTAATTTTTACTTATGAGGAAATCTTTAGTTTAAACATGATACACATTTGTGATACTATTACTGCAAAGAGTCAATCATCGATATTTCAGAGATTTTGCTTAGATGATACCAGTATGATTGCTATCAAAAGAGTATTTTTTCACTAGAAAGGTTCTGACACCTGGATGTAAGCTCTCTAGGAGTTATGTAGCAAACAGGAGGGTAAAGTACTAATCTAACTAGCAAGATACAAAGTCAGGTAGCATTAGGAATAACTTACTATCAGCTTCCATCAAAGATCTGCAGCCCTTGTGCGCCTATAGATGGGATACCATGACCACTTTTAGCCTCTGTGTACAGGATATCAACAAACTGTGGAGTCCAGAGGAAGGTCATTGAATGGTTTGGTAACTTGAGCATCAGGAGAAGCTGAGGGAACTGGATTTGTTTGGCCTGTAGAAGAGAAAGCTAAGGAAAGATATGATTGCAATCCTCATCTACCTAAAGAGAAGTTGTAATGAAGACAGAGCTGGGCTCTTCTCCATAATGCACCTTTATAAGACAGAGGCAACAATCATAAGCTGCAACAAAGGAAATTTCCAACTAGATGTAAGGCAAAAACTCTTCGTGAAAGGAACACTTAACTGCTGGAAACTGTTGCCTTGGAAGGCTGTGAAAACTCCATTCCTGGAGGGTCTCAAAACTCACCTGAAGGACATCCTGAGCAATGAGATATGCTATTGAAGCTAGCCTGGTTTGAGCAGAGTGTGGACCAGATGACCTGTGGAGGTCCCTTCTAGACTAAATTGGACATAACATACTCTTTTGCAGGAGGAGAGGAAATCTGGTTTGACAGCACAACATCTCAAGCAGACATTCATGCCACACATTACTACTACAGTGTTCACTTATATATAAACAGCTTGGTTTATGATGATCCTGAGGATTCATTTTAAAATGTTTTTAAAGTTAGTTAAGTGTGTGACAGTTCTAGTTACAGCTTCCATTTTTTTTGACTATTTTCGTCTAGGTCTTACATGAAGGTAAGAATGACAGTACATCCCATTGATAAGAGAAGGCAAAGGACCCAACCAAACTCTATTTTCCTGACAGAAAACCACAATTCCTATGCAGTGTATTAAAATCTGTGTTTCTATGCAACATTATTCTAAAGGGATGAGCTAAAGGATATCAAAGTGATATGCAAGAATGAGGGAATTGAGGCACCAAACAAGTATATCATATTACTACAACAGGAAATGCACATGAAAAATTCAAGTAGTTTGAATCATTCTTCTGGTCAGCATGCTACAATTACTTTTGCAAAACTGTAGGTTTCAGGTTTTTTTAGGTTCAGGCTCTCAGTCTGAACACAAGTTTTTTGAGGGTCATAGGGAATGTTATGCTACAGGTATGAACTGGGTAAGAACGGAGAGACTGAAAAACTGACTCAACAATTCAAGCATTATCCTTGCCCTTTCGTCTCTTGCTTTGGACACTGCAAACATCTTCTACCACTAGTGAGGATAATAACTAGATTGGGGATCTTCTTTCACTTGTTAAGAAGCTGCTCGTTGCAGTGATTCCTGGGAGTCTGAGATAGCGTACAACTACTTAAATTAATGTGGTTATCATTCTTTGCACTGACGTGATATTGGCAGTTTAAAAATGGAGTAAAAATTAATTTAAAGAAGTGCTAAGTGGATAGAGAATGACTTCACATTGAAACATTCTTTATTGTAGGAAATACTGACTCCTTACTTCCCGGTGACAAGGTTGTGCCAAGAACAGGAAGAAGTGATCCATCACTGGCAGCCAGCTTCTAATGCCACACTAAACAGTGTTGGTGGTCTTAAGACTTGATAGTGCCTTAATAGATTAAAGAGAGCATTTAAGATTGCCTTTGTTTTTCCATGAACAATACAGGTGCTGAACTTCCATTGTTCTGAACAGTGCGCTGAGTGGTATTTGAAACTTCGAGGCATTGTCACTTGCTGTAATTTGTTCTTTAAAAGTAATATGAAAGCATATCTAAAAGTGAAGTGGATTTGATCCCATTGGAGTGACAGTGTCAGCCTTAGCTGACTTAGAATTCTTATGAACACTTTAATTAAGTGTTCCTGAGCTTGGAGTTAGGTGCACAGGTTCAGATCCACAGAAGTATTTAGGCACCTCAGATACTACTGTTCGGTAGTAGTACAAAAGCTGTTTTATTCTTAGTGAATAAGAATGTTTTTGAATGTTTTTTTGTTTTGTTTTGTTTTGCTTTGCTTTTTTCCTAGCACAGAATAATAAGACATAATACATAAATATTAACAGCCAGCTTTTGTCAGATAGCATTGGTTTCTGAAAACACTAGCTCTAAAAATTTTTGACTGAATTGGTTATGCTTGAATATAAGCATATTGCTCATTATCCACCTTCAGCACATTTTAAATACTTCAGAACAGTCACAGATTAATACTAATGTTTTGGGAAGCTTTGAAGAAAATCAGTGCTTTAGCACTTCAATGGAGCTTTGGTAGTTTTGGATAAAATTCCCACATATCATTCATTAGTTTTCAACTCCATGGTCAAGGCATCTATCCTAATTCACATCAGTTATACCTGGAAAGAGTTAAAAGAAAGAGAGGTTTATTGTGTCCTAGGGAAAATTTCTTACTGTAGACCTGATGATCTTATCTTTCATATCCCTTGTGAGTCTTTCAGAATGCACAACCACCTATTTTTCACCTCCCCCCTCCAAAATAGTTAAATATGTAAAAGCTGGCATAAGACATGTTAGAGATGGGAAATGATTGATATTTCCCGAGATAATAGTTGTCTTGCTAACATTTTTCCTTACTTTTAAATCAATATTTTTTATAAAAAATGCTAAGTCTTGATCCATTGGATTAAAGTATTGAAGAGAATAATTATTGATTTTTCTAAGTTCATTCTAAAGCTGAATGCTGAGAAAAAAGCTATTTAAGGTAAAAAAGTAATACATCTAGGAATTTGTCAGATAATTGCTTCTCTGAATTATATTTGTATAATAATAGGTTTATATCAGCTAAGTGGTTTAGTATATACAGAAATATGTTTGACAACTGTAGGAAATGTTACTGTATTTTTGGACAGACAACGAAGAAATATTATCAAATAGTTACTTGGAAAAAGTATGGCTGATTTCATACAACAGTTTAAAATGTTGGGTTTTTTCACTCTTTGATTAGAAATCAGGTTACACTTCCAAAAATATTTTAAAATGTTGATTTGGAAGTTTTATGTCAGGGCCCTGAGGGCACTGTTAGCCCTTTCTTTTTGAATCGGCACTCGGTGTACTTTGGAAGAATGGGACATTCTCAGAATTACATGGATAATAAAAACTCAAGGTCTCGAATTCTTGCATTTAGCTTTAGTCTCAGTGAATTTCACTGCACAGAGTGATCGAGTACCTGTGGAGTTAATGATGTGCAATCCCAGTACCTTAGGAGGGATGAAACATGAAATATTCAGTTAGCTCTTCTCTACTTCCCCCACCCTGACACACAAACACCAAAATGTTTAAGTCCTGGATACCAGAAAACAATCTTTATATTATACAGAAGAAAAGGTATTTTTAGGTTCATACTGGGGAGAAGAATACACCTGCCCTGTCTTATGTTGTTGCCTTCAGAAAAACAAATAGAATAAATGGCAAGAGGTTATATACTCGGCWGCAGAGAAATTAAAAAAAAATATTATCATCAGTTGTAAAAGTGCTGTTAACTTTCAGAAAAACATGGATTGGCAACACCTTCAACAGATACTCCTGGGACAGCTCTTGCTTGCAATCTGAGAAGCAACTTTGATAGAATATCTTGTCCATCACTGCGCTCCAAGCTCAGAATTACCCTCTGCACAGGAACCACAGGGCCCACAGAATTGCTGGAACTCTGTCAGGTCAGGGTAGGGTGCTCACAAGCAGATAGATGCTTTATCCTGAAATGAGGTTGAGACCCGTCATTCTGAAAAACCCATGAATATAGATCAGAAAGAATGACCAGGTGGAATCAGGATCCTAAAGACAGCACAGCAAGCTGACTTGCACTCTCTCCTATCCCCCCTCTTCTGAGACTCCCTGTCATCAGCCACATGCAAATATTTGGTGGGAAAGTTCCCTCCTTTCCTTCCATCTAGACACACAAAATTATCTTTTTCAATTGCTTTTATCATCTTTGTGAGCCACTGTCTTGAGAGCAAATCCATTTACTAAGGTAAATAAATAAAAGGCAGCTAAAATTCTTTCCAGTATATTGACAGGAAAAACTTCTGTTTCTTCAAGTATTATCTTAGATAATATAAAGAGGCCTACCAATATTTTTTCTGCATAAAATGTAATGTTTCAATAGGTAAGAAACATTCACCTCTACTGGGATATTGTAATATTCCAAAGGACTTTTAGGCAGGGTTCATAGGGCCCCTGGCTCACAGCTGCAGGCAGACCTGTAGTCCCAGCAGCCTGTAGAATAGCTAATTCACGTGCACCAACTTTGCTGAAGACTGCAGAACACATTAACACAGGTAGCAAACTCCAGGTTTGAGAGTTACAAACTCCAGAACTGCAGTTACAAATCACACAGATAAGCAAAAAATAACAACAGAGAAAACAAACTCCTAGCTTATGTGCTGGTGGAGGAGCCCTTGTCTTCTGCAGTTGATCAGCTAGAATCCTAAAGCACAGAGTTGTTGCAGTAAAATTGTGGTTCAAATAAATAATCAGGAAACAGTAATTAATTTTCCTGTGACCCCTTTGAGATTACAGTAAATTGTCCTCCTAGATACTCTTCTCCCAGACTTAATATTCCACCTTTGAAATGACTCCTGTCCTGTTATAAAATTCCTTCCCTAATAGGCAAACTGCATCTTGAAATAACTTAAGCTCTTTCCTTTTGTTATTTCATTCAGATGATCTTTTAGCACTCCACTCACTCACAGGTTAAAAAATTTTGTTATCATTTTCTGTCAAAAACTATGTTACCAATAAAGGCACTGCTATACTCTGCTAAGTGTGATTTGTGATGTAAGTACATTAGCATATCATTCTGTTCAATCAAAATCCCACGTAATATCAGATAGCTTCAAATAAGTAAATTTGGTATTAAACATTATACTATTCACATGTGGAATATCTAAAAGAACCCAGACAGTGAGTATTGGACTCTGACAACCTATTTCTGATCATTTCCACCAGGCTCTTAAAACATATCCTATCATATCCGCATAGTTACATGATTCCTGCGTCCCCCTTCTTGTGACTCCCAAACACACTTAAAGAGACTCAATTCTTTCTCCGCCATTTTTTGCTGAAATAGATGAGATTTATAATTTTTTCTTAAAATATATACTTGTTTCGTGATCATCCTAGCAGCCAATTACTACCCTTGTTACAAGTTAACCTGGTTTTGAAAATAGATAATCGGAACCACACAGAATATACTAATTGAGATGTTCTCTGTGTCTTATGTACTTACCTATTGCCTTTCTCTACTGTGGGTACTTTATCTGAAAGATCTTAGCATCCCTTTTCCCTTATTTTTTTCCTATGTTGTTGCTTATAATGATCCTATGACTAAAAACATGTACTCAGATCTCTCTCGTTTTCTGTTAGCTTCAACTAATGATGTATTTCTATATAGTAAAACTCCTCATTATTATTCCATTAGTCCATGACTTTGAAATTTTGTACTAAGAATTTTATTTATTTTTCTACTAGGAAGCAGGATCTAATTATTCTTGTAGTATTATCTCATCCTTCACAGCATCAGCAATACCTCCAAATTATAAGCATACAGCTCCTTCAGGATATTAATGAGCTCAACTTTACATATTTAAGCAAATTTCATTTTTTATACTCTCATTAAAAAGATCAAACAGGAACTGACGCATCCATTGGAAAGTGGCATCTTCCAGGATGCACTTTAGTGTAGAGTTTTGCAAGAGAGAGTGGCTTTAGTTCCAAACCTAGTCCCTATTCAGGCCATTGTAACCAATAATAGCTTAAGTCTTAGATGGGCATATATTAGCCAAGAAATACAGCTTGCCTTTTATTATTGTTTATGTTATCTTCATTACTTTCACTTTCATGAACAATCAGAGGACTGAATTGTCTTCAGTGGGAATTTGTATTGCTACCCATAGACCACTGGTACAGCCTTACTAATTTGGAAGCCTGCAAAATTCTGGAAGCTGTTTTATGTGTGTGGTACATGCATATGGCATCATTTTTATTATAGTTCTTAAAATCTAACCACAGAGAAGGTTAGGTCATAGTCTCCTTTTTCAGAAACTGCTAGATATAGGATTTTTATTTGTAAATACTTACCTGAAACAATTATATTTCAGGAGATCTTTCATAATGATTCTGTTTGAATTTTGAAAAGCTGTGTCATTCTTTTTAATCATGTTTTGTCCATCAACAATCAACAATTGTCAATCTAAGCAGAACTGTATTGCTAACAAAATTCTGGTTCTTAAAATGTTGCAGTATTTCCTAACTAAAATGCTCAGAAGGGACTAATGATAGTGTCAGTTTGTGGCAGGTTTAAAGAGATGTTTTTCAGGAAGGGATGACCACTCTTATTTAAACGTCATGCCCCCAGATGAGAACTCAGATAGGAAATCCAAAAGTCAGTAGTCTTTTCTGAAAATATTGGATTTCATATCTAGAAAAAATGCCCAAAACTTCAAGTCTGTCTACATGATTTATAATGCCAGTATTAGTCTAGTGTCTAAGCAGTTTGACTTCAAATTCTCACAATAGTATTATTTTTATTTTAAAGTCTGCGGCTTAATCCAAACATATTTTTTAAAATCATGGCTTTTTTATTTTTTGCATTACGAGACCAGTGTTTCAACCATTTTGAAAAGTAGGTTTTGCATCTCATCTTGTAACATAACAGTCGTAATGTAGAGAGAAATGAGGTTGTTACTTTACCTTTAGTCTGAAATACTGACATTTTTTTTTTAATTTCTTCTTTAAATTTATTTTGAATGGAACATTAGTTCCATCACCAGCAGTTAGGGTTAGCTACAAGTTGGGAAAATTAATAAAATTTTCTTGTGCTTTTATCTTCAAAATTTTATTGTTTAGTGCAGGGAGAATGAAAAAAAAAAAAAGAAAAAAATTTAATAATGAACAACATCTTACTGTATACTTACCTTTCCTTGTAAACAGTGCAAAGAGAAGTTCATGATCATTCAGACATCATGGTACTGATATATAATGAAATTTAGATTCTGGCAAAGCACTGTTAGTGGTGATTAATAAATAACAACACAGGAACTGGGAGTTCTAAAGATGACAGAGGTCACAATTTGTATACTGTCCTAGAACTTAAAAAGGGCTTTTGATAAATTATAAACTGGCAGACCCACATGGCTGAAATTCTCAACCCATAGTCTGGAGGATTTACTCCTGGTCAAGTTTTAAATTGTTGTTTGTCTGTTTCTGGCTGCAATTAAATTAAGACTGCAAAATACCTTTAAGCAAGAGCAGAACTATCTATTTCAAACCAAGTCATTTAAAGCATGAAAATGCTACTTAAACAGAAGCATCACTTGTAATTTTTTAAATGTTTAAGAATCGATGAGGTTGTGGCCAAGTTAGTCTATCTAACTTTGAAAATATTATATTAGAATTATGTATCCCTTTTCACACGGATTCAACATTTAGTTACGATCAAATTCATGTTTATATTGCTTAAAAATCAATAACATGCCTTTAAAAACAACCCCCTTTTGGTGAGGAAAGGTAGAGRGAAAATTGGCACTGGTTGACAGTTATATGAATAGTGAATCCCCGTCCTGAAATAACCCCTGTTAAACTTTTTTATTAGCGTACTTCTACCATTCCTCCAAGTGACATTACTATGCGACCACAACAATGCTGGTTCTGCCACAAGGAAAAAGAAAATCTTATTCTGCAGTTCTCACACCTTTCCTTCCTTATAGCAGTTTGAAAAATGGTACAGTTTAAAGTAGCAATAGTGTTGTAGCACTATAAGGATATAAAAGTTCACAATATAGTTTCTCCTCACAAACCTTGCTACAGATTTTTATTGATACAATTTTTTCTGCAGATTGTTTTTCCTTGTAGATTTCTTGGTCCTTTTCTCACACTGTAGAAAATGCTGGTTAGATTTCTTAGCAGGGACTGTAGAGTGGGTAGAAAATCCACTTGCTGCAGAAGCACCCAGGTCAGACAGTTCTAGTTCAGTGTGAAATTGGCCCATATGTTTCTGTGTCACCATATCTAGAAATCCCACCTGTGATCCAGTGTGGCTTGTTCTTGAAACATAACAAGAGAGGAAAAAACCCTTGCTCCCAGAAATACATGCCTATACTGCAGTAAAAACATGGCTTTAGTCTGGTGGTTCTAGTATGAAGGTAGCGACAATTTCAAATGAGCTGATAGTGCACAAGCTGTGATGGAGTGCACATGTGCTCTTAGTACTGAGCATAAAGTCAGAAAAATCTGGTGTACCTGTGTTCTTTTGGTTATATTTTCAACACAAGTTGGTTTAGATCAACACAACAGATCAGTAGGTCAGTTACTACTACTTTAATAACCAGGTATTTGCCCTTTTACTTCCCACTGTTTTAATATGTTCAGCTGTTGATTTGTAGTTCAGTTTATGTGGCCATTCTAGGCTAAAATCTCTGAAGAGTGTACCGGTGATATGTGTGAATGGGAAAAGAAATATGTAAGTATAGATATGCTTATATAGATATCAGTATATGCAAGTATATACTTATACATAGTATGTAAGTATATAAATATATACTTATAAAAGTGTATATAAGAAATATTATACACTGAGATAAGTGTTAGTTTCAGATTTTGATAGAGAACATGTTCCACGCAGAGAAAAACACAGATGGATTTCCATGTTAAAGAAAAATGAATTAAGTAAGAGGTACTAATATATAGTAGTGTTTATGAATTTTCATTGAGGATGCCACAGTTAGGAAAGAGTACATTTTCAGATTAAATGGACATATAACAAAGTATTTATTATGTAGATTTAATTTATTCAAGTCAAGGCTTGAAAGTAACAGCATAAAGAAAATAGCAAATGCTGTTGCTTGATGCTAGAGACAGTGGAGATTTAGGGGTTTATCTTTCTAACAGGATTTAGAGAGCTTAACGCACTCTCGATTTTAGGTCTAATACAGGAGCAGTTTTTTGTACATAGGGATTTGACAAACAAACTGTATTTGATCTCTGTGAGGCTCTTAAAGAAGACTCTAAGGAAAGGCTGTGGAGAAATACCCTTGACGGAATAAGAAATGCTTGAAGTGTCATCCTAATCATTGGCCAGAAGCTCTCTATAAATTTTCATCGGTTCAGTCACATTAACCCTTTTTTTCCTCCTGATCTTGTGCCATTTTCTCCTTGTAAGTCCAGCATTGCTTAAGGATGTCAGAAGCAGCACGCTGAATCCAATGCTGAGACGTGGCGATGTGGTCAGTCCCGCTGTGCTTTCACAGAAGCTGCGTGGTGGTGTTGGAGAAGCCACGACTGGCATCAGAGGGAACGTGTGACTCCCCAGAGCAGGCTAGCCCTGCAGTCCATGGATCCAGCATGCGGAGTGCTCCGGTAAAGGTCAGCCTGAGGGCTTCTGGCCACGCTGGCTACCAGACATTCCACTGAAAATGTTAGCTGTATGCCCATGCCTACCACAACTATGCATTTTGTTGAATGGTGGGAAGAATTTTCAGCCCTTTTCAAAACTGAGCCCAGAAACTGGTGCCCACTTCTTGTATAGGATAAGGAAAATGGTGAAATTCTTGTTCTTCATTATTTTCCTGTCAAGAAGGATATTTTAATTCATTTTACTGGGGTTGTTCTTGGTTTAGCTCAAGAATGCAACTGAAAGCAGAATCTCAGTAAATAAATTGTTTGAATTCTCTCCATCTCTCGATATTAGTATACCTAATATTTGCATCCATTTTCAAACAAATCAATTACTTAAAAGGATAATATGAATTATTGGTATCACCTCTTTATTGATCAAACACTGAATTATTGTAATTCTAACTTTAACCTTTTATCAATATAAGAAATCCTATACTTTATTTTCTCAAAGTTAAATGAAATGAAATACCTGCCAATTGCTCTTTCTAGCGGAGGGATGTTATTAAGAATTATTTCGTGAAATGAACTTTCTCTCAGTTTAACTCAAAATTTCATACTTTGCAGCACAGAAATGGACATGATTGCATACAAATTCTATTTCAATTATTTAGTTAAGAATAGTTATCTTCTTAATTTTAATTAAAAAAATACGTGTTTCTGTTCTTTTCGAAGGAGAACCAGGGTTTTACAATGACAGGGCAAAGTAAGCTTCCAATTAGCTTTCTCTGTTTAACAAATTACTTTCTTTGCCCACAGTATTTTCTTTGAAAATAATAAAGCTTTCAAACAAAGAGCCTGATAAGGCTATTAGTCTGGAGCAATAACAAAGTTTGAATGTAAGCTTAAATGCAATCAGCATCTTTCCTGTTTCTCTGAACAAGATGCAAATGTCTGAAATGCAGGCTGGTTTGACAGGACTCAGACAACAGTATCAACATATCAATTATATGTTGTGATTTTCCAGTTAGTCCAATGTAATTGAATAATATTCTTTAGTTCTACTTACTAGTAACTTTAGGATGGAGACTTGATTTAACTTATAATCATGTATTTTGTCTGATGAGTTTATTTTTAAAATAATGGATATAGGAAAAAGCATTTACTATGCAATGAGAATCGGGCTGTTTTTGAAAGACTTGCCATCTGAGCATGATTACAATAGTCAGTACAAAAGCATTTAGGAATCAGCCTTATGGTGGAATGATTAATTTGGAAGCACATGCTCAGGGAAAAAAATGGGTATGAGTCTACGGTCATACACAAGACTACAGCCTCACTACTGAATCCGTTTTCTTTCTGCTTGGGATCTCGTACTTCTACTCTGATCTTCTAAGAGGCATATATACTGTGTTACTGGAGATAAAGGAGAAATAGCAACCAGTGAAATAAGTAGGCTTCTGTCCCGATCCAATGTCGGGGGAGGTTTCGATGTGATCCCCCAGAGCGACATTAAGACAAAAATGAGGTCAAATGCCGTACGCCCAGAACAGCTTTTATTATTAAAAATAATAAAATGAGTAAAAAATTGAGGTAGTAGCGATAGGATAGGATAGAATAAAAAGATAGAAATCAAGCAAGCATTCGGGATAGAGTTGCAAGAATAGTCACCACCATGAATCCGCGGCGTTCTGGGGGTCCAAGTCTCGGAGTCTTCGGCGATAGGTGATAGCACAGACTGGAGAGCTTCTCAGTGTTGTCGGCAGTGGACGATAGCGCTGGGGGGGGCTTCTTGGTGTCTTCGGTGGTGGGTGGTAGCAGCACACCGGTCTTGTCTTTGCAGCCCCTTTTATTACTATCCAGGGGCAGCAGTTTCCATGACGATGGCACATACTTGCCCGTCTCCGCATTCCTGCACCTAGATAAGGAGTCTTACCATCTGGTTGACTTCAGCCTCCCCTGTCTTGGCAGGATGACTCAACACAAAGCCCCTCACAAACCAGAGGTCTCTCTGACCTTGTAGTTGCCCTTATCACATTCTCCACCCAGATAAGGAATCTTTGAGACAAATGTCCAGTTTCTCACAGTTTGGTTCCTCACAGCTTCCGGTGAAAGAAAATTTTAAGCAGACATTTCTCAGAGTATTTCAAGTATTTCTGCGCGTCCTCTTAAATATGATCTTGGGGTCCAGGATCTCCCACTGCAGCCATGTCCCACCACAATGGTGGTTCTGTGGCCTCATGGTGGCAAGCTTTCTCACAAAACTTTCACAGGAACCAGACTTTGTTCATGCAGTACATTCCCATTAGGTCGTGCAAGTATGAAACTTTTTTTTTTGAGACAGATTATGCAAGTGAATCCTTCAGTAAAGTCCACCTTTGGAAATATCTGAAATTACAAATTCACTGAGATTTGTTTGTGTTGTGTGCTAAAAAGAGAGGAAGATTTTCATTACGGTTTATTTTGAAAATTTGGGCTGTCTTCGGTTTTCAGGAGCAAGGCTTGGGTCCTCAAAATCCTTATGCAATTAACATTAATTATTTAAATAATTGCAGTGTCAAAAGTCTGATAAACATGATACAGCCTATTTCATGACACATATTGCTACCCTTACTTAGGAATATACTATGATTTTATGGATTTTATTGCCTTTGTGCTGGTCATTTTTTAATCAATAACAGTTTGGGGGATTGTAGTTTCATGTGTAGTTTCATACTCTAAGCAAATCCTTCTGTTCTTTGAACTGATACTTCCACTGCATACATTACATTTTAATGCTTTCTTTTGTGGGTTTCTTTTTTTTAACATTTTTGCAAAACAGCTGTAGGAATAAGTTCTTTGTAGGGAATGATAGGTCTGAGTTGCAGAACACGTAAAATAGCGTTTGTTGACCTTTTTATGTTTCTGTAAGCCAACCGGTTATCTCGTTTGCAACTAGTTCAAAACTAGTCAATCTCAAAAGATATCTTGAGACAAGAGGAGGTAAAAAAGCTCCTCTTGCCACCTTGACCTTAAATACAGCATTGCAGTGACACTTTTGTGTCACTTATGTAGATAAAAATAACAAGTAACTGAAGATCTTCACTGTACTTATAGATTAGTATACACCTGTGATCACAGAAGCACTTACTTCTGCAGAAGTGAGAACTACTGGGTTTTAGTGTAGGTTTTCTTCTGATTCATACCTCAACAGTGTGAAAATGGATTAAACTGCTGTACGTTGCTCCCCTAGAAACACTGTATTCAAGACTGAAAATTTCTGGCATTTTATAACAGAAAGCAAGAGCTATTGTGGTTTAAGGGAAAAAAAATAAAAGCTTATTGTTGGGCCAGATCAACTGTGCTATTGCTGTAGTTAAATTGAAGTACAAACTAAGTGAAGTTTGTTCTTTACATGCAACTATCTCTTCTTAAATGAGAACAAAGTTAATATTTTGAAACATGTAAACATAAAATACATTTGACTTCCTGCAACATCCTTAGGAAGGAATGTATAGAAATGTACAATTCATACATGACGAGGACACAAAGGTGTACTGTGAACACATCTCTTCAATTTTCTAGTTTTCCCATTAGTATTTTATGCAATTAAATGGTAAAATTATTGTTCTGTGCATGGTGCTCAGACTCACTTATTCCACAACAGCATATATGCCCAACAAAGTCACCCCAATGAAGCAGACGACACCAAGTTGAGTGGGAGTGTTGGTCTGCCTGAGGGTAGGAAGGCTCTGCAGAGGGATCTGGACAGGCTGGATCGATGGGCCGAGGCCAATTGTATGAGGTTCAACAAGACCAAGTGCCAGGTCCTGCACTTCAGTCACAACAACCCCAGGCAACGCTACAGGCTTGGGGAAGAGTGGCTGGAAAGCTGCCCAGAGGAAAAGGACCTGGAGGTGCTGGTCGACAGCCGGCTGAACATGAGTCGGCAGTGTGCCCAGGTGGCCAAGAAGGCCAACGGCATCCTGGCCTGTATCAGGAATAGTGTGGCCAGCAGGAGTAGGGAGGTGATTGTGCCCCTGTACTCGTCACTGGTGAGGGCCGCACCTCAAATACTGCGTTCAGTTTTGGGCCCCTCACTAAAGAAGGACATTGAGGTGCTGGAGCGTGTCCAGAGAAGGGCGATGAGGCTGGTGAAGGGTCTGGAGAACAGGTCTTATGAGGAGCAGCTGAGGGAGCTGGGGTTGTTTAGCCTGGAGAAGAGGAGGCTGAGGGGAGACCTTATTGCTCTCTACAACTACCTGAAAGGAGGCTGTAGAGAGGCGGGTGTTGGTCTCTTCTCCCAAGTAACAAGCGATAAGACGCGAAGAAATGGCTTCAAGTTGCGCCAGGGGAGGTTTAGATTGGATATTAGGAAAAATTTCTTTACCGAAAGGGTAGTCAGGCATTGGAACAGGCTGCCCAGGGAAGTGGTGGAGTCACCATCCCTGGAGGCATTCAAAAAACGTGTAGATGTAGCGCTTCGGGACATGGTTTAGTGGGCATGGGTGCTGGGTTGACGGTTGGACTCAATGATCTTAAAGGTCTTTTCCAACCTCAATGATTCTATGATTCTATGATTCTAAGTATGCCCTGACAACTCCTCAATGAATGATTTTGTCCTGACGTTACCACTTGAGATGGGACTATTATATTATTGTATCCACTTTAGAGAGGGAGAATGTGAGACACAGAACGATGTGCTCAAGATCATGCATGAAAATAGGAATAGGCAAAAACGGAGTTTTCTAAGTAATTACCAAAAAGTTATAAGCCTGCATGCATTTGAAAAATCTCACAAGGCATCCTATTTTCAAGCTTAGCTGTTTGAATGCCTTTACCATCTGTCCCTTATCACTATGAAAAAAAGTTGGTCCCGTAACTGAACAATAGCTCATGCCACTCAAGATTTTCAAAATTGTGCTCAAAGTAGAAGAAGGTGTCCCATTCCATATAMTTTCAACTGTTTGCAGAAAATAACAATATTGGTGAGAAATAAAAAAAACTGAAAACCCAAACCTGAGGGCTTTCTGGGAAAATGAACAGGTAGATTTAAAAACAGCAAGCACAATATTTGGGAATTTATGTTTACAAAAAAATAGAATGGCAAAAAGTGATGAATGGTTACTGCAAATAAACAATGGATTCAAATCTCATATGCTTTAAAGTGAATTTGCATGATGTGAAAATGTACTTATAAGTGGAAAAGAGAGATAAGAAATCTTTGGTGTATATTTTTTTTTATTGTGCATTTGTTAGCCCTTAATCTCACATTTAAAACACTTATCCTCAGGGAACAGAAGCAGTGTTATGTGATTTACAAGAAAAATTACATAATAAATAAAAAATAGGCAAAATTTGATTAAAACAGTTCGGGAAAAATCCACCACCTGATTGGACCACATTGGTCCAAGCTCTTCAGTGAAATTCTTTAGTAATATACACACTTCCAAAAATCAGGGAGACTTTTATTTCTGTTAGTAGTTGAATAATGGCCAAATTTTGAATAATTTATTAATCCAAGGGCCAGTTTTACTTTGATCCATTTAGGGAACTTTTTCTAGCAATATGTAGTCTTATGCTGCATTCTGCAAATGGAAACATTCAGTAAAGAAGCAAAATTTAATGAAATAAACAAAGTATACATTTTTAATGTATCCCGAGATAAACATGCAAGAATTACTGTCTAAACCAGCTGTATATATTTCATCTTTAGATGTACTAGTGTGTATTGTAGGTGTTATATACATTCATATAAATAGTTGTGGAATAGTACCTATATGAAACAAAAAGAAACAAGCTGTATTTGATTCATGTCATTTTTATTGTTCACATCAGAGTTTTTGTTCTTGTTTTCCCTGCTCAGTTTATTGTGCCGCAATCATCACATGCTAGCCATATATAATTGGATTTTGCTTTTCATGTCTTCGCTATTTCTCTGAAATGAGAAGCATCAAAGAAAGCAGTTCCCAGTTTTCTCTTCCTTCATCACTTCTTTTTTCCTGCTCTGGAACAATGAAATGTGAATCTCTTCAGAGCCTTTGGGCCAGAACAGAAGGTAATAGTTGGGTCTCCTACTGTTTTTGCTATTAGCTGTCCTCCTGCTGGAGGTCTTTTAAGCTTTTGAAGGCTTTCTCTTAGAGCTTATGACACTGAGTCCTGAGTATTAATGCCTCCACTGTCCCTGAAATGTTTTTGTTTTTCTTGTCAGCCTCACTGGGAAGAGTCTGCTGCCAGAGTTACTGTAAATACCTCTGGTAAGCATACCTGTCACCTATCTGGATTTAAGCCAAAAAATAAAACAATAGGCATAAGTGGAAACAGCAAATATGAAGCACGATTTTCAACTACAGGACATAAAAGTGATTTTTTTTTTTTTTTTTTTAAATGCTGACTACTGCCTGGGAAGCCTCTGAACCTGTTCTGGAGTACACTCAATTTATACCTATGTAAAGGGCACATTTCAAGACTGGACAATTTCAATTCATCAATACCAGAAAACATGCTGAACAGCATCATTAGAATTTTAAATAAAGGGAATGCCAAAAATACCCAAGTAAAAATGGATGCAGTGCTTAAAATAGGTTTTGAGCTAACTTTAATTAATGATAATGGGAGTCTAATTCATTAGGATTGAGCTGATCCTGATAGGAGAACGTGATGTAGCACACAGAATACACTCCCTGGCTCGCAGTAGGGCAATCAGCCTTCAGCTGTGGAAGCAGCTGCAGATGGTTAGATGTGAGAGGTTAAAGAAGTAGCTGGAAAACTTTGAAGCTTGTCGTTGCTTTGGGCTTTCGAAGGTATATGAAGAGCTCAAAGAGGAAAAGATGTGGGTTCTTCTTTTGAGAGATGGTATTCAGGAGTAAGACTGATAAGCGTTGAGTGTTGTTTGGTGGGTTGTGTTTTGATGCTGGAAAAGAGGGAAAGTTGCTATAATAGCTAAAATAGAGTTGATCTCACAGATGATGTAAGGGTATTTCAAGTTTATCTAGAGAGTTGGCCCTTTGCCTTCTCTGTTTAGAAGGTGATGCTTAGCTATGGGGGCATGGGATGTGTGGTTATTAAGTGAAATCACTTGGTGTTCTAAAGTATTTTCACCT
Organism: Oceanodroma leucorhoa; assembly: GCA_030449065.1. Taxonomy (NCBI): domain Eukaryota; kingdom Metazoa; phylum Chordata; class Aves; order Procellariiformes; genus Oceanodroma; species Oceanodroma leucorhoa. The sequence goes on along the minus strand of JASVER010000151.1, from coordinate 1,923,411 downwards.
CCCTTTGCTTCTTTAAGTAAAACAGTCTTCAGGGACCTGGCCAGGCTAGCAGGGTGTGTAGCCACCTAAAAGGACAGGTGTGGGATTAGATGTTTGTTTTGATGTAAAATGAACAAGATATGACTGATGAACTAGTGAAAAAACAACAATAACTTTCTAAGTTTGAAGTGATGTTTTGTCTGAAGTTTTATAAGGTATTTTGAGACTTTCAGATAGGTGTTGTAAGGTGCCCCTTCTTAATTGTGATAGATAAGGAGTGCAAAATGTTGGGAAGGTCTGTTTTTAGTGAGTCTTTAACTCACTAAAATATGTGACTATACACATAAATAGCTGAAGTGCTTTAGTTTCTCTAGGTATGAAAGAAGTGCTGTGCATCCCACAGGGAAGCTAAAACAGAGGCTTCATGGAGTCATCTTCTGTTGTTTCGGTTTTGTTTGGTTGGTTTGGGGTTTTGGGTTTTTTCTTTCCTGTGTGCTCCTTAGGGCTCCCTCCCCTGGTGAGAGGGGCTTCTGGTTTGGGGGAAATGTGGGGAGGAGAAGCAAAAAATGGATGAATGTTATCTTTCTGCTCAGTTGCAACAATCTCAGGAAAACCTGCCGTGGGATGCCTTTGGCTGTTGGGAGGGAGCAGAGTAGGCTTTTGGGAAACAATAACTCTTACAGAGTTATGGGGTTTCTGTGCAATACATCTCTTGCATCTTGAACAGGCTTGGGGAAGTAGGTCTTATGGGTCTTTCCCTGGGCTGGATTGTGAAACACTGTGAAAAATTAGGGAGGAGAAAAAAAAAAAAATCAGGAGAATGGCTCCTCTCATATATTTAACTCCTAAACTCTGTTATCTCCTCATGGGGTGGATAATTAAAACTTCAATAACAACAAAAAAAATCTTCCATTTTGCTGTTTGACATATTCTAATACTTTAGGCAGTCTCTTGTGAAGAACTTGTCAATAACAAGTTTTGCATTGACTAGAGGGCTTTCTCAAGGACCTGGCTTTACATAATTGGGTTTCAGGTTCCTGTCCAATCCCAGTTGATGTTTAAAACCTTTAGGAACTTGCATAGCAGGGTAGCACCATGATGATTGCTTCTCTCTTTTTAAGACAATGGAGGTATGGAGGGTAGGAACATAACAGGATGACAATAGTTCAAGAAAGATTATAGCGAGGCCAACACTGATATCTTTCTGAAAAAGAAAATGTGTGAAGTAGTGTGTAGTAGGAAGGTTTCTATGACATATGATATTGTTGCTGCTGTGACCACTGCCTGCGTTTCCAACTTTCTCATTTACCTCGGATTGCTGATAAATCACAACTGTCTCTGTCAAAAGTGAACTCCATCATTAGATGGAGAAGCAGCTAAATTTTAAACCTTTATTATGAATAAAATAGTATTTGTAGCAGTACCAGATGCTATGATGACAGACTCAGCTGCAATAAACTTAGGATAACAAAAAGGAGTCAAAATGTAAAGGGGTGTTGTACTACATTCTTTAATCTGCTGTTTAATAAGATACAGATTAGGCAATGATTCAGATATGAATGAGCTAATCTGTAGCACGTATTGGTAAGAATAATTTTTCCTATATCTAAGCTGTTTTCCATTCCAAGAAGATGTTAAAAATTCTGCAGAAGGTGTGAAACAGTCACAAGCACACTATGGTGCAAGTTGAAGGGTGTCTGATTTCCACTAGTGAAAGCAAGATCCACATTCAGTGGATTCTGAGGATGCTCTATAATATTGGGATCAAAGTTGTGAAAGTTCTGGACTCAGAGTTTTATGCGTAAAAATATATATAAATAATTTTACCTTTCTTCTGTCTCAAGCTTTTGTTTGTTTGTTTGGGTTTGGGTTTTGTGGGGTTTTTTTTTCTTTTTTTTTTAACTTTTAAAATTGTATTTGTAAGTCTGATGATACAGGCAATTGGAGTTACTTTAACAGAATGGGGTTTTTTAATGTACTCAGAAAACAACTGCTATGGCTGTATTTTTTATTTTTTTTTTTTTAGTTTGATCCATATGCATTTTCAGTTCTTTGTTGTTTTTACTCATCTAACTTTAATATTAAACTAATTAAACTATTTTGTAATTAATTTTTATAACATTTGTGTCCAAAAAATTGTAATTTTGCTTTGTCTTCTTAACATCTAAACATTTGTTCTAGAGCCATGGGGAGACATTGATAGGTTCAAAGTCAGAGTTTTGTGTCTGTGTATGTATCTTTTATTTTTGTTAACAACTTTCTAAGTTAATGATCATTCTGTAACTGTTAAGTCCCAGTTAAGTCAAAGCTAATTAGTTTGCTAATGATTAAACTGAAGCTTCAGTGCAGCTGCAGGAAAGACAAAGTATCTCAGAGAGGAAACTTTATCACTCTTAGCTTTTACTTAAGTTGATACTTTTACAATAGAAGATGGTGATGAAGAAATCCCATGCACAGATGCTAAGAAAGCATATACAAGTATAAGATTAGTGTCAGGTAAATACAAGAAATGCGACAGACCTGAGAAAGGAATCCCTAGTATGGTTGGTTTGTTTTCTTCAGGAAAGTATTTTCCAACATGAAAAATTACTCAGTAAAACTGCCAGTTAATAAGAAATGTATGGTAGGGAAAGAGAAATATCTTAAAGTGTAGTGTGATATTTGGTAGGACATGATACCTGATTTAGAGTGACTTCTAAATTAATCTTTGTTTCATTGATACTGAAGAAAGGGGAAGAAACTTGATCAATGGGCTTGTAGAAGGATGAGTGGGGTTATAATTTAACATATTAATGTCCTATTGAAGCTGACAGAAATAAATCAACTTTACTTGCATCAGGCTGCAATCTGTCCAAGAACAGGAATATTTGATTATTCAAGCATGGAATTTGCTGGATTCAGACTTTCTGATATGACTTAAAACAATTCATTATTACTATTATTATAACTTGGGATTGTGAATATGGAACATATTTTGTTGCTTTCAGTGACCATGACTATATCAACTTTTTTCATTATTGGATTCAACCTTTGGGAAGTGTGTATGAGTGTTTAACTGATAATTAAAATTGTTGAATTTCTTGCTACGTGCACTACTCAAATTCAGTGCACTGAGACCTGCAAATCATTGCAGTTCTGAAGATAACTAGTGTATTTTGACAAACGTGTAAATCTCAGTACATCTATTTCAACCTTCTCCCCTCCAAACTGTACACAATGCAATCAGTATCAAAACTCCCACTGTTGAGATGGTGGGGTTTGAAGAACAACTCCATTTGCATACAGTGAAAGAGCAATGGCTGTTTTGTTGACTTTCATTACCGAAAGATCTCTTATGAGATTTTTTGAGAGACCTCCCACGAGTTGCCTGGTGATATGAAAGGTGGAGAAAGGACATGGTTGGGAAGGACAAGCTTAACCAAATAGCTTTGATTCTTTTCCTCTGAATAGAAACACTTTGGGTTAATGCTCTGGAAGTAACTGGCATAGGTAAAGCTTACATATGTGGTGATCACTGAACAAGTCTGCACATATATAGCTCTCTTTTTTTCCCAAAGGCAGCAAGCAAGTTCATTCTGATACCTCGAAAAACATGAATACACTAAATGTGTGCACTAAATGTGTACAACTTAGAGGGGCACAGTTTTTCAGTGTGTAAAGCACTGCTGAAATTAAACTTGAAACCTCATGTAATCAGAGACACCACATAAACTAAGGCCTTCTAATAAAATTTAGAAATCTGTTCAGCTAGGYGGTTTTTATCTTCAGTGATACCTATAACATATTTCTATACTACTTCAAAAAGTTTGTGGAAAGAAATTTGGATGACACTAATCGCTTTCACAGAGTATTAAAAAAATATATCTGATCCAGACGAAGAGGTGATCAGACCTGTGAGTTCTTGAAACTACAGTTTGCTACCTTTTACTTCAGGAAGGAAGGAATAACTGGAAAGATAAAACCCTGGAGGAACACTGCTGTTTTTCTTCTCCTTGGTAAATGGACTAAGAAACACATAGAAATGAAAGCAGCAGGCACAATCAATTTTACCTGTTCATGTAAGAGAAAGGAACTCCTCTTTCTTAGCCTGTCTTTTCCTGAGCGGATGATGTATGGAGAAAACTTCCCATGCAGGTTGGGATTGGTTGTTTTTTTTTGCTTCAGTTTCAAAGTCTTCCTTCAAAAGTCTAATGCTCTTTTGGCAAGCAGAAGTCTCCCATTCCTTTAGCTATGACAGGTGTTCAGGCAATGAGAGCTTGCCTGAATTTGAATCTGGTGGTGACTATTCCTTTGGGGTGTCATGCAAGTTTTCAAAGTGAAGCTGAAAAACAGCGTGTCACCATGCTCATGGAAAAATCTCTCGAGATCCAACTGAAAGGTATTTGGATGCTAATACCTGACTCCCCTATGCCACTGAAGCCAACAGGGCTGTTTGAAAATGTGGTCGTGGCTAAATGAAACTGTATAAACTAAGGTATGAATTTTTGACTGTAAACTAACTTATGAGATTATTCTTTTCTTCTGATGAGACAACTGGTAAAGGGTCTTGAGCAAGAAGTTAATCCTCTCAAATTTATATGAAATGGCAATCTATCTTGGTGCTATAACAAGAGTCCTTAAATAGAGCGTCCTGAAGCAGATGAAGCCTTGTAAGAACTGGTCTTTAAGGTTGTTTAAATCTTGCTTTAACTCTTTGTTTTAAGAACTTTAGCAAAATTTAAAATAGTAAACCTACCTGGGACTTCCTAAATACTATGCACAAGCAAAATCTCTTCATAAAATCCAAGCTAAAATAATATTACTCATGACTTGTTAAGCTCACTTTCAGGTTGGAGAGTATGCATGCCAAAGGCAGAAAATAAGTTGAACTTTCTATTGTGCTGCAAGCTTGGCCTGAGTAGATAATTTTATCTTGTACAAATGAAGACAAAGAAAGCACACTAAAACTTAAGTGATGTAAGTTTAGAAATTTGCATATTCAGAAGTCTGTTTTATATAGAAGGAAATTGATGGGAGTCTTGCTCTTTTGTGTTTAAAAAAAAAAAAAAAAAAATCATTCAAAAGTTACTGTAAAGCTCTGCCGGTATACGAATAAGAATAATAGTGGCCAACACTCCTGTGGATAGTCCTCTAAGAGTCAGCATTGCAAAGACAGTAGAGGTTGTGCAGTTGAAATGCACATCTTTGTTTTAGTAGAGTTCCTGGGAATGTTTTGTGTGTCTTTGAAAGTGAAAAACACGGTTTATAGATCAAGATAGGAAGAATCCTTTGTGAAAGGATTAGCATTGTGAATCTCTTTATTTGGAAAACAGTGCATCTACAGAATAAAAACTTGCAAGCTTAGTAATAAAAATCAGAGGAAATGTTATATGCAATATGAGTCCGTCCTTTTACATGTTTTGCCATTCATAAATTCTCATGATTATCTCCTTTTCTTCAGCTGAGAAAGCTCTGGGAAAGAGCTAAAAGTAAGCCATAGACCAGAAACAGTTTTTGTCCTGTTCCCCTAGAGGATGAGGGTTGGGTGGCAGGTGGGCTTTGTACAAAGTTAACTTTAGCAGCACCTTAATTAAGTTAAAGACATGAATTATGCAGTAGCCTTATAGGCAGCACAGCTCTTGCTGCTGGAGGTAATTTGATCCTGACGCGGGAACAAAACCACCTTTGGGCCATGGGTTGGCAAGATCTCCTGTATGGCTCAGGAGTCTCTCATAATGCGAGACTACAACAGGAGCAGGAAGTCAATTGTTAAATTTAGCCAGAGCATCTCAGCTTCTGTAATCTCACCACGATGATACATCTTGAAGTTACAAAAGAGACTGGAGTCCCATCGGGTTTGCTTTTCACTATACAACCGTAAGCTGTCACAGTTAAAGATATGCCAGAAACAATGAAGCTCAGAAACGGTGATCTTTAATCAGACAGCATATACATACACTAATGAAGCTCTGTGCTATTATCTTGGATTGTCTGTAAAGGTAGCACCTGATCATAGTATATTCAAGTGCTTAGTTACCTTATTTTGCTCAGACTTATCAGCGTGACAATGATCAAGATGTTTAGTTTTGCTTAATAGGATTTTTCTCCGCTCAAATTCAATAAACATTTGAAAGAAAGCGAACTTGTGAATGACCACACTGCACCAGGTCCTCAAATAATGAAACAAACTAATAAACCATGAAGTGTCAATATTGCTGTGTTCTGACATAACTTAATTTACAAGGGTTTTTTTTTGTGTGTGTGTTGTACATTGTAGAAGGCTATTAAGATGATACTTAGTCAGCCTGGCCAGTTGCAAGATCCAGTTACAGTGTACTTTAGTGATAGGTATAATTCGTTGCAAGTGACTTTCAATCCTAAACCAAATTTTCTTCTTTCTGTTCTCTATTTTAACCTTATTCCTGTGAATAAAAATGTTTAGCATAACTTGTTTTCAAAATGACATATTAATTTTCAGCTCCTATATACATAGTATATGATGGCATATGATTTTTATACAGTCCTGGTAAGAATTTGACCTTTCATCATTTTAGGACTGAGTCTTTTTCTTAAAGATGCTTTATCAATATGTCTATGTTTTCAAAGAAAAAGAACATGAGAAAGAAGCTTCTGGTAGCCAGGAAGCTTTTTTGTGTAGAAACATTTTCCTTTGAAACATTCTTTTTTTTTTTTTTTTTTCAAAAAACAACCCATCAGAAATAAACACCGTCAGTGTGACAGATGCAGATGTTCATGTATCTATTCCTTTGAGACAGGTTTTGCACAATTAGCCTTGTTTGACAACTAATGTTGAAGAAATATAGCTTAGTTGCTAGAGATATTGAGTAATACAGTGTTCTGGATCTCATTGGGTAGTGAATAATTGCCATCTTTGATTCCACTCAAGCCGGAACAAAAACGTAATCTTGTGGATACTTGGGAATGCAAAGCCAGGCAGGTTACAAGTACTGACCCACCACCCAAGGCTCTTATTTCCCCCCTGCCTAACCAAGTTTCAAGACTTGGTTGATGTCCTGGCAATAGATACTTTTTTTTTTTTTTTTTTTTTTAATCATGGCACTATTTATTGTTGTTTGATACTAACCTCTGCATATTCAAAAGCTCTCCGTTGAAATGCTGCCTCACATAACTGGCCATTTTCATGAGTATAGTGGAATTGTGTTGCTCATGAGAAGTTGAGGGTAGAAGTAATTCCTAGTAATATTCAAGGGTTACTTCTGAAATCTTGAGGGTAGCTAGCATGTGGTGTTTGAAGCAGTCTGCAAATTCTGTCAGGCTTGTGAATTAACTAGTTTGGCGTACGTTGCCAAAAATAAATCCCTATTTACCTGTTCTTTATCTTCCTATAAAGACTTCATAATGTCAATTTATGTCTTATAGCGGTATTTGAGAGATGATGGGTTCTGAAGGGGTAAGCGCTAACAACAGCAGTAAATATATGAAATACCTTGTTAATCTTGTAGGTAGGGGTCAGCAGCCTGCATTCAGGAATGGAATTACTTTGTGCTGTTTTATGAGAGAGTGTGCTAATGATCTTACTCTGCTCATAGCTAGAATAAGTTTCAAAAAGAGCCTCATGAATTTCAATGTGGCAAATGCAAAGTGCAGCCCGTGGGGAGGAAGAGCTCTTTGCAGCGGTATAGGCTGGGAACTGAATGGCTGTGGAGCTGCTCTACTGGAAAGGACCTTGGTGCCTTGGCAGACACAGGCTGAGCATGAGCCAGCAGTGTGCCCTGGCAGCAAAGGTGGTCAGAGGTATGCTGGGCTGTGTTAAAAGGAGCACAGCTGGTAGATGGGGGAAGTCATTATTCCCTTCTACTCAGCACTCAGTAGACTCCGTCCAGAACATTGTGTCCAGTTCTGGCACTGCATCGTAACTATTATATTATAAGAATAATATCATGAATGATTAAAGATATCATATTATTGATATGAATAAACTGGAAAGTGTTTGGGGTGAGAAGCAGGGCTGGAGCAAATGTTTGGGGGCTGGAGCACTTGGTCTATGAGGAGTGGTCGAGGGGCTGAGGTTTGTTCAGCCTGAGGGAGAGAAGGCTTTCAGGAGGACCGACAGCAGCTGCCAGTATCCACGTGGAAGTCATTAAGATGGAGCCATTCATTGCTCCAACAAAGTTGTCAGTTTAGACAGGATCACCAGTGCCTTCTATATTTAGTTTCTCTTGTTTTTAGCTAAACTGCTTTCAGCTGTTTTCTACAGCATTTAGCCACAGATATCAGTGGCTAACTGAACAACATATGCTCACACTTCTGAGAAGGGAGGGAGAAGGAGTGGTAATTAAGGAAACAGTATGATCTTCTGTTTTGATTTTATTTATTTATTAGTTCATCAAGGATTGATTAAAGGAAACAGTAGTCAGAAGTAGCTTGGTTTAAAATTATTTCCTAAAGCAGTTACATAGAACCAGGGTGGATGTTGACAGTTCCATGGAAAAAGTTGTGTAAGTCAAGTCATGTTAAGTATCTGTACTGCAAGATACTCAGCTACAAGTAGCAGGGATCAATATTTAAGGATAAATAAATTCTAGACTAAAGTCTCTTCTGCTCTTGATAGTATTCCAATAATTTACTGAAAATGTAAGGTTAAGCATACTTTAGCTTTCCCCAGAAGGCAGCCAAGCTTATCAGTGCAGTGAGTGCTGTTTTGTCTGACCTGGAAATGGCAAAAGAGACAAGGACATACAACTACTCTCAAGGTATGTTACAGTGGGATACCAAAGCTAAATCTTACACAAATCTTCACAACAGCTCTGAATACATAAATTTGTTGGTCTGCCTTTTCTTTCTTAGTCTTTGGTAAATTCTCTTATTGGTATCCAGCAAATTTAATAGGTGCTCTCAAAAGGAGCAATAGTCTCCACTTTCTGTAGGACTCTATTCTTTGCTGAGCAGAAAAAGAATTTTGTCGTCTCATAATCTTTTGTTTAGAGCTCACCTCACTGGGAGGAGGAATTCATTGCCCACATGTTGCCAATAACTTTTTTTTTTTCCCAAAAAAACTCTCTCTAAATGTGATGTTGAGTCCTCATTGAGAGCTTAGAGTTAAGACTAGGACTGCAGAAAGATTCTTTTCTACAGTTTGTTCCTGGGGCCTGGGAATTCATTAATGATTCAAATGATGGAAGTATTGTGCTGTAAAATTGTGCTGGTTTTGGCTGGGATGGAGTTAATTTTCTTCACAGAAGCTAGTACAAGGCTATGTTTTGGATTTGTGCTGAAAACAGTGTTGATAATACAGGGATGTTTTAGTTACTGCTGAGCAGTGCTTACACAGAGTCAAGGCCTCTTCTGCTTCTCACTCCACCCCACCAGCGAGTGGGCTGGGGGTGCACAAGAAGCTGGGAGGGGACACAGCCGGGACAGCTGACCCCAACTGACCAAAGGGATGTTCCAGACCATATGACATCATGCTCAGCATATAAAGCTGGGGGAAGAAGAAGGAAGGGGGGGACGTTGGGAGTGATGGCGTTTGTCTTCCCAAGTAACTGTTATGCGTGATGGAGCCCTGCTTTCCTGGCGATGGCTGAACACCTGCCTGCCCATGGGAAGCAATGAAGGAATTCCTTGTTTTGCTTCGCTTGTGTGCGCAGCTTTTGCTTTCCCTATTAAGCTGTCTTTATCTCAACCCATGAGTTTTCTCACTTTTACTCTTCTGATTCTCTTCCACCATCCCACCCAGGAGGAGTGAGTGAGCAGCTGTGTGGTACTCAGTTGCTGGCCGGGCTTAAACCACGACAAAAATGAAGCAAAGTTCATGTATATGGTGTTTATCAGGGATTTAACTAGATATCTTTTGTGAATATCTTTATTTAGGAATGCTGAGTCAGCTTCCAGAGTTAATTAAACTTATGAATGTGGATACATAGATAATCATAAATGCATTGGTTGATTACAAGCCCAGAGGAATGCTAATTTGCTTGCAAGGAGATTTCAAAGACCGGGACCAAAATAAGGTTACAATTCAGTTTTAGTGTTCAGTACCTCCAGGACTGGACCACTAGCAGCATACAGCATGAATAAGATGTGAGATCCTTTTAGCAGCCATATACAGCCTCATAAACTCATCCAAATAGTTACGACAATTTCAATGAAATAAACATGCAACACTTTACTGTGTGAATTCATACTTGAATCAGTGTTATCTACCTGTTTTTAATCTACAGTGTAACAAACAGGTCGCATCTTAGGGTCTGTGTACAATATTTTCTTACATCTTCATTGTTCTTATGAGCTTAATTCCATACAATCTTTTGTATTAAACAAGAATTATACTATAGACAGATGATTAGTTCTTTTATTGCTCTGTATTTATTTATCATGTAGAGTATGCTATTGTCACTAACTTTTCTATACTCTAAGAAATTATAGTGCTCACAAACTGCAGAACCAATTATGATGTGATTCTTAGCTTAAAGTGCTTATTAATTTGTTGTACTCTTTTTATATTTTTGTATATTTTAGTAAACTTCAGTCCTCAAATGAGGTTTTACCTAAGTAATACTGAAAACTTTTGAGTCATGCCAATGAGAGTTCATAATGCTTAGGTTTTTTATAGCCAAGCTGAACAAAATAGAGAACTAAAGTATTGCTTGCCTCTGACTTGCACTAATTCCTATAGCTTAATCAATTTATTGTGGATACTGAGAAACAGACCTATACCAACCACAGGAAGGGCGGGGAGAGATTCTCTGAAAGTACTATGTTTTTCTACCTTATATTATACCTAACTCTCTACAGTTAGGAATGAAAGTATTGTGTTCTGTAAATTAAAAAACTTTCCTCTATTGGTTAAACAGAAAACCGTTTGTTCTTTGTTGCTATGGAATAGGAACTTTGAAATTCTCCTTCTCTAAGTCTTAAATATAACCTAACAAAATTCCTATTTTTAAAAATATTTTATATGTTATATAAATATTATATCATATACATTTTATAATAAATATTATCTGTATTATAGCCACAGTTAGAACAGTAAATTTTATACTGCCTTGTAATTTGGTCAGTTGAATCTGTAACTTCATCTTGCTCTTTGAAAGACTAACCTATCTATTTATTTAATTATAATTCTTATTTAGTGTAAACCCTAAATCTTCTAAGTTTTAGTTGACACAGTCTCGGGTAGGGAGAGTTAAGGCATCAGTGCTGTGAGGTGTTTCTTTGGAGGACCGTGATACTCCTCAGTCCTGGGGTTTGCTTGGGCCCATTTTTGTATGTTTTCCTGTCGCAGCCTTTCAACTTTCCCCAAGGTGTAGTATGTGAACTACTTCTCTTTCCTATCCTTCAGTCGTCAGATGTCTACTTTCTTCTGTGTATTGTGTAATGGTGGACCCTGACACCTATACATTTTCATTAAATATTTTTCATTTCTTAATTTTTTGCCTAATATTTTCCATTTATTAATATGAAATACAACAATAGGGAGCTTTTGGCTTGTTTCTACTTTACTTTCCACGTAGAACTGCCTCTTTTCTTCTCTTATTCAAATATTTGGTGAAAGGTGGCATTGTGCTACTGATTTAATGGTTCACTGATCCTACTATAGCTTAAGTTAGATAATCCCTCAGCTGAATCTGCAGAATTTGAAGTAATTTAAAAAAAAGAAGATGTAGGCAGTTGGTATTCTGTCTTGTTTTAGTCTTTCTTACCCAAGCAATCAATGAGCCCGGAAGAATAAGGCATGGTATATTCATTTTTGAAAACTGACACCGAGGTGATAATTATCATAAACCTGCAATTTTTATGGCTTAAATTAGCAGTTAAAGCAATATTTTTTAATCTTAGTTTAAGAAAAAGGTGATAAATATTCAAGGAAAACAATGTTTCCTTTTTCTTTGAAATGTCTGAACATCTCTTAAAAATCTTGTTTATCCCTTTCACTAATAAAAATTATAGCTAAAAGGGGGTGGGGGGCACAACAGTGATATTGTTCCTGTAAAACTAACCTACGACAATGCCTCTGTCTAGAGTTCCAGTGGTGAAGTAATAGATCTTAATTACTAACGTAGGATTTCCCCAACTTTTTATCAGCCAAATAAGTTTGCTTGTCAGACTTTTCAAATCTGACTATTTATTCTGAGTGCATTATTCTGAAATTAATATAGCTGGATCAGAACATTCCTTTTAGTTGGTAAAAATGCATCTTCAGAAGTGTCTCAGTAGTTATTTCAGCACATGATGAGTTAACCAAAATCATTCCTCGTAATTGCAGTTGAGTTTAAGAAGTCTTTCTCATCTGGCAATCTAAAATCTCAGAACTACTGCATTTTAGTACAGTCTCTTGCCTACAATATCCTGTTTAAAGGATTACTGCCTTCTTTAGATAGCCTTCAGTCACTTCTTAAAATAAAACATTTTCTCATTCTGTAACCAAAGCTAAAATGCTTTGCAAAAGTAGTTGTGTGCACTCATGGTGTAGACAGTGTTTGAAATGTCTGTTCTAACCACAAAAACTGCCTTGCCTGTTTTCCAGGGAATCATAGTCATCCTAGCCAGTTAAAGCCAATTAAAGAAACTGATACTTGCCTCTATGGTTACATCAAGTAAAAATATAAACTTATCTGTAGTATAGCCCTTGAACAGTGAATACCATTGGTTAAAATTCATTCATGTTCACCTCTTGAAGGTGCTTTGTGTGTGAAAACTCAGTGCTGGGAATCAGAGGTTAGTAATTCTTTCAGTTCTTGGAAAGGAGAGCAAAGGACATTTTACTTCTAATCAGTTATCCACTTTCTTGTAGTCGAATTGTGAGAGTGGAAGACTGCATGACATGCTTGTCTCCAGATACAGGACTGCCTGCACCAACTGACAGTGGGACTTTTTTTTTCCTAGAGAAGTGCAAAGCACAGAACATGTTAAGAAGATGAACTGTTATACTTCTGAATTTAGGTTCAGGTGTATATAAGACTTGAAGTTTGCTGCTTCTATAACTGTTTTCTCTTAATGATAAAACTTCATCCATGAAATCCTAGGCTGAATATTAAATGGTTTTTGTTTGTAATATTGCAGTTGAATACTCTCAGCAACTGTTTTCCTTTCGAAGGGGAGGAACATAAATTCTGAATTATGGGCCACTAGCTTATTTGTCCTGTGATCTTCATTAGAACTTGACATACTCTTTCATGTTACAGTAAGTAGGATATCTTCCAGGATGTGCCTAAGGATGTGCTTTAAACTGAATTCAAGTTAAGGATTGAAAATAAGAAAGAGCTTTAACCAGCTCAAAGTGCTGTGTGGGTGGTGAAAGGAATCTTCAAAAAACCCTGGTGGAACAGCCTGAGCAACCATCAATGCCTCTTAAGACTACAGTAGGATATTAATTTAAACTCGGTATTCAGTTGTTTAAGAAATTAATGCTAGTTTTTCTTAAAGAAGTACTTTACTAAAAATTAAGTAGCTGCCTCCTTAGGTGAAAGGTAACAAATTAGAGAAAATTGAATCCATATACTATTCTCTACTAATTTCTGGGTAAAGCTGAATGTTGTATAGTGTGGGAAAAAGGGTTGAAAAGTTATGAAATGTTTCACCATTCTTGTGATATTTTCTCCTAATATATATCTTGAAAGCTATCACTACTCTATTCTCCTTTTTAACCTTTTATAGCATGGTTTTTGGGGAGACATGCTGTAAATTCTCCTTTCCCTAATAGGAGAGTAAATGGTGTAAATTATATATATTCAATATAATGCAGTTTTTATATTTCAAGGTATCTTTAGTCTGTTTGATTCAATTGCATCCCAATAGTGTCTGAAATCTGCTGTTCTAGACAGCTTCCTTTGCATTTTAAAGGAAAATCATGTACGTAAGGCAAGTTAATTGGTAGTCAGAATGATTTGTAATTTTACATCTGAGAGAAGAAACAAAAGATAGATGGTATATCCTTGAAAGGAAATAGATGGTGTTCTCTGAACTGGGAAAACCTCAGTGCTAAGAAAACTGAGTATCTTTCAATGACAAGTGTTTGTTACTCACTGTATTTGGAGGTGGTTTTTTTTTAAATATGTAACTTCCTAAACTGTAACATAGTTAATTCTGATGTGACCAAAAAGGAATTACTGTAACACATCTGAGCTTAGACTTCATAACTGAAGACACAAAAAAATAAGATTTAATTTGAAAGACATAGTGCAGTTTCCTATTGTGTGACTTTAATTATGAGTGCAAACTTTACTGGAAATGGTTGATAACACTGTAAATAATACTAGCAATGTAACTGTGCAAAGCTACTTTAAGCATGGGTCTTTAAGCAAAAGGGCGTAATTCATTTATATCCAAGTGATGATTTTGACACTCTCTTCTCCAGTAACCAGTTATAGTGTGCTTGCTGGTCAACTTTTGTGTTATGAATGGTGTTGGTTGTCTTTAAAACAAGTTGCAAGAGATGAAATATGTCCCTTCCAGAGACATTTTTTAGTTATGTGGAAATCTCTGGCAGTAACTAGTCTTTATTCTGTTTGCTATATTGAATATTTGCACTTACACTTTTGCTGTTAAAGTCTACTGTAAAATTAGTAGACAGTTTTGTATAAGCTTTGGTTCAATACCATATTTTTTCTTTGAGATAAAGGGGGACTTAAAACATAGGTGTGTGTCTTCAAAATAGAAAATAGGCAATAGGGATTCTTATTCCAGTCTCAGTGGCTATGCTTTTCTTCCCTTCAGAGCAGGGTTTCTCACAAGTAGATATTCAAAGTATGCATCCACACATAACAATTTCTAGGTTGTAAAGAGCTGGGATAAAGCAGTTTATGAAATACATCAAGACTGTTGGTAAACAGTGTTGGTGCTTACATCTTCCAAAGCAGGTTGTGATTTCTCACATTTAAGATGTATAGGTCATCAAACTACAATCTCCTCACTCTTCAGCCAGCTATATCCTCTTAAATTAGTCCAGTGTAAAGTGGGGCCACAGCTGTATGGCTTATATGGAAGAATCAAGCTGTATCCTTGAAAATGAATGGAGCCTGAAACAGACAAATGTTTTGGAAACACACTGAATATGAAGAATAATATAGATTGCACCTTCTTCTGCTTCTCCCAATGTTGATTTAGCATACTCTTTCTGAACTAACAGCAAACTCCCTAGGATTTCATATTTCTTTGCAACTAAAGTAAACTTGCACTTCAGGAGTAGTCTCCAGAGTGAATTAGAGTATGATAATCAAATACTGCATAGTGACCCAAACATTTATATACCAGATTAAACTTCTGATGTTGTTGACTATATATATCTGTGCTGTATGACAGTTCTAATTCCAAACAGTGGATGAATCAAGTCTTCGAAGGGTAAATGGAGGAAAATTTCAAAGAAACTAATTAATAAAGGCCATTTTTTTCTAGTACTCTGATGCCCTGGCTGAGTTCTCTTTTCTCGAGTCTCAAGCAACATTAGCATGACAAAATTTGGATATGTGGCTGTTATTCCTGCACTTGTTGCTCCCTAACTGTAAGAAGATTTCTGGGGACCACTTTTCTGCTTTTTGTCAATCATTTCATGCTCTTTTTTTTTTTTTTTTTTTTTTTTTTTTCCTTGCTACACAATCTGCCTAGCAAAAAAGTAGTATGAAGTACCCATTTTCTTTCCATGGAAGACTAAGTGCAATTGCCAGGCTTTTAGTTTCAGGAAATTGGATGAAAAAATAACACACAGAGTAATTTTCTAGATGTTTGCTCTCCTCCCTGTACAGATGTTTGATAGAACTTATGCCATGACTTATATTGGACTTTCTCGCAGTTCAGTAGTTACGTAAAGTCGGATCAGTTCAGTCTCTGTAAGGTGAGGAATAGGTATGAAAGTACATTCTCATTAACCCTGCATAATCATTTCTAGGAATAGCCTGTTTCCCTGGAAGTGTTTGGATACTCCTTTATTAAAGCACACTAATTTAGGTACCTAATTAAGAAAATGGAGCCATTTTTAACAGACGTACTGCTTTTCCAATGTTCAAATGATAGTTGCTACCTCAGTAATCTATTTCACAGTCTAATAGCTCTATACAAACAGTCTAATAGCTCTATATAACTTGTTTAGTGGTATATATGTGAAAAACTATTTTGAAACCTTTCCTCTGCTTGCCTCAAGGCTTTAATTAGCAATTTTAGCTATTCATTCTAACAATTGTAGCTTGTTACTGACTTTTTTTGGTGTTTGTTTCTGAATGTCCCTGCATTGCTACCCTTACCCTACCAATCATTTGCTTCAACTTTTTGACTGTCTTCTATGACACTTGTTCCCATTATTGGATTTCGACGACTGTACTTTCCAATGAAGAAATATATGAAATGCAAATAGGAATCTGCTTCAAGGACAAACATTTGTATCCCTTAATCCTGTACTTGTATGAACAGCCAGTGCTTCAATGGAACCAGGTCCTTTGAACACTTTCTACAGTAACTAAATCTCCTAAATTAGGCCAAAGTAAATAAGTTGGCACATAACTCTTAAATCAACTGTAGTTCACTTTATTATGCTGTCTGATAAACATACGTACATACATACAAATATATACACACACGTATTCCAGAAAAGTATTAGGTTTCTTGCCTGAAATCTTGTGTTCCACATTAACAGATTTCAGCAGATTTCTGATATGTGGATTTTGAGTCTTAAAACCAAAAAGGCATGAATACACTTGTATAGTCAGGACCATGACAATGCTAAGAATAGATCTGAAACTTCCTTTCCTTGATTGTAATGTCACTCGCTGGGGAAAAGAAAATAATCATCTGTGGCATCTCTGTTTCTCATTTAGAAAAAGTTACTTTGTGAGATGGTACAGCTTAAGAAAAGTAGAGTAAGTAATGCTGACATGACAAGGTAGCAGAAAGCTGCTCTGTCCATAATCTGCAGTTTAGAAGTATTTTGAAATGTGCAAAAGGAATTTCCCTTTTATTCAGTGTTTAAAGGAAAGAAAACAAGATTTTTACAAACAAGAAGTAGTTCTGGTTTTATATGTGCCATGATCCTGAAAAATCTTATCGTAACTTAGGCATTTTTTCCACTGTCCAAAACAAACAGACAAAAAAATCACTCTTCCAGATTCTGCTGTCAAAACAGGAGGTTTGCAGATTTTTCCCCTTTCTTCCTATTAGTATGGGTGTGCTAAACATATAAAAGAAAAAAAAAGTAATATCCTGTGGGATGTAAGTACATTTAATTATTTGTTAGAAAAACTTGAATCATTTAGCAGACTATTTTGTTGGAAGTGTCCAGCTCTCAGAATTATTTTTCCACTATTTCCTACTGTACAGTATGTGCAAAAAAAAAATTACATCTAATATTTTACATCAGAACAAATCGAGCATATATTTGTGGCACAAGCAGAAGGAAAACACAGCAGTCTGTGAAGTGCTTGTCTGACAAAAGAAGGTTAGTCATTTCAATAGAGCAGGTGACAGTCTTTCAAACATATCCTGTCATGGTTACAGGACCCACATGAGGAGATCTAAAGATAAATATAGCAGCAGTAATGATGCGAGAATTTGTCTTGTTGACATGGAAAAGGATATATCTCTGTTTGAGTAGTTCAGCTAATGGAAACTGTTTCTGTGAGTTCAGGTTTTTGCTGAAGTATTTACATGACGAAAACTTGAGCTTACACATTGAAGCAACAATCTGTCTCTCACACAAAATTGAACTTGAAACTGAAGCAGCAGCAGCAGTTAATTTTCCAGTGAAATTAAAATTGAAAACACTTTCTATACCTTTTCTGCTTGAAAGCTGATTCACTTCAGCAGATACAGCAAGGTGGGGGCAGAGCCACTCCTATCATAGGTAGTATAGTTGGCAAAATTATCTGGGAGGGTGATATCCCTCACTCTGCAATAAACTTGTATCTGCTTTAAAAGGTATATCATCCCTTCCTAAAGACACATTTATACTCTTTTTGTGTTAGTTCTTAAGGACTGTATTAAGAGCTGCTTAGTCATAGACTCATATAATTTTAGACTTGGATATATTGTTGAGCCTGCATATCATTACATAGCTCTTTTAGCCATTTAAAATCTTAGTGAAGTATTTTAGTGTCTATGGAACTTGACCTTTTAAGCTGCCAATATAGGCTATTTTGTCTGAATATTGGAATGAAGTACCTCTACCTAGTAATGTTGTTTAATAACATTCTGTTTTAATAGAATATCAGGGTCATATCAGGATCTTTAATTTCTCCTTTAAATTTTAATTTCTTTTAATACATTGCTAAGTGTTTCTGTTAGAGAAACATAGTTGGCAGATGCTTCTGCTTGACCTCTGCTTTTACATTTAGTATGCTTTTTGATGGTTACTTTTATTTCTTACAGTTCATTATATACAAGGAATTACGCACTTAGTTTTGTATTATGAAAATTTCTGAGTCTTTAGAAACCCCTTAATTACTATACTCGGATCACTTTGTTTAGGCACTATATTTTGAAAAATGAATATTTTAAAATACTATTTACTTGTTTCTGTAGTATTTTCTCTATTCTGGTTATTTTTAACTTTTCTAGTTCTAAATTGAAACCCATAAGAGGCTACACTGTGCTTATGAGGCAGAACACACTATGGTTTTCCTTAATATAGATCCAAAAGTGTTTCAGAAAGTGATTTTATCTTGCTCCCTGGAATTTGCAGGGGCAGGTTTAGCAGGGTTTCTTAATCAAGGACCAGAAGAGGCAAAAAATTCCTGGAATATAAAAAGCCCCAAGGTCCACTAATGGGATGTTACTCTTACTTCAGACATCTATTTCTGTATTCCTGGCTTCCTTAGTATGATATGCTTATTTGTGTTTTTCATAATCCATGGGAATGCAAGATGTTTAAATACTTCAGCTATGTAATACAAGTAGTCCAGTGAATGTTGAATTCAACTGGATTCTGAACTTTATGCTGGCAAGTGGAAATATAGATTACAGTTCCTACTTTAAATAAGATCTAAACAAGACTATTCTTAGTCAATATCCCACCCTTCTCTTCTCTTAGGATAAATATACTTTTTCTTTAAAAGGTTTGATTCCTATTTGGTCTTTTTTATTGTGTTTTTTTTTTTTTTGCTGGTCTTGAAATACTGAAGATCATTTCCACGAGGTATTGAGATGATGAAGATGATTTGCTGCTACATTACAGTTGTACCTGAAGTTTTTTGGCATACAATTAAGTATAATACTTGTATTATCTTTATGGTATTTCTGTGTTTTAACAGGGGCATGGAAATACACGTTATCTGTATAAACCCTTTCTCTCCTTAGTTAGTGATCCTTGTTTCAGTTCAGTGTTCAGCATTTGTTTCAGTTTAGTGAAGCTAATATTAATGAGCTTTCACTTTTTAAGAGATTATTGAGCTAAATATATAATCTAAAAAAGGAAAAGGTGTGTATATAGATGATAAAATGTATTTTATTTTCAATATATCAACTTCATACTATATTTAATGTTTTAGCTAGCAATTTCATGAGCTTGAGCTTAAAACCATTTATCCTTTTCTTGTCCCATGCACAGCCCACTACACGATTGTGTGCTACTCTATTATTGTATCAGAATCTTTACTTTGAACACAATAGTTCAAAGTAACTCTGGTCACTTTTAGATGGTATTGTTTATTACTCCTCTGGCAACTAGTCCAACCTAAAGCTTCACAGTTTTGTCTGCTTGTCATCTGTGACTCAGAGGATCACTGATACATTCCAGGGCAAAAGAAGGTTCTTTTGTAATCCAGTTTAATTTCAATGCTTTGCCATATTTCAAGATATTGCACAGTAATAGACAGTATGCACTTTCAGTTGTATTCTTAACCTGCTTTCTCTGAGGAAGAAAAAAAGCTATGTAGATTCTGTCATTTCTGAGCTTGTCTACATTTCATAAAACTTCTTCAAATATGGGAAAACAAAAGAAGGCAGAAATTGTATTTTGCTTTTAGACAGCTTTCTCTGGCACGTTTCAAATTGCATGTGGTTACATACTTCAGGGTCTGTTATTTCCTGGGGACTGTTCTGAGCAGGTCTGTATTTGTAGCTTTAAGATGGAAAATTTAAGTCTCTTCATTTATGAGAAAAGCAGAGACCTCCATACAAATTACAAATCTAAATCATACCTTTATCAGCTTTCTTTGAAGTACTTTAAAATAAACAAACAAACAAAACCCCCCAAAACAAACAAACAAAACCAAAAAACCAACCTTGTTAAATGTATTTTGTTTATTCAGTTGGCAGTTCCACAGTAAAAATCTGATTTCAGGTGATGCTTTGAGAGCATTCCTTTAAAAATAGTTGTCATGTCTTATGACATGAGACATCATCTTGGACAGTATTGTAGCTCCAACACATTTCTTTGGCTACTAGCCTTGATTATAACCAGCTGCTTAAGGTTTTGCTTGGATAAAAATGGGATATATTGCATACATGAGTAAAAGTAGACTTGAGCAAGACTTCAAAGGATCTCTTGTGGGAGGAAGCATAAAGATAACATGACATCAAAACACAATTATATGAACGATAGCTGACAGCAGATCTCATTGAAGTTGTTGCTGTCCCCAGTTTCTTGTTGCCATTGGAAGCTAGCTTTTCAGTGATATAAATGAGGAACTGCTTTGGTTTTCTGTCTGGCTTCTAACTGTCTTGGATGGTTGTGAAACCAGGTAATATAGAGTTATGAAATAACCTGTAAGAGTACCCTTCCTTTATTGAGGAATGGAACTTACCTTGCATATTGTAAAACTTCTAAGAGAGTTAACACATCAGATAGTACAGACAATAAACACTGTCATACAAAAGCTGAAATGTTGATCGAGGCTCTGTTCTGGAAGGCATAACAAGACAGTCCTTATCTGAAAGAGTTTACAATGGGCACTGTCAAGCTTTCTCTGAGAAGACAGAGCCATTGAGACACTTTGGAAAAAATCTTAGTAACTGTAAGAAAAAGTTACCTCCTTTGTTTCTAGTCAATGTTATAACAGTATGATTAAAGTGTTGGTTTATAGCTCTTTAGAAAATTCAATTGTGTATGTACTGCATCCCCATTTTCATGTATGATCTTTCATGCAAGGCAACAGCTTGAACAACTGGGTTTATTTAAAAATAAAAAGGGGGGGGGGGGGAAGGGGAGAGAGAAAGGGAGAGTCATCTTGAATATTGTGGGTTTTAACTTATTTATCCAGAATAACTAAGTCCGGCGAGACTTAGTTATTCTGCCAGGCAGCGTCTTTGTATGTTAAACTATCTGATAGATACCCTTATATGTCAATGAGTCTGGTTAATCTTTCAGTCTAGTCTAGATATGCTCATCGAAGATATTGCATACTGATCATTTTTAGCAAATGTCTTGACACTTGAGTGAAAGCATTCAGTTTCTCAAAATCATGTAACAAACTGTGCAAGGTTAGTCTGGTAAACAGACACACAATATTTGTAGAATTGTAGCATAAATTTCCTGTGTTCTAAATATTTGATGATATCAGATTATTGAAAAGATTACCAAAACCAAATCCTTATGCAAATAATTTTGCAGGTTATTGTAAAAACAAGCAAAAAACAGAATGAAGAAAAAGAAAAAAAGCCCTACTTTAAAAAGTTCTGATGTTTTTTCTGCAGAGAATCTGAAATGAAACTCAAAAATGTAGAAACTGGTCAGTTCTTGTATGGTGCTTAATCAATTCCCTTAGTCTACTAATTATTACTTAATCATGTAATGAAATAATGGTTACCTTGGTCCTATTGAACTGGAATTCTGCAGGGCACAACAGTTGAACTGAACCAGTAGCAGAAGTCTTGCTTTTGCCAGGTCAGCTAGCCCATTACTGAAAGCTATTTGTCATAACCATTTTGTGTATCCATATAAATATATAATTACATAATTTATGTCCTTATATTGAAATGTCCCATATAAGCATTTGCTAAACTGCATAATGCCTTAATCCAATCTGAGTAACAACGGACACTTTCCAGATTATATTCTCTGTAAAGCCCATATTAGTTGGTAGATCCTGAATCCAACAAATTCCCACACAACTTTTAGAAATTGTTTTCTTACATCTACCCTAGCGAACAGAGGGCTAACTTGCAATACAAGATCTGGGTTCAGATCTTCACATGTTTAATTTAGACAAGAAAACTGAACCCAGATATCTCAATGGAGTTTCATATCCAATTTTAGGATGGAACTCACTTCCTCAGGTCAAAGTTCTTGGGTTCTTTTGTCCAATATATTAGATTCTTTGGTTTGTTACTTTCTATAGTAATGCTTTCCTGACACAGTGATTGTTTTTTGGGGGGAGTTAAGAAAAGAAGTGATACAGTTTCACCTGGGACAAATTAAAGCTCTGCATAAATTTATTTTGTATCTTTGTGGCCTGGGAATTCAGACTGAAGTTCTTCTCTCACTGTCTGCCCCATACTCCCACTTCTCCACAAATTGTCAAGTATTGTGGGGTGGCAAGGCCCATGCGTTCTTAGGCAGGACTATGGGATACAGGAACCAAAAGTTAGAATGCAAGTAGACTTTACAGCCAATTTAACTGTCTCACTAAACACCAACCACCCTACCCCACTAAACACCCTATGAGGCCTTAAAATTCTAGAAAAACAATTATCTTCCTTTGGATATTTGGGGGTCATTTTTTTCACAATATATTGAAAACTATTATGCATGGAGTCACAAATTCAAATTTCTCCTTGGCACAGTGAAAGTAAGATAACTAATGTTATTTTACTGGTATATCTAGTTCAGAATCTAGCATCCTCTTATCCAGTATAATAAAAGGCTATCCTAGTCTCTGTCTGATTACCTCATGCATTTAATAGCCTTGATAGGAAAATACCTGGCAACAGAGCATTTCACACCCAAAAAGTGCACTCTTCAAATGAATTAACAATTCTGTCATGTCTATTTATCTTTTCCAAGTATCTTACTGTTAGTAATACTCAGAATGAAATACTGGTGCTGCACACCTGGAAATGATAATGCAAGAGAAACCCCAACAGCTAGATGATCAGTTTTCTTGTTCATGAAGAACTCTACCATCATTGATTCCTGCAGGACAACTTGTCCCTTAGTAAGGACACACATGGAGTTCTATCTTTCTATCTAGTTTTCAATACACCAGAAACAAAGTTTGCTTAGCTATTACTTGGTGAACTCTGCATACCTTTGTTGGGAAAAATTACAGTTAGTCATTCTATATTAAGTCGGATGTATGACTTTTCTGATCTATCAACCCCAATATAAGGATTTATAAATATTTGGGAAAACATGGTCTTCTATTTTCATCCCCCTTTGCAAGCAAGAAACTTGTTACTTTGTCTTATTTTTCTTATTAACAGTACTGAAGGCAAGGAACAAAGCCTGAGGCAAGGCTTTAAAGTTAAAATTGATGTGCAGATATAAAAAAAAAAATGGGGTATCATTTATCTCAACATTTAAACATTAATTATTAACAAATTTTATTCTTCCTAACTACGTGAGAAATTACCTAAAATGAGAAACTTCTTAAGGAGAAGTCATCTGGAAAAATACCTGTTTCTGAAAATACATAATTACTCTTGATTTTTCTATAGGAGTGAAAAACAGTGAAGGCATTGTACTCTTGCAAACTCCTTATTTTGCTGAGGTCTTTGTGGTGTTTGTTTTTTTTGTTTGTTTTTTTTTTTTTTCCTGCCCCCCAAGGGATTCCATGTATGAGAATCACTGCAAAACAGTGTAACTTGCATCAAGTTCAGAAACTTTTAAAACATCAGAACAAAAATCCAGTTTTTCTGTTAATCAGGAGCACCCTTTAAGAGGCATTCAGTAAAAAAAATTTTATGTGTTACTTTTGTGCAGAGACTTGATCAGTGTAATTTACACTACAGTCACTCTTGACTCAGATGAAGTTTCTAGCAAAGAAATCTAAACAACTGAGGCAGGAACTGACAAGCTAGAAGGTTTTTAGGGATCATATTTAAAGACTGCTGGAAGAGATGTCCTACGGTGGTTTTTTTTTTGTTTGGTTTGGGTTTTTTTGGTGTGTTGTTCTGGGGTTTTTTGTCTGGGATTTGGGGAGGGGGGTGGCTCGTGAGGGGGAGGGTTGGGTTTGATTTTTTTTGTTGTGTTTTTTAGTTTGTTTATTTTTAAGAAAAAGGCTGCTACAGAGATCTGGTTTCTTCTTTTCCTTTTGTATAGGACCTCATGGAAAGATTTTTGAAGGATGTTGTTGTGTTCCTCAGTTCATGAAATCTCCTTGGCAGCAATATGAGCAATGCAGCTGCAAATGAAGTCAACAGAAACTTCACCAGGGAAATGTCTACTTTGATAGTAGTCAGTTATGATTCTGGTATTAAAAAGCATACTAGTCTCAGTTTGGGCATCCAAAATGGACTATTTTTTCTGTCTTAATGACACTATGTAATGAAATTTTTTTGTGGTATTTAATGATTCATTGTACAGAAATATCAATAGACAAAGCAATTTATTAAACTGGACTTCTCAAAAATTATACAAAGCTATATATCCTACAATAAACAATGGAAAATTAAATACTGAAATGCAATGAACACTGACACCTCTAAGACTAGTTATGCATAAGTACAGTGGGAAACAGAATATTGTAACAGATGGGGGTGGGGAAGCTAGCCAAGTTAACCTAATCTTAATTCTGATACTTTCTGAGTGATGAATAAATCTAGAGTAAGCAATCTGAGCATGTATTTAATCAGAAAAATCTATATATTTGCTTGGACTGGTGCACTTTCTACCCCACAATTTTATGTTCTACAGTATTGGGTAAATTTATTTCTCTATTTTTCACTTACCCATTCTAAGATAAAAGGCTAATGTGCAGGACTTCAAATGTTGCTTTCCTTTCCCATCTGGTGAACGTCTTAACCTCACCATATAAGACACTTGTACATATAGTGACATAAATTTCTGTTTGATTTTAAAAACTCATTGGTCTGAATACTTCTGGGCATTTCAGATGTTTATTTCTTCTAATTTCCTAAAGATTTCTGCAATTTCATTCCAAGAGATTGCAACTTTTGTAAGTATAGCAGATCACATTTTGCCATAAACATGCTTACTTATTAAAACTAGATCATATTTACAAGATTAACGTAGAATTATAATTCATAACATATTTTCTCTTTGACCTGGCAGTGCTGTGTTTTGATAAATGCCAGACATTCTTGGTAGGTTAGTAGAGCTATAAACAAGAGAAGGAATAGAATTGGTGGCCAATTAAATACTCAACATGAAGAGGTAAAAGTAGAATAGCTCAGAACTTTTTCTATAAATGAGTCATTTAAAATTGTGATATCTCATTTTCTTGACAAATATTCTAATGAGGGGAGAAAATGGCTCAACATTAATCCTTTCTTATGACAGAGCATAAGAAATGGGGAAATGATATTTAATTAATCTTCTTATTATAGGTTTGATACTAGTCTTTCCATTCTTATTACCTGAGGTTCATAGCCCTCTATATTTACAGAGACTTTGTTCATGTCAATTTAGCTTATATCAAGAAAAGACTTAGTATTTTTAGTGTATCCATACTTCCCTCCCCCGCTGTAAGACCCTTAACTGTGAGTTAAAATTAAGTGATCCTTCAGATCTACAACCACTGTATAATGCCTTAATTCCAAGTGTTCATGATTCTCATTTGCCTTAAATTTAGAAAATACTAGATTGCAGTAGGAACAGATTCTCAGTGAAGTATGCATCTGTCCTTCCTGGTCATTTGCCAGGAAGGTGGTACCACTCCTCACAAACTGGTGGATGTTACAATTTTCAAAATAGAAACAAGTTGTATCTGGTCCTACAGTTTTTGGCTTATTTAGTGGTACCAAATGTAGCCACAGATGTATGAGTTTCTTGGATTAAATTAATATATTATCCTCTGAACCATCCTGGCACTTTCTAGAATCTGACAGTTTCAACAGAAGAAAAATAATCTAGAAAAGGGCAGTGTCAGGCACTGATCCTCAGGTGTCACATTTTCTGACCATATCAGATACCAATCATAAATATTAAAATATGTGGAGTAGGTTATTATCAAGAGCACTTTTTCTGTAATGAATTGTTAAATCATCTTCTGTACAACATTGAATAGCTTTATGTCTCTCCTGAACTCTCAGCTGCTTCCCTGGAGAAACAAGTTTCTTCATGTGTCTCTGTCAAAGCTCTTGGGCCATTTCTGCCAAATCATATAGAAGGATAGCAGTCCCCAAGTGTTGAACTTATGTGGAAATTGAAGTTTCGCTGACAGCTGCAGCCAGGCAGGTAGGAGAAATAAGTTATTACTGGGAAAGCTGGGGCATGGTCGAACTAGAGTATGTGTCTGTAGAAAAACAGGTCTTGGTAATCCCAGAGCTCACAGAATTAAGCTTTTTGCAGTTCTGGGAAGGCATGCTAAGGTTAAATGATGACTTGATCAGACTACCGCCAAGACATCACCTGTTTTATCTTCAGGAATTTTGGAAAATTCACTGCCACATCTTCAAGCTTCTGTTTTAAAATCATTCTTTTTCTTTTCAGGGTCTATGAGGACTTCTCCTCATAGTGGTGTTAGATTGGACCATTTCCTAGTTTTTGCCTCTCAAAAAAGGCAAAGGCCTTTGAAGCTCCTGTATGGTGAATATTACATCCCATTAAGGAATCTTGTTGACATTCATAAAGCAGGCTTAACTCCTTTCATCAAGTCCTTTATCTACTAATGTCCATGAAAAAAAAAAAAAAAAAAAGAAGGCAGTAGTATTTGGATATTCTTATGCCCCCAGGCTTTCATGTAGGCATATTAAAAACAGCCCTTCTCCTTTATGGCAGGGGAGGTTAACACAATTGGTGAAGCCAGATTGATGCATGTTGTTTTGAGGGACTGTTGGGAACAATTGTCTACCAGCCTGGAGCTGTGACAGTGGTACCACTAAGGCTTCCAACATTGCCCTTCAGTGCACGAGGAATATCTCCACTTCTCTACCCCTTGATGAGCAGTCATTTCTTGGAGTTCTCTGCTGAGTGTGAGGATGGCTACCTTGGGAACTATCAAGCGTTAAGTCTAACCTGTTTATTTCTAGAAACTGCATAATATGCTCCATCAATCTAGCTGTTCTTGCTTTCCTTACCAGTAGTTTATAACTGGTTTAAATAGGACAACTTGAACTGACCTGTCTCAATGGATTCTCTAATAGCTTGAAATTATACCTATGCTCCTTTTGAATTTCCAGATCCACCTTTTGAGGAGTAAGGGAATATTCTTCATCTAGATTAACTGTAAAGGATGGAGGTGGGATCTGTTCCATATTGTTGCACATGATTTCATATGGACTTACCTGCCTTGTATTTCTTACCTTGTCTTTTAGCAGGGCCAATTTTCTTTCAGTGGCTGTATAAATTTGCATGTAGCTAATATAAAAAAATTCCACAGGGAAGCCTTCAGTAAGTAGCTTTGGCATTGCTGTCTAAGTAATTTCTAGCTGTCATGCTGCTTTCTCATCATGCTTTTTGTTGTTGATGGTGATGTGTGTTTTTCTGAAGAGCAATAAATCCAATCCAGAAGTGACATTCTTCTCTGCGTGATGGAGAAATACCTTTTGGGTATGTTTTCTTTCATTTTTAAGATGGTTGGTACCTCTGAAAATATTTGCTTAAAGTAGCAGGTTTCCTAGGAGGGTTTGCTTTCAATCCTCCCAAATAAGGGGGGCTGGGAGATGAAGGAGGGGAAAGTCTTTTATGTATGAATAGTGTTTGGGCAAAATACTATAATATTTCAGTCACTTCCACTTCATTGTGTGATGGTGGCATGCCAAATCACAAACCTTGAAAAGATTAGTTTTCCTTCTGAAATTGGATTACCTAGAGTTCTTGAGTATATGAATACATATGCTGACAAAACAAGTTTGATTTAGTACTAATTTCTTTTGCCTGGGTTCAGGTATTCAGGACCAGCACTACTTACCAGCTTTCAGCCTATTGCCAGCAGGCCTACCCAGAAATAAAAGGAACTACTGAAAAATGAGGTGAAAACCTCCATGAACACTTTATTTTAAATAAATTACTTGCAAAATTGGTATTTTTTTCTCAACAATGTTTCTTTTCTTCACAATGGTGTTAGAATATTCAGTCATGTAGGTAGTCCTAATGAGTGTATATGTTTGATCCAATACTTAGGACTAATTTTTTTTTTAGTTTCAGAGTTAATTAGCTGACAATAGTAATTAACAGAAAATGTATTTTGACATTCTAGAGTTTTAGTGTTAACTTTCAGTCTGAGTAAGATATTTCAAATTTATGGCACTCCAAACCTGTCCAGAAACATAAATGGATTGGACAGACAGGATTGGGAGCATAGTAAGGCTAAATAGCTCCCTGTATAGCAAAGCTGTAGAAGAAATCTGAACACGTGTGGAAGGAGGCAGAGGCTTAAACTAAGACCGATGAAGGAAAATGAGTAAATGTTATGGTGAAGCAAGTGAAAAAGAGATTGTTCTGTGTAGGTCTTACTACATTTCTGTATTTGAATTTTTTTTACTCTGTGATTTTAACTGACATTTTCAAAGGTGGTTGTGGGTTATATGCTGAGTACAAATCTCTTAAAAAGGTGCACGGGATGGATTTTTTTTATTTTGCTTCCTCTGTAGCAGGGATATCTGAGGACACATGTTCTGCCTGCTGTGATTGCCATCACAATTCCCATAGTTTCCAGAGAAGCATGCAATCATATTATCATAGCTTGGTGATTTAATACTTGCCAGCTGACTAGAGGTAACTTGAATAGTGCTTCAGTTCTAACTGTAGAAGTAAAGGGCATTAGCTTGAAGCGTCTTGTTTTGCAGAATGTTAATTTCCATGGACCAGCTGATGAGCAATGACTTAAGTTAAGCTTTCACTGACAGAGATGGAAGGAGGTCCTGTTCAATATTGACTACTGAAAGTTCTGAAAAATTACAAACATGGATATTTTAGGTTTTAATGGGTTTACAATAAAAGTTCTTAACCCAAAGTTAAATATTTTTCATGCAGTAACCGTCTGGAGACTACACATTACAAACTGGTGTTGATCTGTTACACCTAGACAGTTTTATACACAATTAGAAAACCACTGTGTCATCATAAGGCAGTAGATTGTTAAAGGCCTATGTGCAGGTATAAATGTGGTTTTTGGTTTTTTGTTTGGTTTTGGTTTTGGTTTTTTGGGGGTTTTTTTTGGKTTTTTTTTGTTTGTTTTTTGTTTGTTTGTTTGGGGTTTTTTTGTTTTTTTTTTTGTTTGTTTGTTTGTTTGTTTTTTCCTGGAAAGATATCTAATAACTATTCCTGGTTATCTTCAAACTTCTGTTTCCAAAATAAGGCATTATCACGTAAAGGAACTCTAAGGTTATTTAAAAAGTGGTGTTTATAGTCTGACATTTTTAAGAGGTTTTAAATTGTTATATATATGCACTACAGAAAAGTGTTTGCTTTTGAAGGTTAGCTCTGATGCAGATTGCTATCAGGAACTCATGCTATGTATGTTGATCATAATTGCATTTGGTTTAGACACTCATAGCTTAACTTCTGACACTTGTGTGATTCAAATTTCCTTAAAAGAAAGGAAAGCAGAAAAGCCACTGGATGTCAAATGCAACTGTGACTCAGAAATATTTTTTTCCCCCCCAATAGGTTCCTATTTGAAAGGATTTAAATAGACTATACTGAAGTAATTTTTGAGTAATAAAACCTGTTATATATGTTAGAACACTGTCCCTGGCGATGCTTCTGTGGTTCTGCCGTTTTATTTACACAGTGTTAATGCTGTATGCTAGTTACATGAAAGCAATTCTGTTACAGAAAGGGCTAAATATTGGAGGGAGTTATGAGAGATCAGAAGCATATCAGTGCCATCTTGGAACTGGGCATCTGCTTCTGACTACTGTTAGGTTTTGCTAGGGCTKGATTGATCCATCCCTCCTAAGAGAACCAGAGAGCACTTTCTGAAAAGAAGAATAAGGGTGAAAAATTACAATGAGGGACCACTAACAGCAACAACAAAAAACCAACAAGGGATTAAATGGTTAAAAGCGTAAGGAAGAGCGCCAATGGAAAACGCTGAGTGAAACACTCTTGGCAACATGTGTTGCTGCCTAAAAGTAGCCAAGAAGAACCAAATGCTTTTTCCAAAGATATGACAAGCTAAGCAACTGGAAATAATCCTTCCTTTCCCCCCACACCTTGACCCCTTCCCACAATGCTGTGAACGGTTGGACTGGACAGGGTCAGGAGGCACCTGGAAAGGGAATTCTGTGTCTTTGGTAGGGCACTGAGAGAGGAGGCTACAAGTAAAATGAGGGAGGGAATGTGCTGTACCACACACACCATACTGAATATGAGTTTTTTTCCAGATCACAGAAGTCGTCTTCCTTCACCAAGAAAATGAACACCAGTTGTCCAAGAACTAGGCCCAGGTAGTGACAACGTCCAGACTGAGTATGTCCTGGAGCATGTGGCAATCCAATGCTACACACAGCTGTGTGAGTGGGTACTCAGTGGAGGGCTTCCCAGCACTCAGGGGTGGTATTGTTCTACTCTGCTGTCTTTGTCTCACCTTGGACTTCATCTGCCAAACTTTCTCTGGGGGAGCAGCAGTGGGCCTGGGTCAGCCTAAGCTGATAGTGTGGACAACATCTTCTTGTGAAGGAAGGAGGTGCTGGACCTGCACATTGCATATGACACTTTAGGAAAGGGCCTAGGTCATATTATACAGGTTATTGGCTGAGTTCAAGTTTGGAAGTGGACTGAGTCACCTACCAGTGATGCTGTGACCGGTGTTCCTTTTTCCAGGGAAAGGAGTGCCAAAAGAAAATGCACTGACTATTCCCACTTAAATAATCACCTGTTAAAGTAATACCTGGTGTAAAAATAAATAAATAAATACAATTTAAAAAAATCTCTCCAGGCACATTTTCTCACTAAGGAACCACATGATAGCAGTTTCATGGTGACTTGCCAGCAGAAGAGTGTGTAGGAGAGAGTGGAGTATTTGCAATCCTGTGAGAAAGAGCTGATGGGCAAGAGCAGCTGGGAGAAGATGAGATGAAATGTGGATGACCAGAGCTTATCACTGCTCTGTACTCCTTGGTCTCTCATAGAGACTCAAGGCGAGCAAAACCATCCCTTCCTGAGATCCCTTTCTCCATTGGTGCTGGACAACAACCTCTGCTGCTAGAATAAAGTCCATCTCCCTCGTCCTTCATTCTTGGACTTGTTCCACTTTTTACCATCTGCCCATTTTCTGTCATCTCTTCCATACTACAACATTCTGGATGGTGAAAGAGCATGAAGGGATTTTAGAGGATACCTGCTTGCCTCTTCCCTTTGGTATCTGATCATAGAGCCATTGCCTACAAATTCTTTTTGAAGCTGCCAATAACATCTACCTCCACAGCTTCCTGCAGCAACACTTTCCAGAAGTTCACTACTTACTGTATGAAGAAACACTTTCTTGTATCTGTTTTAAATTCTTCATGCTTCATAGCTTTCTAAAAGTATATTGGCTTTTACAAAACAAAGCATTAAATACTGAGTTTTAAATCCATCTAACTGTTTGGGAAACTTGAGAAAGAGAAAGATTAAGTAGCTCACGGTGCTATAAACCAAACTATTAATTACAGTTGTTATAGTTTTGGTTAATATTATTTGGTTTATAAATCAGCATTCTGATTTGCTGTCAAGGTTCTACAAAAACCAACAACTTTACCATTTCCAATAGGTTCCTATTTGAAAGAAATTAAATAGAATATATTGAAGTAATTTTTGAGTGATATGTTAATAAATCCTGGCATATATGTTAGAATGCTGTAATGCCATTGCCTCTGTCCAGTGAAGTGAAGGTTCATGTTCCTTTGACATTTTCCATACCTGAGGTAATTGGTTTACAACTGCTGTAATGCTAAAAGGAAATATGTAAAATGTTCATGCAACAAATTGTGCTTCAATATACTGATAGGCTTCCAAGTGTTCAGGATTAAATATACACTACAGTATAAGGGTTTTTTTTTCAGATCTGAAAGATGAACTATGTTTTCACCATCTAGGCAAGGCCAAACATGCAGCCAATCTTATCAAATAACGGCCAGATAGATTATTTCCAACACATTAACCAGTCTAAAGTGATGTGTTACTTTATATTTTAAAACAGCATCTTGACAAGCATCTCTCATAAACGTGATCCCTCACAGATTCTATTTACTTAATATCAGAGCGAAATATCCTTATCAATAGAATGGCTGAAGTGCTCATTTACATTACCATATTTTAGGATGTACTGACTCATTTGTTGCTGTGATTGTATGTTGAAGGAATTATACTTAGTTATAGAAAAATGGCACTAATCACTACAAAGAACAGTCCAGTTGTTTCAAAGTAGAAACCATTGAAATTTTTTTCCCTCCATGACCAGGGAGTAACGATTCCAAAGAAATAGCAAGCTATACTTCCTAAATGTTCTTCTGTAAACTCCAGCAATGTGAGCTTGTGTGGTTCGCCAAGTTAGACTCTTAAACAAGTTGGGTTTGGGTTGGGTTTGGGTTTTTTTTAGGCAGGGGCAGAACCCAAAAAAAGAACCCCGCAAGGTTGAAGATTTGTGTGGTGATATCGTTAAGATGATGTTCATTACTGTTAGTGGAGCCAAGAGTTCATTTCAATTCTTAACCCAAAGTTTTGATACACTTCAAGAAGAATAAGGCGGGAAAGAGCAAGAAGCAGTGAAAAAAATGAAGTAATTGCCTTTATAAAAAATCATGGCAACCAAATTTTAAATTCAATAGATGTTGTGCTAACCTTTTACAGTGAATAACAAATGCCTGTTAAAGAGACATGAAAATTAGGTATTCAAAACCACAGACAAGCAGAAGCAGACCATCCAAGAACTCCACAGAACAGATAATGGAAGTGAGATTCTGAATTGCTGCTGGTGAACTATTGATATTCCTGTAGTGGAGTGAAAATATTGATGGACAGAAGCCCTAAGACTCTATTCAAATCACACTTTCCTGAATTTAGGAGCTGTTTAACATAGATTGAGTCATATGTTGTCTGTCAGCCTTGGTCATGTCTTATACACAAATTAAATAAAACTATCAAATTACTTTCTAAAGGGCTGCAAAACCTTCTGTAAAAGTAGCCACTAGTAATTAATGTCAGAGAGACCAAGCATTTACCTACCTTAGAACTGTAACATTTACCCTCATACTGACACATGACACTGGGACGCTTGAACAGAAATTAACTGCTTGCAGTAAGCATTAAGTACAAACAGTTCATTTAGATATCACACATCCTCACAGTCACCTGCCAAGGCAAGCACAAGTCATTAAGATTTTCCTGCCTTTTACAGCTGATGATTTATTTTTTTTTACAGTGATGGAATTGAGAGATTACATCAAGTTAAACTACACTTGATGAAAAAGAAATGTGTAGAGATGAACAAGAGAAGGTGCAAATGTTAAAATGTTGATACAGTTGTGTATTGTCATTTTTAGAAATCAATCTTACTGTTCTGTGACAAGTCCCTGAAATACAGCATAAAACTGAATACTTCTAAGCACTAGCTCTACTGCTATTATGTGAACAACACCCTTGGACTGTTTCAAAATTATAGATGAGCATGATTTCCTGACCTGCTGAAATCAGATCTAGTAGTTTGTTAAGTCAATAACCTTTGAGAGTGATAACAAGGAATTGTGGTCTCCAGATGTTTTCTACAAAGAATTTTAGCATGATTGTATGCTATGCCTATTCTGCTGTTCATGTGGATTTATCCAAGCCTGGGTTAAAAAGAAAGATTTGGAGCTTGCTATGCCTTTAGGAGTTCCCAAAGAAAACCAAATTAAAACAAAATAGGGCTACTAGATTGTGATAATTGCAATGTTGCCATGGCTATACTTTCATTCCTACAAAAGTTCTTTAGCTGAAAACTTGTTTAAGAGGGAGAACAGACATAAACAGTCCAAGGGGAAGGGTGTGAAAAGATGATTTAAAGCATCTTCCTCATCTGCCATTTTGTAGCCCAGGGCAGCATCAGATCCATTATCAGCCCCTGAGGAACTCTTCTCCTGACCAGCTGCCAGTTTGACTTTGAGACATTAACCACCACCCCCTGAGCTTGACAATTCAGCCAGATACCCACCCATCTTGTGGTCCATCTGTCCAGTTCAGATCTTACCAGGTCATCAATGAAAAGGATGTCATGGGAGACTGTGTCAAAAGGCTTGGCAAAATCAAGGCAAATGACATCCTCTGCTCTGAGCAAATTGTTTCCTCACAGAAAGCAACCAGATTGGTCAAGTGGGACTTACCCTTGATAAATTGATGTTGGCTGTTTCCACCGACTTTCTTGTCCTTCACGTGCTTCCACAAACATCTGTTCTTTCTTTTATAGTTAAGGGCGTGATTAATTTTCCAGATGTTGAGCTCTCGGGGCTTCTTTGTATTATTCTGGTATTTTTTGGCACATATGAAAGGAATTAATAAGATTATTAATTTTGCCATAGAATGTAACTCGAGTTGTTGAATTCTCTAACTTCATAACAAAATCCCTTTAGAGTTAAAATTAATAGAATATATTAGCCATTTTAACTGTAGTAAAATATATTAACCAGCTGTTTTATTAGAATTGTATTTAGTAAATTAACAATTTACATATTTACAGCTAAATTTTAAGAGAAATTTTGGCCATTTTTGCTTTTGAATACTATGGAAAATATCAGAAGAATTCTTATATAAAGAATCCCTTTACTATAACATACCTCCGGACGCTTACTGCGAGTCAGGCTTCAAAGAAATATTGAGAGAGTCGTTTGCAAGAAATATACCTTTTGTGTTTCTATTCTGAAAGAATTTATCAGTATTTCATATTTTCCTTTTTCCTTTATTAACCTCTTGAAATGAGGCTTCTTTTAGCCTCTCGTGAGTGTGGGATGTATTTAGACAATCCCTTAAAGTCTTCCTACTTGCTTATGAACATGCAAAGCTAAGTGTCGCTGCTTTGTCAAATATAGGTGAGTGATGTTGCATTATGGTCAGCGGCTGTTTCAGCCAGTGGGAGCAATAGACGGGCAAGATATATCTTTCCAAGACATAGAAACAGGAAAATAAAATAAGGAATGAAATTACTATTAAAATTATGGAAGCATCATTCCCCTCCATTGAAAGTCAAAATGCTTACATTAACAATATATTTCAACTCTGTACCTGGGGGCCTGTTACTGTCCACTTTTATAGCTCTGGAAACTATCACAAACCTTTACAGAACCAGTTTTGGAAATCTGTACATGTAAGTTTAGAATCTTAAACATGTGGCTTGACATGAGAGAGCTTGTAAAGTTCTCAGTGATTTTTTTTTTGTTGTGCCAGTAAAACACTGATTTGAGACACTTTTTCTGTGCATAATATTACATAACCAAGTCATGGTGAGAGAGAAGGAACATTGATCTGAATATGTCTTGTTTTCTTTGTATACTAAATCATAAAATCTTGATTTGCAATCTATCTAAAAGTGCAGTTAAATTTCATCCATCTCAATAACAGTTAGTAAGGGCTTTGGCAAAGGCTGCAGAACATACATCTTTGTATACTCTTCCTAGGTGCATCTGTTGGTGCTGACCACCTTTATTCTATATCATATTAACATATATAATGTATTAAACATTTTGCAACTTGTTCATGTTTAAAAATCTAGTAGCTTCTATACCACTTCCAAATAATAAATTAAAAAAGCTGAAGGTTGCCTCAATGGTGTAAATTTCTAGTGTTTTGCTGGGATAGTACTTCACTGGAGCTCAGACTTTTAGTCTTAGGTGCCCTAAATTTCATAATCATAGAATCATTTAGGTTGGAAAAGACCTTTAGGATCACTGAGTCCAACCGCAAACCTAACACTGCCAAGTCCACCACTAAACTGTGTCTCTAAGCGCCACATCTACATATCTTGTAAATACCTCCAGGGATGGTAACATGACCACTTCCCTGGGCAGCCTCTTCCAATGCTTGATAACTCTTTCGGTGCAAAAATTTTTCATAATATCTAATCTAAACCTCCCCTGGCTTGAGGCCATTTCCTCTTCTCCAATCACTTGCTACTTGGGAAAAGAGATGGACACCCACCTTGCTACAACCTCCTTTCAGGTAGTCGTACAGAGTGATAAGGTCTCCCCTAAGCCTCCTTTTCTCCAGGCTAAACAACCCCAGTTCCCTCAGCCACTCCTGATAAGACTTGTGCTCTAGACCCTTCACCAGCTTCTTTGCCCTTCTAATGAGAAGCACTATAATTTAACTTTCACCATTTAATTAAAATTCTGAAAGAATTTCTCTCAGTATTATTCCTTTCAGTTAGAAAGCCTCTAAATACTGCCATGTGAAAAGGTATGTTTTTGTTAATAGGCCTAATCAATGGAAACAAAATTGAATTAATGTCTTTCATGTTATAAGGTGAAACTAACATTACCCGATGAAGTAACTAAAGCACTATTAAATTCAGTGATTTTTCCCCAATCAACACTTTCTAAACTGACGCCAAATTGACACAAAATACCACAATAATGTTATTTTCTAAAGATCCCACCATAAAAGGGTCAAAGTTAGTCAGGAAATGTTTGAGTTTAAAGGTACCTGGGTTTAGAGACAGGAAGTTCCTAATGATTTACAATAGAATTCTAACTGCATTTCTGTTCAAGACTCTGATGATTAGCTGCAATGTCCTTTTCAAAGGCCATTTTGAATATTTGCATCCTGGTGCTCAGCTGTGATTTAAAGTAAAGCTGTGCTTTCTTGTGAACAATGGAAACAGCAGGCATGATTCTGTCAGGAGATGACAAGGCTTTTCATTGTGACGTTTTCAGTTTAAATGTTAATTCCTGTAGGTATTCCTGTCTGTGTAGCAAGTCCCATGCTGACTCCCATTAATCCATAGCTTGCAAAAGCATAACAAAGTTGAAAGGTACTTTCAAGACCTTTTAATGTATAAGGTACTCTGTATAATATCTTCTTGAGTACTGCCTGAGCGAAAAATCTATCAACATGTTAGCACACTCGAGGTACTTCAGATATAAGGCGGTGTATTTGAAAGATGTATGATTTTGTAGCATGTTTTTGTCATGTGCATAAGCACATCCCTGACTAAATAAAACCAACATAGGAAAAGGTGTTTATTTTCAGTGAGTGCCTATTATCTCTGATGTAGCATGAAACAACTTTTTTCTGGGAAATGAAGCAACATACATGGAAGAGCTAAAGGACAAAGAGATTATCTGTTGGACTTGTGGGACTGAGCTCAGGGCTACAAGCAAGGAAACCACCAGCTAAACAGAAGTCCATGAATATACATACACAGCAGCGGTGTGCTGAACCACATTCCCAGTCCTTCTGCCCATATACTCAGACAAGACAAGTGAGCAGGAGGGCAGGAACTGGCAGAGCAATTTTTTATTTGTTGTGCCTCTGAACGCTGTATTAGACAGAATCACCCATTTAGTCTTAAAGTGAGCTAAAAAAAAGAGGCATTAGGCTGTCTTCCTTGGGTTGAGCAGTTAAAAAACAGAACGGAAAAGGAACACCCCCTGTGGGTGACTACAGAGTCCTAGTTCAAAGTTTGTCTCTACATTAACGACATTTTTGCTCCACCTACTGGTAGGAAGTTTTGGAGTCTTCTGAATTGCCATAAGGCACTTGCACCTCCTTCTACAACTAGTCCTCTTGTTCCAATTAGAAGATTAAATTTCACTGTGCAGAAAGAGAGGAAAAAAAATGTCATTTCCTGTTTCTAAGATTTTGAAGTGAGAGAAAATTCTAATTTTAAGGGGGAAAGAAACATCGTGGTTCAAAATGTAAAAACAGAGAAGTGTTCCCCATGGTGAGGGAGGCTGATGCTCATAATTTTGGGGGGTAAAACAAAAAACAAAACCAAAACCAAAATAAACAAAAAAATCTCTAAAACACTCTACAACTTTATATTTTAATTTTTTAGCTGTTCATTGATTTATTGTTTAAGAAAATGTCAAGAAAAATAGGACTTCTGAATTTATTTGCACAGCTGTTGTGATTAGTTATGTTTGGTTTTAAGCCAGGAAGTTCTCAAAGGTTTACTCTGCCATTTCTGAAGTTGTCAGCTCACTGCCTCTGTCTTGTTAGAATGATATCCAAACATTGATTTGTTGGATGTATTGTTTTATTCTTGCTCACTGGACTGAAGTCGTTGAATAAGCTTCTTTGAGAATTACTGATTCAACACCTGTAGCTTTCTCTTCTGATTGCAAGCTGAGGTCTTCATGAGGACACTGTGCAGTAGTATCATGACAAATCTTTTACAAGGTTTATATGGTGAAGTTCATATCACTATATAAATCAAATTGCAATTTTTCAAATGGGAAAAAAATAACAAGTCTGCTAGTAGCTGAGGTTTCATTGACATTCTGTAGATACTTCTAGTTGCGCTAGGTACAATGCTCTCTCTGTTTGGACCAGTGTATTTGAATTCATACTAAACCAGGCCCTGTAATCACACACAAAATCACAAAACAGGTAAGGTTGGTAGGGACGTTCAGAGACTATCTAGACCAATATCCCTACTGAAGTAGGGTCAACTAGAACAGGTTGCTCAGGTCTGTGTCTGACTGGATTTTGAATATCACCAAAGATGGAGACTCCACAGACTCTCTGGGCAACCCTTTCCAGTGTTTAGTCATCCTTACCATAAAGAAGCTTTTTACACAAATTTGAGCCCACAACAAGTTATGTTGGTACTTCACCGTACACATATTATAGTAAGGTATATAAAGTGAAGTGCTTGTGTATCCTCTGCAGGGCTGGATTATTATGACTAAAACCATAAAAAGAATTAGGCTGCCTAGCACAGGATTGGAGATAGAAGTCATGTCTCTGAGTCTGCATATGGAATCAGAAAGCACCATTATGCTTTTGTCCCACTCTTATTCAATGAAGAAACTCTCCCCCTACTCCAACCCCTCCCCRTAGCTGCCTATGTCTTTGATTCTGCAGGCTCCCTTCGCTGTGTTTCTGAGTCTGTCCACAGTTCCACAAGTGTAACAGAAGAATTTCTGAACTATTCAGAGGCTAAACAAAGAATCAGCTAACCTATTGTCCTCTAGATACAATGCAGAAGAAAAGGATAAGTGCTTTTCAGCAATTTTAACAGGAATAGATACCAGCTCTTATAGTCACCAAGGCTCTGGAGATGCCTTCCTGCTGTCTGAAAGTGTGTAAATTCCCGAAAACACATGGATTTCAGATGCTGCTGGAAAAATTCCTACCAGTTACTTTTAGGTATTGACTGACTACAAACTGACTAGTACTGTCTGGTTTCAACTTCCTTTCTACAGTGACCTTTAAGAAATAAATTGCAAATATCTAAAAAATAGGTGCTGTGTTCTTTCAGTAAATATTAGAATAAATAATTACATAAATGCCATCTCTGAGGCAACTGGAGAATTTATACGGGAGAAATCAGCGAATTTGCAGCTTTATCTTTCTGCTAAATAACTATGTTACATTTGAGTTTACTCTGACTTGGTGCTGCAGTACCAGACACTGTGTGGCGAGGCTAGAGCAGGAAATGCACACATTACACACACACACATACACACACACACACACATATACACAACACAAAAAAAACCCACTCTGCATTTTAAAGTTCTGATCTACTGATTCCAGTTATATAATAGAAAGTAATTACTGGATTGCAGAAGCAAAATACAGTGAATGGCAAAACAAAAAGTGGTGTTTTCTCTACCAAAAAGGGGAGAGGGACCTGCTGATGCTTAAGTAGTGACATTGATCAGGTGCAACTGAGTGACATAATGCTGCAGAAATTTTTCTCTCTCTGTTCTTCTTTTGGTCTGCTTCTTGTAGGGGTTGTGATGGTCATCTGTATCTTCTCAGTGGTGGCTCTAATCCCTCTAAGCTGATGGGGATCTCAAAGGGTAAGCACAGGTTACTTCCAGTTCCGTTGTACATTTTCTGCTCTGGTGTTGGGCTTAGTGCCAGCATGTCTGCCATCCATACTTAGAACAAGAAAGAAAAAAAAAGTTTTTAACAAGCATTAAAAAGTTTTGCTGGGGATGGACACCGTTGTCCCTCTATTTCTGATTATGTCCTTTGTGTTTTCACTGTATAAGGATGTTTATGCATGTTGGATACATGGGTTTTGTTCTTTTCCTATTGCCCTAAAACTGGTTATCCCAGCCTTCAAGGTTGCATTCCTTTGATAAAAAGTAAAACTGATTTTTTTGTGGTTGATGTTTATACCCTTGGGGAACTCTGTTATCACCTGTATTCTCAAGCCCTCTCTGTCATCTTGTGCTTGTACTCATGGACGCCACAGCTACACAACAACAGTGACTATCCTGTCAACCACTAGTTAGAGAAGCAAGGGCTTATAAGAAACAGGCTGTTGCCTTACTTTTTTCCTGAAAAGACATCTGTCATGATGTAAGGTTTTTATCTACACACATCAAAATACGCTGATAAAACTATCAGCCTTTTCAGAATATCAGAATCTTAACTTTGCAATTAAGACAATTAGATCTGACAAGAACATCAGTAGTGTTAGTAGAGCTCAGGATATTCTATGAAACTGATTAAAATTACAGTAATAGATTTCTGTTCTTTTGACTATTATGATATCACTGGAATGAATTTGAACATGCATCTTAGCACTGTTATATCTGTTCCATTAAGGTGATGAAACTTTCTTAGTAGAGAGGTCCATCATGCTATGAAAAAATACCTTGGTGAAAAGGCTTGGGTAGTCTTAAGGCTACACTTTTTTTTCTTTTGAGCAGAAAAATGGATCATTTGGACAACTGAAAATATTATGTATTTGAAAACGAAGCATAAGCATATCAAAATAATTAAAGGCTTAATTAACTTCAACTATTTGGGGATTTTTGAGGTCAGGTAAAAGATTTCAAGAAAAAAGATTTTTTTATACCAAGAGTTTTAACAAGATAGCATCAAAATACCAAGACTGAATATCTTGGGCTGACATCAGATAGGAGAGCAGTACTGATGTTGTAATGCATATAGTTAACATTTTGGTTTTCTGAAGACTGATCAGGGTAAAAAGACATTTTTTAAAATCTATGAACAGCAGTAGTTAAGGAAAGTGAAAAAGTAGGACGCTGGAATGTAAAAGCAGAGAGAAAAGAGCAAAGCAGTGATCCAGGCAGAACCCTAAAGAAGTTGTTTAAAACTGGTAATGCAGGAGTAGAACAGAATTTATATATCAGCATGCAGAATTTTTAAACTCTTGTACTATGGATAGAAATATGGATAGAGCATGCAGCAGATTTAGAGAGTGTGTGTAGGAGTGTGGATCCAGAAATGGAATGAAGGAAACCAGTACTCCTACAGGGTATTTGATG
Organism: Oceanodroma leucorhoa; assembly: GCA_030449065.1. Taxonomy (NCBI): domain Eukaryota; kingdom Metazoa; phylum Chordata; class Aves; order Procellariiformes; genus Oceanodroma; species Oceanodroma leucorhoa. Next base: position 1,882,062 of record JASVER010000151.1, on the reverse strand, counting down.
TTCAGATTTGTATTCTCAATATGAAGTTCTTTAACCCTAATGCCCTTATTGCATCATGGAATTATATTCCACATTTCAATGGAATGCTATCCAGCATAAGAAAGTGTGCTTTTTAAAACCTGTATTTACTGAAATGCATTTTTATAAGAATTATATAATAAACCTATAATCTTATAAGAATTGCATATTTCATGGTTAAGAATATTTTAAGTGCATAGAATTCCTCCTAACAGTTCCCAAGATTTGTAATAATTTTTAAAAACTATTGAAAAAATACCCTGCTCATGACTGCTGCCTCTTATTCTTAGAGAATAAGGCTATTATGTCTTCATGTTATTCCTCCCTGAAAAAAATTCCTTACTATTGTTATTTTCTTCATTTTAGCAGGAACTAGAAATACAGCTTTAGCATAGATTTTTGTTCTTCTCTTTCAAGTTATAAGCAGCTAATTTTCCCTGTTTCCCCATTTTCTTGTTGGATTGAGGTGTTTTTCTAAAGGTGTACCGAAGTAAACAATTTGTGTGTAATAAACTGCCTTAGAGTAGTCTTAACCACCCTACCCTAATGTAAAATTCTACTGAAGTTAAAGAAACTGTACTGACAGAAAGAAGTAATGCATCTTATTCACATTGTGTACCCTTGGCCAAGAATTTTACCTCTTCAAGTAACTCTTGGGGAGGAGGAAGGCAGGTTCAAACCTTATGAAGTGGCATGTGCTAATCTTCTCCAGTTAGAAACTATATTACACTTTGAGTGGCATGTACCTCAGAGCTTACAACTTTTTGCTGCAGATGCTCTGTTAAAAACCAATTAACTTTCTGTGTAATCAGGTATTTAACTTATCAGTTATGCAGTGAAAAATGTTGAGGGTGATAGCAATGACAAACAGGCTTACCAACTAATCAGCTGCCTAATTAATTTGAAACTCTTTCATGTTTGATAAAAATTATACATAATATCAACTGTTCAAGGCGTGGTGCTAAATATACCTGTACAAAAGCCTTTGGGAAGGTTTGGCTCGAAATATGTTCAAAAGGCAGCTGAAAGGTGCAAGGATGCTATGGTATATTTTGGTCTCTTCTTTCTTATGTAACCTTCCTCGGAGGTTAATAGAAAAATCTAGGAAGAGAAAATGATTTAACTAGGGTTCATTAATAAACAACCTTTTCAATGATGTCAGAAGAACTGATGTTCCAGGAGAGACCTGCACCTGTAATCAGGGAATATTTAATTTCCTGATAATTCCAGAACAGATTAATATTTTTTTCCAGTTATTTAAAAACGTGGTAGTTTTTTCCTCGTTTCTTCCCAGACAGGCAACTATTGGGCATAACTGGCAGGGTTCAGGTATCAGGGGCTGCAGGATGCCCTGTGTGGGAGGAGGTGAGGAACTACCCTGTGCCAGTCAAGCCAGGTCCAGCTGACTTGGCAACAGATAAAAACAGCCCACTGTGCACCAGAACTTCAGTCTGAGGAGCACATGGCACCGCTGCTCAGACATCATTAAGAAAGGGCAGTAGCTGTGGGGAGTAGGACACATAAAACGAAAGACGTGAGGAGGCACAGGAGACAAAAAAGGAGATACAAGAGGAGATGTGAAAAGGTATATTTTGCAGAAACCAGAGAAAGAAGTGCAGGAGACACATCGAAGAAGACATTTCTGGGGATGCAGCTGAAGACACACTCTTGGAAGGGGATGGTCCATGCTGGAGGAGGTCTGAGGGACTGACTGCAGGAGCTCTGAGAGACTGCAGAGCAGGGACAACCCTGAGGTACTGCAGCCCATAATGGAGCCAACTGCTGAAAACTATGGGAGTGGAGACTAGGAAAGGGGAAGGAGAGGTGTTGAACTGAAGTTGAGCCTGTGAAGCTGGGAGAAAAGGTGTTACCCTAGGTGTCTGTCTAATTGTATGTGTTTTTTTCCTCAATACCCGAATCACTAATTAAAAGATTATGTTAATCGGCAATAAACCAAATGAAGTTAAATTCCCCAAGTCAAGACTGTTTTGTCCATGACAGTAATGAAAGTAGAAATGTAACCTAACTTCAAAATCTTTTTTTAAGAGTTCACTATCTTCTTTTGCATGTTAGCTAAACCAAATTCATAGTAAAATTTCTTCAGACATACTCCTTTATTGTGGTGGTATTTTCTAAGCAGTTTGGACTGAGTATGGCTTCTGAAGGTTTTTTTTTTTTTCCTCTTTTTTCTCTGGTTTGACTGTGCAAGACTTTATGATATACATATGTATATTAATAGGTGTAGCTAAGATTTGAACGTGCATTGCTCAGCTTGAATGTTTCTTGCACAGCCTGGAGACCAGAACTATAGTCTGGGTGACCTGACTGCCTAAGAAGTGCATTAGGAACACAACACTTTGAGAACTCAAATACAAGTAAATGCAAGTCAGACAACTGAAGCAGGCATCATTATCCTGAACTGTCAGTCCAGCCTTTCTTTATGTTGCCTCTTTCAGAGGTTGAATAGATAGCTAAACTGCACGTTAATCACTGCTTTCAATTTTGCTTTACATCCCTGGCTATTAAAAGAATCTGTAGAGGATTTTTAGGTTACCTTAGCAGAGATAGGGAATAGTGGCAATTTAGCTACAGGCTAAGTTTACCAGCAAGTGTGCATGTGGCTCAGCAATTGCTGCTGTAAGGACAGCAAGTTCATGGAGCAGGAATGGTGGTTTAGAGATTAGCTGGGAGTAGTAGCAGCTTTTCTTGTGACTTAAACTTACCTGTGAGTCATTCTTCATTTCAGAAAATGATCTGAACCAAACACTAGACTACAGAGAAAGGTGCCTACAGCTAGCCACTGGGAAATGTAATTATGGGTTACTCAAAATTTTCCAGCTGTTCTAGTTACAAAGAATGGTTTCAGATATCTACAGTAAAATAAAAGTGCTGCTGTCAGAAATTAAATGACATGGGTATCTCTGCTTTGAAGGATTTTAACATGCAGCTTTTGTTTGCAAACACCTGTTTTCAAGGGACTGTTGCTCAGTTCATAATTTATAAAAAATTCAAAGATCACTGATGAGGACTGGAGCATGACTTTGTTGGGATACCTAGATGGGAAAGAGGTTTTGATTTTTCTTTCTGTTCCTAGGAATTTATACACTTCTGTCTGACATTAAGCACATAAAAGAAACCTAGAACAGAGACCAGAACATAAAACTATCTTGACTGAATCTGATCTGGTTTGGCAGGTACCAGAACCATTTCATTTCCTTAGCTCACAGAGTGTTTCAACCACTGAGCTGTTAGAGTCTTATAGGTATGAATCCTAGATACTGTGATTAGCAGGGAACCTAATGTTTTGATGAGTTATAATAAGCTGTGTTGGTTTTTAATTCCTAGGGATCTCAACAGAAAATCCTGTAGTAGGCTTGGACATGTCTGTGTGCATGCTTGCTTGTGCAGGCTTTGCACACAGTAGATGTTTAAAAGCACAAAATCACACAGAACAACAGTATAGCTTCTTAATGAAAAATGATAAGAATACTTATGCACCCCTTTTACCGCTCAGCCCAAGTTGCCATGTGCCTGTCTCTGAAAGCCTGGGGATAGCCCGTGAAATCCTCTCTCATGGCTACTGCACAGAACATTTTCATATACTTTGAAATCACAACATAGAGGGATGAGGGAGACCCTTTGTCGCTGTATGGAAAATACAAAGTCTGGACACAGATGTAATATTTCAAACCATGCACCTTTTAATTCATAATATAACAAAAAAGCAAATAAGGGTAATAGAGGTACATCAGAACTAAAATAATGCAAGGGTTGCTTACATTATAAATACAACCATCCTTTTGACCATGATATACAAGGTTTTATGCCTAAACACATCCACACATGCACACATACATCTGCTCTCTGAGAGACAGTTTTCCCTATTTCTCTCCTGTACTGCTGTTCTTTATTTGATACAGCAGGTTACTCATGGACTGTGGTCTGTATGACCCTAGGGAGGTCTGGCAGGAGCTGTGCAGTCCTGACACTCTCAGTGCTGCTTCTGTTCTTCTCCACTGGGGTCCTCTCTGCACCACTTTGCTTTATCCCTGGTCCTTTCCAAATACAAATAGGAACTATTTGGACTTCAGGCGTGTTTCTAGGTGGACACTTGGTTGTTTCTACGCATTTTTTGGCTGTTTCTTGGTGATGTCTCCCCGTTTTAGTCTAAACAGTCAACTCTGTATCATTCAATGACACTGCTCTGTTTAGCAAGCTCCCTTTCCATAATGGAGCACAAGGACTTCTCCTCTTCCATCCTCAGGAATCTTCTGTCTTTGCTTTTGCACCAATCTGGACACCACAACCTGCAGGAAGTGTACAATAATGTGCAAGTGTCCAAGTGTTTCTAGGTTTAGGCAGCACTTGGCAAGGGCTTTTCAGGAAGCAGCTTTGAAACTGAGGACCTCTGTTAATTCTAAATCTTGCACTGGCTGTCTATCTGTATGTCATCTAGCTCTTAAAGTTTTTTATAATACTGACGACTTTAGAAATTCTTACTAGGTCTCATTTGCTGTAACTTACAGATACATAATAAAGTGGTCCAGAGTACTTTAGTCTGAATAAACATGACAGATTTAATATACTAAATTGTTAGAAGCCTCTAATAAATTGCTAAAGATATAGACTGCATCTTCTAAGTCCTAGTGTATTCCCATGCTGCTGGATGAAGCTGCTTCTGTTCATTTCAGTGAATGCAAAGATGTATATTTTAAGTTTATTTTAATGTTCATGATAGTATACTTAATATTCATTGAAGTTTGTGGAGAGCTAACAAAAATGTGACGTAATTATTTTTTTGCTATACATACTGAGTCTATTTGGATGGATATGGAGAACAAGTTTTCATACCTCAGTATGACTTGAAATTATTCTTGCTGTCAAGCCAGAATCTCACTCGATGGAGGAATATAAAACTAGCAGGCTTAGAAAAGGCATAGGACTAGCAGGCAGGTTCCTGGTTTCATCCCAGGGAAGACAGAGCATTTATGTAGGAATGGGTTGCATGAGATTTCTGACAGAACCTACGCTTAGGTTATATGAGGACTTTCTGTAAGCTTCAGGAGAAGATAATCAAGCAACCCTAAATTAGTTGTTCTTGTTTAAAGAGCATTGAATTTAATATGAGAAAGGTACAAGAATATCTGACTACTTCTCAAACTGTTAAAGTTCTAGGTCATGTGCTACATCAAAACCTCTCCAAGTCTTACAATGCAAAGTTGAAATAACAAGCCAGTTTCTCTTTTACTGCAAATAATTTTGCTTCAGGCAAATCTTCCCTAGTCATTACTTAAATGCTTGAAGAAATCCCACTAACAATATAATCTTTATTTTTATTCAAGAGAAAATCTTCAATTTGTATTTGGTTATCATAACAGGAACAAATTCAGTGAGTATAATTGCCCTTTTCTACTACTAAAATTTATCCTGAGAGCTTTATTATGGAGAAGAAACAAAATCCACTTGCAATATAATTTTCAGATGTACTTCTTTCCTTTACTTTTATTCTTTAGCCTTTTTGTCACCAACAAAAAGGCTTTTGTTGAGTAGATGATTTAACCCCTTTTTCTTGTTGACATACTGGTGTCCTGGTTTTGGCTGGGATAGAATTAATTTTCTTTCTAGTAGTTGGTATAGTGCTGTGTTTTGGATTTAGTATAAGAAGAATGTTGATAACACACTGATGTTTTTAGTTGTTGCTAGGCAATCTACTACTCAAGGGTTTTTCAGCTTCCCAGGCTCTGCCAGGCGCACAAGAGGCTGTGAGGGAGCAGAGCTGGGACAGCTAGCCCAGCTGGCCAATGGGGTATTCCATACCGTATGACGTCATGCTCAGCATATAAGGCTGGGGGAAGAAGAAGGAAGTGGGGGGCATTCGGAGTGATGGCGTTTGTCTTCCCAAGTGACCATTAGGCATGGTGGAGCCCTGCTTTCCTGGAGATGGCTGAACACCTGCCTGCCCATGGGAAGCAGTGAATGAATTCCTTGTTTTGCTTTGCTTGCGTGCGCGGCTTTTGCTTTMCCTATTAAACTGTCTTTATCTCAACCCATGAGTTTTCTCACTTTTACCCTTCTGATTCTCTCCCCCATCCCACCCAGGGGGGAGTGAGCAAGCAGCTGTGTGGTGCTTAGTTGCCGGCTGGGGTTAAACCACGACAACTGGGCTGGCATGAATCTTTCAGCTATTCCAGGAAAAGTGCTGTCTTTCCACTTGGCTCCCCTAACTGACTCCTTTCCTGAGAAGAAGATCCTTTTAATTCACTAAGCCTTCAGTATACAGGTTAAAACTTCTCTTATTAATGACATAGACAGTGGGACTGAGTGCAGGCTCCAGCAAGTTTGCAGACAACACCAAGCTGAGTGACGCAACTGATACGGTAGAGGAAAGGGATGCCATCCAGAGGGACCTTGACAGGCTTGAGGAGTGGATGTTTGTGAACCTCATGCAGTTCAACAAGGCCAAGTGCCAGGCCCTGCACCTGGGTCAGGTCAATCACCAGTTTCAATACAGTCTGGGGGAAGAGTGGATTGAGAGCAGTCTTGAGAAGAAGCACGTGGGGATACTGGTAGATGAAAAATTGGACATGAGCTAGCAATGTGCACTTGCAGCCCAGAAGGTCAGCCATATCCTAGGCTGCATCAAAAGAAGCATGGCCAGCAGGTCGTGGGAGGTAATTCTCCCCCCTCTACTCCACTCTGGTGAGATCCCACCTGGAGTACTGCATCCAGCTCTGGAGTCCAGTTCTAGGTACAAGAAAGACATGGACCTGTTAGAGTTGGTCCAGAGGAGGGCCACAAAAATGACCAGAACACTGGAACACCTCTCTTATGGAGAAAGGCTGAGAGAGTTGGGGTTGTTCAGCCTGGAGAAGAAAAGGCTCGAGGGACATGTTATTGTGGTCTTTCAATATATAAAGGGGGCTTATAAGAAAGATGGAGAGAGACATTTTACCAAGGCCTGTAGTGACAGGACAAGGGACAATGGTTTTAAACGGAAAGAGAGCAGATTTAGATTTGATATAAGGAAGACATTTTTCACTATGAGGGCTGTGAGACACTAGAACAGGTTGCCCAGAGAAATTGTGGATGCCCTCTCCCTGGAATTGTCCAAGGCCAGGTTGGATGAGGAACCTGATGTAGTGGAAGGTGTCCCTGCCTGTGGCAAGGTGGACTACATTCAATAAAGCTTCTGACATTCAGCTTTATGCTCAGACCAATAATTGCTTCCTAGATCCTTTGGTTTGGACAGAAGTCAGCCGAGAGGTGGAAGAACAGTGACTATAATCAATAGTGTGTCTTTCTACAGATTCTTAAACAGAATCAACATATTAATATGCTGAACCCCACTGAATGAAACACAAACTACACTTCTACACTACAAGCTGGGAGCCCTAAAAGAATATAGGTGCTCTGATCCAAAGATTTGAGGATAGTATTATCACTGTAGCTGGGATTAAGAAATAAAATAACGTTAAATGATCCTTTGCTCACTCAATATGCTTAGGCTGTGCTTTTCTGAAGTATTGAGTAGAGTTCTGTTTGGTTTTTGTATATGTTTTATGAAAACTTACACTGAATAATCATATACTATGGCAGCAGAATCAGTTTTCTTTTCCTAAGATACTAGCGGGAAAGATGCAGTGAGAGCGAATGCTACCCAATGTGAATATGTTTTCAAAACATCTGTCACCACTAATTGGCAATTCCACTGCTTGCTCAGGGAAAACTTTATGAGCATCTCAACTTGTTGATTAAGAAATCTTCTGGGGGTCTTGATTTGGACGGGTAGAGGAACTGACGTGGAGGGGGATGGGAATGAATGATCTGTCACACAGCCTGCCAAATTAAACTCAGTTCTGATTATCATCAAGAATAATAATGCACATATATTATCTAACACTTATTTAAGATACACGCTCTTATTTAGGTATAAAGCTTGCTGCTCAGCAGCTGTTTGCACTACTCAGTACCAGACTTGATAAAGTTATTCTAAAATGACCACTAAAGAAAAAAGAAAAAGCCCTGCAAAATTTAGAATACGCAACTTAATTTTATTGATTAGAACAGGTTTAAAAGTTGGTCCACCTGGTGCTCCTGAAAATCAAGTGTTTGGTTAAATGTGGTAGGCACATTTTCATGGTTTTTCCAGTTATTACTGTCTTCAGATTCTATAGAAGTGGTACAGGATGAATGTAAATTGTTACTGCTGTGTGTGATGGCAAAAAGACATTTCCTATGCCTCAACATCTTTAAGCAGTATGTGTAAAAGAAATCATTGGAATTGTTCACTTTAAAACAATTCCTCCTTGACAGTTCAACATAAGATACATTTCTCCCATTAAGTGGTGATAGCCCTTGCCCTGCCTCTGGCAAGTGAACAAGAACTGGGCTGAAGCAATTGCAGACTTTGTGCACTTGGGCTGCTGAAGAATTCATTTATCTGAGAGGTGGCAAGTCCTCAAATCAACAGTGACACTTGCTTCAAAGACTATCAATTGTCAGCTTCGGGAAGGGTCCGGAGAGGGTGAGAAAAAAAAGAAAACACTAAGGAATTGGAGGAGCTGAACTGTATTGCTTTATACAGCAGCAACCTCTGACATCAAGTCCTTTCAGGCTCTTGTTCTAGGCTGCCCCCTATTTGAGGCTAATTATAAGATATAGTTCAATTTATTATGAAGAGTAAACTGAAAGAAAACACACAAATTCATGTCAAAGTGTTTCTTACCTCTCTGTGTATATGAATAAAAGAGTTCCCTGTAGCATACTGTCAGTTTTGTTCTGTGAGATTTAGTTGCAGCCAGAAGAAAATCAAAGATTGGACTAAGTTCAGGTATTCGGGGAGGGAAGGGAAAGCACTGGAGGAAGCAGTGCAAGAACCACAGAATCACAGAATGGTTGGGGTTGAAAGGGACTTCTTGAGCACATCTGGGCCAAACCCCCTGCTCAAGCAGGGTCAGCTAAAGCAGGTTGCTTAGGTCTATGTCCAGTTGGGTTTTGAATATCTGCAGGGATGGAGACTCTACCACTTCCCTGGGAAACCCGTGCCTGTCTTTCACAACCCTCACAGTATAAGTGTTTTCTTGTGTTCAGATGTAATTTCCTGCATTTCAGTTTGTGCGCATTGCCTCCTGTCCTGCCACTGGACACCACCGAGAAGAGTCTGGCTCCCTCATCTTCGTTCCCCCAAAAGCAGGTATTTGTATACATTGATAAGATCCCCTCTGAGCTTCCTCTTCTCCAGGCTAAAGAGTCCCAGCTCTCTCAGCCTCTTCTCATATAACAGATGCTCCAGTCCCTTAGTCATCTTCGTGTCTCTTTGTCGTGCTTGCTCCAGGAAGTTCCTATCTTTCTTGTACTGGAGAAACTAGACCAGCCCAGCCCTGGACACAATACTTCAGATGTGGCCTTATTAGTGCTGAGTAGAGGAGAAGATCACCTTGGTTGGAGAGAGAAAGATATTCTAAATTGACTGATAGGTTATTTTGGTGAAAATTTGCATAGAAATACCTTTAAAATATTACATGGCATGGACATACAATGACAATTGCCAGGATTTAATGTGAACTTTACACAGAACTTATAGATGCTTGTGAAGGTGGGAATTTCAAGGTCCCAACTTTTCTTTTATTCTGCTGAGTAAGAAAAATGGAAGGGAAGTTACCTAATATTGCAGAGTTGTTTGATTTAATTCCTGTTGATTCCAAGAGCTTTTGTGAATTTGTATAATCCCTTTAGGCTTTTTCTCACAAGAGATAATGAATGATGTCTTGCTCTCCTCCAAGTGTTGTCAAGCATTGGAACTGGCTGCCCAGGGAAGTGGTGGAGTCATCATCCCTGGAGGCATTCAAAAAACATGTAGATGTGGCACTTTGGGACATGGTTTAGTGGGCATGGTGGTGTTGCATTGATGGTTGGACTTGATGATCTTAGAGGTCTTTTCCAACCTTAATGATTCTATGATTCTATGATTCTAATACAATTTCTTGGATGAATAAATTTATAAATAATTAGTGATCTGATTTCACTTAACTTCTAGAATAAATGCCACATGGACAGAAACTAAGGCAAAAAAACTTTTCATTACTGAGTTAGCCTTTTGCATATTCAAACTGTAGATATTCAGATATTAACTATGCAGTGGCAAGCCTTTCATATCTGTACTGGGTCTGGCTGGGATGGAGTTAATCCGTATGTTGCCGAGTTTTGGATCTGTGACTAAAACAATGCTGATAACACACCAATGTTTGCAATATTGCTGAACAGTTCTTGTTGGTATGCTAGCAGGAGAGCTAATTAGTTGGTTTGAGTAAGTATCATTAAAGGATTATCATTCATAAGAACTCTTTATGATAGAATGATGAAACATCCATTTTGGATAGTAACAAAGGTAAAATCAAAAAAAGCAACATATTGTCATTAAAGGAGATGAAATTTTTTATTTGGGGGATAGTCCCCAATCATCCACCTCCCACCCAAGGAAACTGAGATCTTATTGACACTGAGAAGGATGAAGTCTAGAGGGGAGAAAATCTGATTCATCAGAGATAATCAAGAGACGTGGATAAGGAAAGTTTCAGAGGGATCCTGCCAGGACTCAAAAGCTAAATTTCTCTTTGTCAAGCCTGAGAACCATACTGTGAAAAGGCTCCAAACTTGACATTCAGTATGTACAGAAAGAAAGTACTCCATTCTTAATGCAGGTTTTCTTGTTTCAATGAGATAAAACTTTGGTTTACCTATTACCAATCTCGTATGTTCAAATGTTGGTTTGTGCACACATTAACAATACAGATATACATACTTCTGAGGAATCGAAACCAGAGAAGTTTTCCTTTTCATTGCTCACAGAGCTTCTCAGTCCACACTCAGGTGTAGGACATCTCAAGCAGGATGTGTGTAGTGCCATTTCATTTTTCTCAGCAGCCCTGTTGAGCTTAAGTATATAGCTGAAAAGAATAGCATTCTGTTGATACTTCATCTCTGTTTCAGCTGTTGTATACTGAAGTGACTTTTCACAGTGTGTAACATGAAGAACTGAATTCCGTTTCAGGTACCTGCATGCAAGAAGACTTTACTGTCTTGGAGAGAGAAGTTTTCTTGATAGTTTTTCATCTACTGTGTGGTGGGCTGGCTATTGTTATCTAACAAAATGGGAAGGGCTTGAAAACTGCTTGAAAGGGCTATGGAAGCAATAACAACTTCAGGGGCCTGTGGCAGTCACCTTCCTCATTTCATGACTGCTGAATTCTAGATCTGCCTCTTTCAAACTAGTCTCCTTCCATCCAGCCGACTTCCTGAACTGCGGCTGGGTGCACTGTTTGCCATGTTCTACTGTGAGGGGACATAAGGCAGCTGTATTTACTCCTCACTTTGGAGATACTTTCACAATTTTTTTGGTTGGCTTTCTTTCTTTTAGACATGGATCTTCATCACAACATGGCCTTCCTTGCAATGACATTCTTACATAGTACTTTGACTTTTGACAAGATGAGGAAAACTTTAGCATCATGAGAGATGAAAACAATGTCGTTATGGTAAAGTCTCTGATTAGTCCTTTATAATATCAATAATATCTACCCTCTGTGGAAATATTTTCCTGTTAGTTCATAAGCAATAGTTATCAGCAGTTCATCTACTTCTCCAATTCTCCTGTGTGTGACCAGAACAGAGTAGACTTACTAAACCATAAGTATAGGGTCAGCATTGTGTCCATAGGATGCTTCAGAAATGCAGTTAACTCAATATAGGCTCACTTTGCTTAGAGGCTAATAGAAAATACTGATATTTCTTGCCCATAGTATTTGTGTTCCACTTCATGGAATGGATGCTGGACAGTTTTCTTAATTAGAGTTATCCTACTGAAGAGGTGCTTCTCAGCAGCACAAAAGAGATTGGTAGGTCTAGCATAGCTGACTGCATAATGAGTCATGTTTGTCTGAATGCTTTCCTTTGTATCATCTGTATCTCCAGTGGTGAGTTGTGTGCCCAAATTTAACATTTTCAGATTTTCTGTTTGGCACTGAATCTGTCTGTCATCACACTACAAATCTGTGGGAGCCGTGGGGGTGAAACAGACACCAAGTTTCAGGATCTCTGTAGGTCTGCTGACGTGTTTATCCTCTCAAATCTAGAACTTCAGTGGAACCTAAAACTGTCCTGTGTTTCCATAACTCCTTCCTTCAGAAAAGTAGAAAATAGTGGGTTTTTTTCCCAGTCTCATAGAAGAGTAGTAGAAAGCTGCATGGTGTTAAGGGCATATGCATGCATACATGCACACACATAGATATACATAAATATGCATATATGTTTATATATAATAAATATGTAACTGTATAATAGATAAGTATATAACAATATATATATATGTCAATAAGATAATAACATGCAATATGTATAATAAATATATAAGTTCGGACATTCTGACTGCTGGTTTAAACTACCTTTCTTTTCCTGCTTAGCAGAGTTAATGAAGAGAAGGTACTACATTTTTGAACAGTAACATCTTATAATGTTGCAAAAAGGTGTTTCTCAAAATAACCTTTTTCAATAAAGGTCTTTTTTTCCTCTGTGTATAAGCCCCTTAAAAAACAAAGAAAAAAAATTTAATTCTGCATCTTTTCCCTTTTATCTTTTCCTGATCAGTGAATAATGTGATGAGAATAAGTCAAAATTTGGAGCACTTTCCCCTATGCCACTTCCTTTTTTTTCTTGATTTTTCCTTTTGTCTACTGCATAATTTAACATAATCTCTTCAATATGGGCAAAGTTATGAAAGCTAATATTTTGAGCATGAAAAGGACAGGAAAAAAGCTAAGAAGTTAGTTTCAGCATAGCTGTGAGTAACTGTGGACCACAGTATTGTCTAAAAATCTGAAAAAATAAACTTATCTTGAAATTAAAAATAAAACTTAAGAATAGACTTTTGCTATCTTATATCCAGAAACCTGGAAATAGTTCTGTTTTCTAGCTCTACTTTTAGCCCTTATATTTTGATCAAATCAACTTTGGACACTTTTTTGCCTCCAGACATTTTCTATGCCATCTGAATTACAAAAAGGGTGAGTTTTCTTTCCTTCACTAAAATTGCTGAATAAGCAGCTGCTTCAGAGATACTAAATAAGGATCGCTACAGGTATATAGCTTATAGACAGCCTTAAATTTTTAATAACAAATTTTCATTTTTTATAGTTTGAAAACTAAAACTGTATTCAGAATATTCCATACTGCTGGAAGTCTACTAGAAAATGCTGAATATGATTTTTTTCAGCAATTTGCTTAGATTCTGAATACCAGTTGTTTCCAGCAATTTTCTTAGAAGGCTGTTTGTTTCCCTTTTGAAATAAAAAAGCTGTGTCATTGACTGAAAATCTAAAAAGAAAAATAAGATATTTCTAACACAAGTATTTCACGTCAGTGGTTGGTAATGGCAATAGCCTAAGGAGTACTTTCCAGCCTGTTCCATTTAATGTGGTCTGAAAATACCGTCTTAAAAAAATCCAATGTTTTAAAACTTAATCAATTTTCAGAACGCTTTTTCTCTCTATTCCGTATCCAACTTTAACAGCAACTTCAATATGGGGAAACATCATGATATAAAACACAAGGGAAGTTGGTTTCAAATSAAAAGACCCCACAGAATCACGGAACTTAGTAAAGACACATCTTACTTAAAATGAAACAATGTGCTTTTAGGGTTGCTAGATATAGGCAAAAGTTCTGCTTTTCTTTTCTTTTTCTGATTTATTATAATTAGATTCCCAATATAACACTAAGTTTCATAAATATATTGAAAAGGATATGGTTATGTTTAGCACATCTTGGGTGTTCTATGACCAGATAAAAACTATTTGATTTTAAGATGACTTCAGATTCACAATTTAGAATAACTTAATTTCCACTTTGTAAATTTCTCTTGTATTTCAGTTTAACCGAAATTTGCTTTTCCTTCCACAGTGTTCCTTTCCTTTCAGACTACAAAGTAAAAGCATCTCAGCCTCCTAGCACAAGGTGAAAAATTGACCCCAGTTCATCTCTGTGTTGCCTATTAAGAGGCATCTGTCTTATTTCCTCAGTTATCTCTTTTCCAAGCTGAATGGTTATAGTTTATTTTGTTGTTCTTAAAGCAGAAGCCATTTCATATAGTTAATATATCTCATAGACCTTTTCCTAATTTCTACGAGTTCGACTGTATCTACTAGTTCTACTGCATCCTTTCTGTGATGTTAACCTGAACTCTGCACAAAATCCAGACACTAGCATTGCATGGGCTCATGCAATAGGAGAATGAAGTTTTCTTTTGTTCTGTGTATCTTTCCTGTTAATTCCTGGGTTTTGTTTTCTGTGTTGGGACTTTTTTACAACAAATTAACAACAGGCCACATAACCTCAAGTCTGTTTGAGTTATTATGGTCATAATCCATCTGTGGCACATATGTTAAATTTTATCTGCTGTTTTACTGCCCAGTCACTGAGTAAAACTGGCATGCCCCAATAGCTGAGGGTGCAAGTACTCATTGCTTGTATTAACTTTGTCTTTATCAGCATTTGTAAAAAACCTTTACATTTTAGTTTTCAATTCCAGTGACCTAAATGACTACTATTTACATTCTTTTACCAGAACTGACTTAGCTCTTACTTTATGGGAAGAGTATGATATACCTAAAAGTTATCACAGATTTATATGTCTTAAGGAAGATAAAATATAGTTAGTGCAGCCAATGCATTTGATGTCTTCTTGCTCCGTTCATTATCTTTTCTATGATTTGAGGCAACAGCGACACAGAAAATTTTTATGTATTCTTATTTATATGTTCATATAAGGCATATTTATAATAGCTAAATTACAAATTAAGGCTTCAAAGGAAGCTTCATCGGTCAAAAAAATAAAAGAAGATACTAAGTTTTGAATGAAGTGATTCTCAATCTCCATTTTATTGTAAGAAAAATAGGGTTCTCTCTCCCATCTCTACTTCTTGTCCTGAAATTTCAAGTCAAATAGTTGGCTGCCCAGATTTAGCTTTCAATAATGTCAGTGAGGCACACATTTACTAACATAACAGTTTTTCAGCATAACACTGAATTTGAATGAATATTTTTGCATACAGGCAGGAAAAGAAGGAAATTCTGTCTCTTCAAAAATCCATTCATAGTTGAAAATGTAATGCCTGAGAATTGTATTCCTGTAGTTTAACCAAAGCCAGAAATATTTTGGAAAATATGTCATTCTATGTTTGCACTTCTTATCTTCCTTATTGCCTATTTCCATCCCTCTTTATTGCCTGTGTCCGCCCTAGAGATTTTCTTCTTCTGCATTGACATAGTGATAGCATGGCTGTCATTGCGTTTATCCGTTTAGTTTGGACTACCCACACATCTAAACATGCAAAAGTATGTGAGTTCTTAATTTAAAAAGTCAGGAGAGTGGGTACGTGAATCTACCTGAATAAATTTAATATTCAGAAATTGCTATGAATTCTATTATTATGGCAGCAAAGTCTGTATTTCGAAGAAATAGCTTTCTGGCTAGTGTTTCCAACTTTTACCTTTTAGAATTAATTAGTCATGAATAAGGACAATTCACTACTAAAATTACTGACTAAGCATGGCAAAATCTGACCTTGTGTAACTATGGTTTCTGTCCTCTTTATTCATACTGAATGCAATTCTTTATTCAAATCAGTAACACCCTTTCTGCTTACAGTATGTATGCTGTAGAGTAAATACAATATGATCTGGACTAAACATCCAGTTTAATGACACATTCATCGATTATTTGGGTGGTACAAATCTGACTTCTAATACATCTCAAAAAGCACACTTGTGCGTGCTGGAAAGCCCTGAGAAGCTTGGGTTCTTTTTATCAATTTTACAAACATGTCTTTTGGCTGTTTGTATGTTTGGTTTTTTGTTTGTTTTATCATAGCGAAGAAGTTAACATTGTGCTTTAGAATGAACAAAAGCTATTTTAAAAAACATACTGGAATTAGCCTTAAAAAAATGGGCTTATGAAAGTACCTTAAGTTCATATAGTTATGACATTCCCAGTAGTAAAGACCCGAGAAAGAAAATTGTGCAGAATCCTGTTCTTTGACTGGTAAACAGTGATGGTCTGATTTCCTGACCTTATTCTTTATCTGAGTTGGAGAGAGAATGGAGTGAATGAAATATATATTACCAAGGTCACCCACTCTTGCTGTTGTCGGAATAACTCTTTGTTAAGTATTACTTGACAAAGTGAGAGTATCTATCTCCTCCCCTACATGTTAATACAACAGTGGCTGATAAACCAAGTATATTGCCTCCCCATCCAAGATGGAGTCTAACTGAGCAGTGGTGTATCAAAGGCACCCTCAAAAAAGATTGAGGTTTTACTAACTTCTAAAAAGGGTTACAGGGTTCATACTTCCTAGCATCTGCAGTAGCCAAAGAGCATCTTTTAAATACATATCCTTCCAGATTTCTCTCTCTCTCGTTGTACATGCACACAATATCTATTTCTCTCTCACACACACACATGCGGAAAAGTCTTTGAACAGAATTGAATTGCTGTATTTAAAGGTCAGAAACTTGCTGGTTTGGATCCATAGTGTTGCCATGCTGAATTACTATCAAGCACAAGAAACACTTGAGTGTTTTTTTTTCCCCTCCCTGGAAAGTCTGAAATGGTGTTAGGGGACTACTGGTTTTTTGTTTTTAACCTGGTTTGAATTCTTGTGGAAATGTGCTTGTATGCTTTCTCTGTCCACGACCCTTCCCCCTACTTCTCTCTTCTTTCCATGCAAGCTGTTTTGGATAAATAAGACTATTCTGAAAGTGTTCTGGAAAAGTGTACTCACAGTTCAATTGGATGTTACTAGTTACTGATTAAATGGAGAAATCTGTGGATTAAAAGATGAGGGTTTTTTCTACTGTGCTATTTATAGATATATTCCAGAAGTGATCTGTGGTGTTAAGCCTGCCCAACTTAAAAAAAAATAAAACCCAAAAATCTTAAATTAAACAGCTTGGATTTACTCCCATCTTTCTATATTTGAAATTTCATATAGACTAGCACTATAGAAATGTTCTTGGGTGATAGACTGATTTGCCATAAAAGCTGCAAAACAATAGGTTCTGAGGAAGAAAAACAAAGTTTGTGTTGGTTCAATGACAATGTTTTCTTCTACTTAAAATGGAACATTTCTTTTTTGGCCTATAATACAGTCCAAGGAAAAGAATAGCTAAAGTGACAGAACTGTTAATAGAGATGCTCAAATCCCAACTCACTGAGTTGCATTTATAGCAGAACAGGTCTCCACAGCTCAGATCCCCCATCTGGTTATCTAGAGACAGAGAGCTTCAGTTTCATTATAGGTACTGGGCAGCTTTTCCTCACAGAAATCTTCAGGCTGGCATGAGCTTTTTCTAGAATGAATTATTTCTGTTGGACCAAATCCTCCTTTTCAGACAATGACTCAGCTTCTGGCTGGTAACTTTAAACCATTTGAAAATACGATATTTTTTTTTTTTAAATATTGGTGTCTAAAGTTAAAGAACTAAATCTAGGCTGAGCACATAAAAGATACAGATAGATATATCAGACATTATATTCCAGCAAACCCCGCTGAAGTGTGTGGGACCCATTCCATGCTCCTGACAAAATGTTACATTTGTTTTGGTGTGTAGTTCTAGCTTTTTTTGTTGAAGTTCTCAATACTTCCAGGTTTCAAACATAACAGTGTACACTCTGATTGCCCCTAAAAATCAGTCTGTAATTCAATTTACTGGGATGATTTGATTTCCCACCTGAAAAAAAACCATAGTATACTTTCTTATTAGGGCTTCTGTGAGTAGTAAAACTGGTGTTTTTCAAAACATTCTCACTGCAGCCACAGTTTTCCTCAACACAAACAACAAAATAGTACGTAGAAGTCCTCTATGTTACCCAAAGTTAGAGAAATAAGTCTGGGCAAGATTACTCAATATTTGTTTCATTAATATTTCATTTCTTTGTCATTGTTATAATTCCCACAATCTCACCCCAAGCATTGGAAAGAGACATTTAACTGCTTTAATCTAGAGAAGAAAAATGAAGTGATGATTTCAGCATCATCACTTCAACCACTGCTATGTATCTATAACTTCATGACCTAACACGTAAGCAGTTTACACTAAGGACATATAAATAGTTACATAGTGTACATAGTCTACATTTGTATTCTAAAACCATATTTTCAAAATAAAGAGAATTTCCATAGAGTATAATCTCAACTATTATTTTAAAAGAGACCCAAAAGGTAATAATTTACACCAAGAATCTCAAATCTTCCTCATGCTTTTAAGCATATAATTGAAATAAAGCAAATAGTTCTGAGAAAAATTTGCTTTATGAGCACTGTAGGATGAAATGGTATGCAGCGATATGTTCACATAGTCCTTTTTACCAATTATTAGAAAGAAGCCTGGTGAAGGGTGCTAGGTTATATGATAAAAAGCTTGTTTTCATACACCCAAAGGAGCAGAGAAGAATAGTGGCTGGCGGGGAACCCAAATAATCCCCTGCTCCAGCTCCTCCCAGGCCCATCACAGGAGCCATCACCCCATCAAAGGACCATCTCCAGACGCACTAAGGAGCACAGAGGCGCAATGGCAAGTGGGGGAAACCCATTAACCCAATCAGAGCAATGGACATGCTGTCCTGGCTCCTCCCAGGGCTATCCCAGGAAGGACATCAGTCCCATAGCTTGGGCACAACACCCGTTGCCATGAGTCAATCGGAGAAGCTGTCGTGATTGCCTGACAGACTGAGGGGAGTCATTGCCTAGAGGATCGGACACATTACAGGATGGAGGGAAAGAACATTTCAGGATTGCAGAAAACTTGCTACGGGATGTTTAGGGGAGAAACAAAGGCAAGGAAAGGGAGGGATCAAGGTGCTTTGAAGAGTTACAAGTGTGGGAAAATAAAGAGAGAAGGGGATAAAAGGGGATGGTCTTGTAAAAAAGGTCAAATTTCAGAAAAATAGCTGTACGTCAAATAAGTATGTAGAAGAAAAGACTACATCTGTTGAGTTATCTGTGTTTGCAGGGCAAAAAGAAAAAAATTCAATCATCTGCCTTATTTTTCTCTTTATTGAAAAACTATTTTAGTGTTCTAAGCTATATTTTTTCTTCCCTATTTTTGGATTATCAGTCCTACTGTGACCAATTTTTAACTGAAAAATAATAGGTGTTGTAGAAAGAGTTTTCAAAAATTTCAGTATGAACTGGGCGGGAAATAAATTTTGGCATTTATTTGAACACTTTTTTTTTTTTTTTTCTTTCAGAGGAGGGAAAATCTCACTGTCCTTTAGAGTTTGGGTTTATTTAAATTTTTCACCTTGCTTTAATTTTCTATTGCATTTCATTGGATGTAAGGAAAGTGTATTCTTAGCACATAGTATAGTTTCTTCTTATAGTTGTGCTTCATGATTATTTTTTTTTAATTCCAAATGTTATCTCATCCCAGTAAGTTTTAATGTTTTATTTGTATGGAAGAGGAATTTCTTTGGAGAATAATCTACAAAAAGTCTGTCTAGCAATTTTACACACAAAAGCATGGTTTTCTATATCAATACAGTGCTTGGAAAGATACTTTCCCAGTTTCTCAGAGAACTATTCTGGACTTATTATTAACTTCATATATTATTTAATCATTACTAACGGAAATTATGAATGGCACACTGGCCAATCATCTGTATTCCATTATAGGTTTTCCAGACAACAGTTCTCTTTTTTCTCAGCTCTTAGCTTTTTCCAGAGAACATAAAAATCTAAACAAAATAACTAATTTTCCAGGAAATGTCTGAACAGTCTGATTCACTAATTTCAAGTTTCTCAGATCATTTTTCAGAAAATGTGCTATTGAGGAAAGATGGTTTTATTGTTTTCCACCTGAAAGCAATAAGAAACTGTTAGGTTAGGTGGGAGGAGGATTATAGTGACTGGACTCTTGAATAGCTAGTAGAATGGAACATGATAGTAAACATGATGCTGGCTAAATTCATGAAGACCTGCACTTCGGCCTTCAGAAAGATAGCAGAGAGAATTAATGTCAGTTACCTTCCTTTCTAATCAGACAGCCCTGGGAAGACCTTTATAGACTGCTAGATGGAAAAGTGGTTAAAGATTTGTTTTCTTAGAATGACCTTTGACATAGTTGACATACAGAACTCTTTCTATATTATTTTACATTAAAATAAGCGTACATAACCAGGATCACCTGTCCACTGAAAATCAAAAACATAAAGGTAAGGAATGATCACTGCCACTGACTGAGGACTCAAATTTATTTAGTCTCATGGATTTAGTCAAAGACATAAATGTCACGTCAGTACTTGTAAGCACAAGTTCCACAAGATCTGGAAAACCATCTAGTTTGAATACAGTTACGACAGTCTAAACTCCTCATAAATTAATAAAGTACTGTAGGCCTTGGCAGGAACAGTGATTGCTATGTACACTGGTATAACAGCTTTGCTAAAGCATCACTCAGAATAGCTCCTGTTTAAAAATCTGGCCAGTAGATATACTACCTACCTACACAAAAATATACTAATAAAGTTGAGAGAATGGTGGAAAATGAACAGTCCTGCGAAGTAGGACATAGAGGTAGAAGTAATAAGGGACACATTTATTCAGCAGAAAATGACTTGATGCCATGTGATAGGTATGCAATATAAGCATCCTGATCAGGTGCAAGCATCATTTAATAAGTAGATTACTGTTTAAAAAGGAATAAAAAAATATGTAAGCATTCTGTTATTATCGCGTTAGAGTCGTCATAGCATTGTGCCAGTGCCTTGCCACTGGGATACCTCCATTAACACTTTGTTGTAAGGTACATATTAGGATTATGCCATGTAGGCAATAAACCTGTCTGAGTCGTTGCCTCTGAATTTACCAAGCTAGTAACACTGGTCAAACTTAATCTGACTCTCTTAAAGGAAACTTGGAACTTACAATGGGAAATAGTTCTTTCCTCCCTTCCCCTTTTCTTCCTTGAAAAGTTTGAGATAGCGTTTATAAGCAAGACTTATTATTAAAAACATGAATGTTTGAGCAGATGTTAACCTGAATTTTATTTGATTTGGTTTTGGTGAGGAATAGAGGAATACTCATACCTTTTACTATATACTTTATAATGTAATCACAAAGCTTTAGATATAACCTATGAATTTGTTCTGGTGAATGCCTAACACCTTCCTTAAGGAATTTACAAAACTGTTCTCTTGTCTGATAATGGCATTTTCCTCATATTTTATTTATATTTTCGCTACATAGTATGGAATATAGGTCAACACATGTTATACAGTTGGAGATTGTATCTTTCAAATGTAACTGTGCATCACTTAACTGATGCAAAGTGATAGAGCTAAGTGTTCCTGTTTCCAGTATCAGTACTATTCTGAAGTGGTTTTATGTCCTAAATCTTTGTAAGGTATTGTAAAATTTGTGTCTTACACCACTACATTATATAATGTCCTGTGGTACCATCACTTCAAAATAGCGCATTTCCTCACCACAGGGTAAATCAAAGGTCTTTTTGAATTAAAGACATACATACATACATATGTGTAGAAAACTAAGGCAAAAAGTGTCAGTTCCTGAAGGTAAGTCCCTGAATAGACAAATTAATTTTGAAGTTTGCAATATGAAATAAAAAATTGCCATTAAATACTTTGTCACTGACTTGACAACTTCATGGAAAATAGACATAACAAAGCACATGATCTGAGCTACTTTGTGAGGAAAAAATAGAGTTGCATTTCTAAGCGACTCTCTCAAACAACAAAAGTGTCTCTTTAATGCAATGAAGTACTGCATTTTGTTTAGTATTTCTCAGATGAGTATGCCTATTTGGCCTTTGACATAAATTGATAGGGATGACACTCTTCTGACAGACTTGAAGTGCAATTTGGTGGCTTTTCATTTAACAGAGAGTATTACGGAGAGCTGTGGGAGATTATGATAATGGGTTCTTGTTACTTTTAGCTTAAAATGGTAATGTTATTGTCCAACTCCATCACTTGTACTTTAAAGCTATGTTCTGTAATGTTATATGTGTGATAGGACTAATGAAAAAGACAAAGTGGTATATATAAACTGGAAGAATTTAATAAAGTAATTTACACGATACGGTATCCTGGACTGTTTTAGCATAACTCATGTATTTGCTGGGGTTAACCAATGGGAACTTAAAAGTCCACTTTTAGTGGATGAATGCATGAATATCCACAGATGACATGTGAGAATATAGACGATAGGTATCCTGGCAACAGCACCTGTAATTCTAAGTAGTAGTGTCACTTTTAATAGCCTTTTTTTCAGTTAAGACAAAAGAAAACAATTTTGCAAGCAAATTTTCTTTGATATGCAAATTCTTAATGAATGTTAGGAGGGGCCAAATCTAGCAGCCCAATGGAGGTGAGGCTGCTGCAGCTCCATTTTCCAATCTGGAACATCATTTATGAGACAGCCATTAACATTTCCATCAAAAGTTTTGAGGTCTCTTAGATCTTCTGGATCCAGACTGTAGCCCACAGCTCTGCATTTATGTGTGGATAAAAGGAGTAAACTCTGCATGTCTTGCATAATGTTTTTGGATACTTTTGGAAACTCAGATTCTCTCCTTACTTTCCATTAGTGTCCAAAAATGTTACTAATTACCAGTAAGAAGAGAATCTGAGTTTCTTCCTGATGCTTCTATGTCGATGAGCAACTAGTGGAAAGAAAGAGAGAAGGAGAGTGTTTATTCGTATGTTAATGTCCACTGCTCTGGTGGGTTTATAAAAAACATTTTAAGTTTTTTGTTTGTTTCTTTTTAAATGAAGTAAAATACAAGGTCAAATAATCTTTTTTTTGCCATTGTAACAAGTTCAGTCTTGATTTATTGAAGTGTTCTCCTTTCTCTGCTTCAGATTGCAGTGCAATAAAGGTGATCATAAACAAACTGCTCATTTCCTCTTGAGTAGTTCTTCAAAGTTTCTGCATTCTTTTCTCTACTTAAGATAAACATGGAACGTCACAATGTTTTTTCAGCCAATTATTAGTACCTTTGTTTCACTCATGTACCTTTTACCTTGCCATATGACTAAAGTATTAGGTTAATGCAATGAAATGAAGTTGAATTTGTTATTTAAGTGGCTAGTATTTACGATGTTCCTACCCAATCTGGTTTGGTTCTTTTTTCCTCTTTTAAGTGTACTAGTACGTCCTCTTAGCTTATTTTTGTTCTTGTCCACTCCCAAAACTCTTACCGAACTCACTTCATATAGTCACTTGGAAATTTTAGAATCCAAGCACTTAGTTCAAAACACAAAAAGAGTAGGATTGTTAGTTTATTATCATTTGCTCAAGCAGGTCTGAATTAACCTAATAACAGTGTTATTCTTACGCTCGGCCAACTAAAGAACTCTGTAGTTAACACTTTATCTTATACCACAAGAAACAGGAGTATATTTCATTTACTTCTTCCCTTCTCCCAGAGTGGCGTAGTCATCAGGATGGTAAGTAGTATCACTGATTACTTACAGAAACATGGAATAAGTCAAAGTACCAAATTCTCAGAAGAATGGGCTCGTAATAATTGGCATGGTTGGGAAGCTGTGGTAAAACGACTAAACGCATCCAGGGGCTATATAAAAGATGGAAAGGAATTATTTGCAAAATGTTAGGCACCTGTTTAGAAGCTGCTTATCAGTATAGAAAGAATAACAATGGAAGGGAGCAGAACCTGAAAGAAGAAATAGAAGGCAGAAAGACAGCTGAATTAATACTCCCCTTGAAAATCAAGCAGCTACAAAAACAGTTACAGGAAGAGAAAACACAAAAGTTGGAAGAAAAGATTGATATGATGCTTATGTGGGCTCCCAATCACCCTGACATTGTACGGGTTAAGAAATTAGTTATATCCCCTGAGGAAAGGGATGGTGATATTTCGGGTGATCCTGATGACTATGATGAGGGAAATGGTGACCCCTTGTTCCTCTCATATTCCTCTGAATATGAGGCTAAACCCATCATTAAAGCAAAATATATTTTAATTCCTATTGGTCCTTGACAAAAATTAGTAAAATTTCTAATAAATACAGGAGCACAAATTTCAGTACTAACACAACAAGATGCCGAGAAGCTGGGTGTAGGACCTGGATGGCAAAGAGTTAAAATCACTGGAGTTAGTGGAGCAAGTGCTACATGCCAAACTGCAGAAGTTAATTTATGGCTCCTGGGCGAGAAGTGCATATCGTCTACTCGCTTTGCAATTAAAGATCACAATGAGAATATTTTAGATTTTGATCTTTTGAACTGCCGAATGTGGCATCTGCTGGACGGCAGCGTGTGGTCTTTTGGTTTAAATGTCAACCCTATGTCTGATAAAAATCAGGAAGCTATAGTGCATGTACTCTGTGCAGCCCCTGCACTCCCTGATTCAAAAATCACCAACGTCCCGCAGTATCCTATTTCTGCTGTGGCACAAGCTGGAATCTCTGCAGTAATAGCAGGTTTGGAAAAATGGCACATTCTCTCCAGAACTCACTCCCCATACAATTCACTGGTTTGGCCAGTCTGGAAACCGGATGGGAGGTGGCGACTAACAATTGATTATCAGCACTTAGACGCCAACACAGCTCTGCTATCGGCTGCAGCACCCAATATTGCAACTTTAACAGCCACACTACAAGCAGCCACACACCCATGGAGGGCAGCTCTAGATATAAAAGACATGTTCTTTACGGTCCCCTTGCAGGAAAAGGATAAAGAGAAATTTGCTTTTACTTGGGAAGGAAGGTGTACAATACACCTTTAAAAGAATCCCACGGGGGTATTAACATTCACCCACAATTGCTCATGCTGCGCTTGCTGAACTTCTACAAACTGTCTCACTTCCTCAGAATGTGAAACTGTACCAATATAGAGATAATATTCTAATTGGAAGAGATTCCCATGAAGAGGTAGGGGAAGCAGCAACAGCAGTGTGGCAGGCGCTACATAAAGCAGAAGTTGAAATGTCAGGGACCAAGTAAAGTAAAATTTTTGGATACTTGGTGGATTGCAGGTAGTGCAACAATTCCACCGGACACCCTAAGTAAAATAGAACAATTGCAGATGCCCCAATCTAGGAAAGAATTACAACTTGTGGGTACTTTAGGATATTGGAGAAAACATGTACCTGGATTTTCTATTATTGCTCGCTCACTCACTTTTACAAAAGGGAAAACCGTGTGAATGAAATTCAGAGCATGAAGAGGCAGTCAAAACTTTAATACAGGAATTAAAAGCATATCAATCACTAGGACCAGTACACCCCCACGACCCTATTATAGCAGCACAGGGTTTTGCAGAGCATGGTACTTATTGTAACCTGTTCCAAACTGGCCCTGACAGACCAAAAAAACCCTTTGATGTTCAGCTCGACTGCATTTAAAGAGACAGAACAGAGGTATTCCAAGTGGGAAAAGGGACTTTTGTCTTTAGTCCGAGCAGCAAAACAAGCTGAGAAAATGCACCAGGAACAACCTCTGCAAACCAGRAGTCCATTTAATTTACTAGAAGCAATTCTAAAGGGGACTGCTCCCCTAGAAGGAGTTGCACAAAAGCCTACAATTAGAAAATGTTATGCCTATTTGACAGGAATTGCAGAGGAAATAAAATTAACTGAAGGACATACTAAAGTTTCCAAATTACAGATGCCTATAAATGCAGACCCATTAGTGTTACAACAACCTTTTAAACCCTCACCTATTTTAAATGCTCATTCTTTCACCGAGGGAACACCAACAGAAGACATTTGGTTTACTGACACCTCAGCAAAAAGAATAGATGGCAAATGGCAATACAAGGCTGCTGCATTAAACATAAACACTGGCAAACAAATTATAGAAGAAGGTGAAGGTAGTGCACAAGTAGGAGAATTAAGGGCAGTTGTTCTAGCAGAGCAAAAGCTATCTATGTCGACTCCTATGCCATGTGGGTGGTGCATTCCAGGGTGGCAGTACACTGGAAGCCCTGTGAGTTGAGCATTCTTTGTAAAAGCTGAGCCTAATATTGCCCCTACTGATGAAAGAAAATGTCCGCTAACATTACAGCCAGAACAACCGGTTATGGTAAATTTACCACAAATTGGAATTGTGCCTATTACTTTAACTAAACCTCGTGCCCCACTTGCTTGGGAAGCTAATAGCAGTGGTGCAAAACATAGAAGCAGTACTAGATGGATTTTTCCTTCTTTCTAAAAGGGGTAGCCCGTTTGGCCTTCCCCACCAAAACGTCTTCTTTCTTTAACAGGAGAAGATGAATCTATATCGATGGMAACAACAATGGCAGCATGCCCCCGACTCAGTTATGTTTCCTCTTGATTAGGACAAGTATAATCCTTCTAGTTCAGACACAAGATCCTTGGGACCATGCACTACTAAATTATACTGGAAGTGTTGGAATCCTACCAACAGATAAGGCAAACCTAAACCTTGCTATTTTGGTTATACATGAAAACGAGGCATATGTCAAAGATGAATGGAGATGGGAGACACTATACCAAAAGGAAATTAACATATCTCACAACAATAATAATAACATTCATGAAACATTATCACTTCAGGCCACACCAGGGGAAGAAATAAAAATAGGGTGCTGAGCAATCAATGGATCTACCCACAAAAAATCCACCGAAATTAAAATATACTACAGAGATTTTTCTAAACCCAACAAAAATGAGAATTCTTTCTGTAAGATACCAGAACCAAATTATTAGTACAATTTCACTTTTACACACTTGTACTCACATTTTGTTTCTGGAGTAATCGTGGTGTAAAACTATTGTTTGATTTTATGATTATCGAGTGCAAAACATGGAATTTGTGTGCGACAGGGTGACCACGGGTTGATGGGTACATACTTTTTAACGTACCTACACCTGATCTAAATTTATCTGCAGCAGCACTGCACAATAACATCACCTTTCATAGGCAGGAATGGATTACTAAAGATGAAAATGAAAATCAACAAATTCCGTCTTTAAAGGGAACTAAAGGAGACACCATTTCAATAGGATGTCAAATTGAAAATCACACTAAATATATGACAGCAACCTTACACAATGTTATAAACAATGTCGAAGGAAAAGACAATATACATACCTGTCCTTTTAAACATGAATGCTGGTGTGCTTTTACTATATCCTGTTCAGCACTCGTAATAGGCCCCAACTCTCATTCCAGCCTAGGTTTTCAATTCAGGATTGATACGAACAACCATATTCATCAACTCAGCCTCCTATCAAACTGTCTCCTCACATTTTTAATATTGGTCCCTATATAATTAAGAACATAGGACAACAGCAAGTGCTATTTAATCCATCATGGTCTCTCAAACAAGTGGAGCTACCAATGCAAGTTAATATCTCTGCAATTAAACCTGCCTGCTCACCATTCCTGTATACACCTTATTCAGGATGGTTAGCGTGGCTGCATGGATGAACCCTCAACTCTCCAAAATGATTATTAGTAAATTAGTGAAAAAGATCTCTGATTAATTGTAGATGCATTTGGCATAACCAAAAATAATGTTTCTCTAGTTCTTTGCTGCATCCAAGCTCAACTATGGATACAATCTACCGTGGCAGCAATTATAAGGGAAGGTGATGAGGGCACCTTTCCAACTGAACTTCGAAAGGTAATTTGGGATAATGCAACTAAATTTGAAAGGGAATACCAGTCTTGGTGGCATCTAGTCAATTTTACTTATGGCCCCACTAATAGCAAAGTCACAGCTTTCATTTTGACAATATGCAATGCTTTGCTACACACCATGTACCCAATCATTGCGCTGGGATTAAATCACAACGGAACTATCCTCTATCCATTAGAACATAGAGTATGGGCCCAACAAAATGGCAACAAATAGCAAAATATTGATGTTAATACACGTGTTGTGCGGGAACAACAGGGGTTCATTTATGAAAGTAATACCATTAAGGGCCAAGACATTTGTCTTGATACCAAACAAAATGTTTGTCATCTTCAAACACATCCTGATGAAACCCCTGAAACTGTACTTATATATGTTGGAAATGAATATGTTTGTATGAGAACTCTTTGTGATTCTATATTTATAGACAACACCACTGTGGAAACATTTAATCACTCAAATATCTGTATTTGTAATTTTACCAAGATTATGGGATGCGACTTTAACTATTCAGCTCCTATCAGCTGCTACATCTTATCAAGATTTACTACCTATCCCCATTGGAATTAATCTTACATTAGTACAAAAACTGTTACAACATGATGACCTGAATCAATTGTTAAAACAGATTTGAAACAACACACAAAGAACTCTGATTACTGTCCATCATGATGCAGAGAAGATACACCGAGTCCTAGAAAAAGTGAAGAAGGATGGAGGATATCACTGGTGGGATGCTTTATCTGGATGGTTGCCAACAGCAACAGGAGCTTTGAATCGGATGTTACATCCCATCGCAAGTTTATTAATTTTTATTGTACTCTGCTTGTTGAACGTTGTTCTACATATTAAAGTGTGGAAGATAACTAAACAAATGGCACTATTACCAAAACCTCCTTGCATATATAACATTGCTTAGTTGCATTTAACAAACCCTTAATAATTAAGTATACCAACCAAAAATTTCCCTCAAATCACAATTGGAACATGTCATTGATCTGCTTATAGGCACAGAAGCAAGAGGCGACCACACCGCCACTCTGTGCTCAAGATGGATTGACTTCAGTCACGGGGTGGATTGTGGTGGTGCATTTCCCCCCTTCTCCTGGGCTGCTTGTTGATCTCAGAAATTCCAGTGAAACTTTGGCTTTGGTGTACTGAGTCTGGCAGCTGAGCGCTCCTTGACCGTATCAGAAATCTGCATAGCTGAGGCTGGGAACGTATTCCTACTGCCTGGCTCAGGTGTCATCTTATCTGAGTTGTAGCTCAAATGGAACAACACTGAAACCTTGAGAATTTTTTAGTAATTACCACCTGGGACTGTGGCCAGGATGGAAATTAATGGATGACGAAAGCCAATCATCTCGCAAACCTATAAATGGTGGTCCTAAGTGAGACCCTTTGAGCTCTTGGGGACCGCAGTGGACTGCGCCCAGCATCTCCCTCTGAATGGGACACCTCTCAGAGTTTGTAACCTCCCGAGTCTGCGATATTCAGAGGACTGTCGTACGACGGGACCTGGGCTGAAACTCTTCACTCCTCGAGGCTCAACCCTCGCCTCTTGAGAAATGCCGAGACCTTTACGTGAATATTTCTTCACCAAACTCGAGGGGAATTTTTAACAGGTATACCTTTTGTATATTCATATATATTTTTGTCTTTCTGTGTGTGTATGTGTGGACTAACAGTAAGAATTATCTCTAATTAAGTCACTGTCGTGATTGTAGTAGACTCTACTAACTTACTTTGTAAATGTTAAATTAGTTAATGATTAAGTGCTGCTAAAGTTTGTTAATGATTAGTTAATGATTAAGTGCTGCTAAAACTGTGAATGAACCCTAGACTGCTGCTAAACACATATAATCCCTAGGATATAAACCCTTAGACGTAACATGATTTTTCTTTATATGTTTCATCCATGTAGTAAGTAATAGAGTGAACCTTGCCATTGAACTCTGTTAAGTCGCACCTTTATAAATCTCTGTTAAAATCACTTTCTCCTAATACCTTTGATGGTGATTCTTTGGGCGGCCTCTAAATGACTCATTCATGACACAGAGCAAACTGCAGTTTCTATCCAATGCTTCAAACCTAAATATTTCTTCTACTGCCATCTGACATCAAATTGTGAGGCTTTGCCCTATGAAAATAAGTGGGACTACTTAACATTTCACTGCAATCAGTAGGGTCTACCAGTGTTACCATAATACAATGACAAGTAACAGCGCTCTTTGTTTTTAGATGGTTTAACAAATAGTTAAGTGCTACTGGAAATCTAGTGATCTGGTTTAATTTTTTATAGATGTTGTAAACCATCTTTATTCTAAAACAATTGGAAAAGGGGGAAGAGGATTTTTTTCTTTGTCTTTGAGCTGCCAGCTGAGGTGTCTTGACCAATCCTGATTTATTTTACAGTATTATAAAAAGGAGTGGAACTTGACATAAGGAAGTAATCTCAGAGCTTCTAAATTGATAATGGTGTGTGGGTTGGGTTCCTTTTAGTAAGAGGTTTCTGGAACTCTGTTCATAACCACGAGAGGGAATGGGAGTGAAAAGAGTGATATGTAAACTCAGGTAACAGTAGAATTAAAGTTAATATCCTCTTTCAAAATCACTGTCTATTTAGTTAAAAACCAGGAGAACTGCAGATCACTCAGGTGGCATTGTTGCTTGATAACATTAGTTTTAACCTGAAATTCCTTGCAACAATGAATTGATACCTTAGAAGACTTATAATTCATCCAGTGAGTTAAAATCCATTTTACACACTTCAAAAGATGCATAAGTAAATTAGAACATCGTAAGAAGTTAAAAATTTCCAAATCACATATATTCTTACTGAATCAGTTTTGGTTTAAGATGCCTAAAGTATCTGGAAAGGGGTATATTTTGGTTTGTTTTGGTCTTTTTTTCTGTTCACATGATGAATTGACTTGTTTAAACATGTACCATAAAACCCCACTGTATATTAATACATGCTATATAACTCCACACTGTACTTCGGAGGGGAATTAGAAATATTTAATAGGGAAGATATCTAGAGGTGATGAATGTCTTTTAACCATCTGAGTATTTAAAGTAGTGAAAAATGTTAAGACACTGTATTGCCTCTGTCTTTCAGAATGTAAAATTGCAACTCTGACATATTAGCTTGTGGATAGCCTTGACTTCACATGCAAACTCCAGTTTGGAGGTGGTAGTGTTGCAAGCGGTCATCACACATTTCCAGTTCTACTTTCTGAATCAAAAAAGCCTTCTGATAGTTATCTGTTAAATTATACAGAATGCCTCCTCAAATAATAGCTTCCTTTTTTTAACCAAGTTTAGTTCCACGGCCAAGCAAAATATTCATTTTCCTATATTGAAAGAAATAGGCTGCTCTTCCATGTCATTTAAACCAGACTGTGAACTTAAATAAGCCCTGAATCTGGAAAAGTAAACAAATATGAAAAATATCTATTTCTCCAACATTTCTAAACATTGTGCTAAATCACTTATCACAGACCAAGCCAATGCAGATCACAATGAGCTGCACACCATAATGAATGGCTTTTCTACTCCTGGCACTTTCCTTATTAAGTGGTTTTGCTCAGGAGGCAAATACATTAGGTACTGAAATAAAGATATTTTCTCCTGATACTGTCATGGTGTCTCTATGGAGACAGCAGCAGCTTCATCTTCTTCATACATTTTGAAAGACTGAGAGAGGAAAGAAAATGTCATTAAACAATATACATAAATATGGATTTTTATACCTTTTTATCATATCATACCATATCATAAAACAAAGCATCTTATGCTTTTGAATCAAAAGCTAAAAAAAATAGCATAGCCAATTAACTGAACATAAAGGTCAGATCAGAAAAATCCCTCTGCTGTGTAGGTTTAGACTTCTGACTGAAAGAACTGGAATACAATAATAGAAAGATAATAAAAGCCAGAACTTTACTTGTATGATAGAGATGATTGTCAAAATTCTCTAAACACAGTGTTAATTTAATGACACTCTGCACACAGGAATCAAGTTACAGGGAAGATAAAGGGGTTTCTAATGGTAATATATGATTCATACATTTGTGAATGTTCAAAGAAAAAAATTAAGTTGAAAGGCCATAATTTGTTTTCTTGAAGGGCAGGAGGCTGAGAACAAAGCCTTTGTTCAAATCAATAAATGGGAAATGGAAACAATCACTTCTTAATGGTTAATTGCAAACATTTTTATTGTACATTTGTTCCTAACATTATCACATGTTCTTACGTTAATCATAAGCTAACTTCACAGTGATCAAATTCTCTTCAAGTATAACACTCTTTCATTCATAACTTTTGTATACAGAAGAGAAAAACACGGAAGAAGTTCTCTGTTTAGTTCCAGTCTGTCATTTTCTTGATAGTTTTTGTTGGCAATTGCTAATTTTTCAGTACCAGAACTTCATGAAGACGGATTAATTTCTACAATCTCTTTTTGAAAGGGTCTCAGCTTTTTTTCATATAAGCATAATATAAAATGAATATGTAAGAATTCACACTGAGAGATTCAGAAAGTTGGTTTCACATTTCTACACTGACGGCTGAATCTGGAAATTCAAGACAGGTCTTTTAGATGGACTACCACCGCTTGCAGGTGGATTAATCCTTAACTATTAGGCTGTTGGATTTTATGAGGTTGAACATTCTCTCTCTATTGTATTAAATGTATATTTTTCCAGAAATCTTAAGCAATTTTTAAGTTTCCTCTAAAAGTGATATGGGAAAAACATTGTGAAAGAAAACATTTCTCTCCACTGTTGAGTACTGAAAGCAAAAACAACAGACTCTTCAATAACATGGTGGAGGACTTCCCTGTAGGAGTAAGTCCAAGTTGATACCAGGTATTTACTGACTGAAAAAGAGGAGAGATCAAACTGGAGAAATGATCAGCTAATTAAACAGTATCAAACATAGGTACTAATTAACCTGATTGATACCTTGAAACTTATTCTTTAATTCACGTTGGATGTCTGATTTTTGTGTGATACAGCTCTTCAGGTGGGGAAACCAAAACCATCTTCACACAAGAAAAAAAACCCAAACAAACTGGAAATGTTATGAGAAGATCAGAGCTTTTTAACAAAGGTTCATGTTTGAAGTTAATCGCATAACTTCAGAGTACAGTGGCTACCTTGCTATTCAACTTTCAAATCTATTAATGTCATTGACAATTGTCAGGATGTAACACTTGCCTTTTTGCCCTTATTGTCAGGTTAGAGTGGTAACACACCTCTTCATTAAGTGCTTTCTCAGCTTACAGATTTAGTATTCACAGTAGAAAAATGATTGAAAGTAAAACCACCAGTGTAAGACACATGATGTGCATGAACTTTGTAGAATGAGGTACCCAGAGAACAGAACAGGAGGTTGCCTAAATGTAGTCAAAAAATCTCAGGACCATTTTCTTGACAATAAAATATGATGGAGGATTTGCTAAGACTGTGTCATGAAACTAAGCATTTATGTGTATGCAAGTATAGACACATATGCACAGACACACATGTTGCATGTTCAGACTAAAAGACTTGCTAAAATTTGGTTCTTGGAAGAAATAGTCTCACTGTTATTGATAATGTATTTGTAAAAATAAACATGTAATAGAATGGAAGCACAGGAAAACAATGTACCCAGCTGTGTACAAGGAATATATGTACAGGAAAGGACAGATTGAACTCATCATGTCTGGGATCCATTAAGGGGGACAATCTGACTACGTAGCTACCTGAACAGTTCAGGTTTTGTTCCCATACTATAGTAATGTCCCTTGATATGACAGTGACTTCTGTTGATGCAGAGGTTGCAGATATATATCAACTCTAGGTTGTAGAAGGAAAAAAGCTGTTTTGTTTTTCTTGGTCCTGTGAAGGTTTCTGTGGGTTTCAAGGCTGTGTGGGTGGATCAGCCCTGTCATGCATCCAGTGAGGTAATGTGTCATTTATAGAACAGATTCTGTCTGTCATCTTGCTATGGAAACACTATCTTAGGTACATTTCCTTGATAAAAAAGTTCACTTGACAGAGAATACACTTCCATAAGCGATAGACAGGTAATCTAACAATTCACAGCTGCTAAAGCAGGTGTTTCAGTTAGTCTTTCTCTATCAACAGCCGTGCATTCTTACTGTACTTTGTGCCAGCTTCTTCATATCTTAGATCCTTTCATGGCTGCTTTAATATACTGTTATGTAGGGGAAAAGTCTTGGACTGTTTACTGTTGAGATAATGTTAAAGCAGCTTACAGAAGGGCCAGAAATGTGTGGAATACAGTTCAAGGTGAGGGGGAGGAGGGAGAAATGTGAGGAAGAATTCTTCATCTCGACATCTGTGAGCTATTAGGCCACCTCTACTTCCCATAAAAAAGCAATCGTAGTCATGTTACTGTATTAAMAGTGTGACTTGGGTATAATGTCCCACTCATTCCAATATGCCTGAAAGCTTAGACTACTGTTCTGTAGCTGAAGAAATACTTGACTTTGAGATGAAAGACCCAAAGGTGCTGCAGAAAAATAGCTTAGTACTTATGAGAAAGATCATAGGTGAAAATGGATTGCCTTTCAAAACTTTTGTCGACTAGTACAGGTAATAAAGCAAACCAGAAGTCAATATATTAATACCTGTTAAAAAAAGGATGGTGTTAACAGGTGAATCAGTTTGGGAGCAGAATATTGTAAGCTTAAAAACTACCTATTTCAGGTCATGGACGCTATTATGAATCTAGAAAGAGATAATACTGGACATGAAAAAAGACAGAATAACTGAGTAGAAAGAAAGCAAAACAACATCTGCAAAAAAAGCCTAGAATATACTGCCTGGAGTCATAGTTCTAGCTACTATAAACTGAGCTACTCCCTATCGAGAAGAAAGCACTGCATAAATAACAAGCAAACCAGAAAGGAATAAAACATATAGCAGCCACATCTTCTGTATCTGTAAAAGGAAAGAGAGGGAAAGCAACACCAAAAATGTTTTGATGCTCACAGTGCCTCAGCTGGTGGGAGCTAAATGTAGGAAACTATAAAAAGGAGCAGCAAGAGCTGCTGTGAAAACTGAACAGGCAAGACCATGTTTGCCACTGCCCATTGCCTATACAAGAAGATCTGGTATGAATGACAGCCTTTCATGTGCATGGGGACTAAAGAAATTATTGCATGAGTCAAAGATATCACATATGCATTGAGGAAACTCATTTAAGTTTGAACTGTAGTTAACTGCTACCCAGAGCAGAAGGCTGTTTTGCTAGCGTAATTGTAGAAGATTCTTTACTGTGAAAATGGCTGTCATACCAGAATATTTAGTTGTGTATTCATGCAAGAGCTATACCAGTCTTTCATCCTGATTTTTTTTGCCTACATTTTTCAATATTTGTCTACTATATTTTTTTTAGGTGAATCATAGAATCATAGAATATCTCAAGTTGGAAGGCACCCATGAGGATCATTGAGTCCAACTCCCTGCCCCTTGCAGGACTACCTAAAACTAAACCATATGACTAAGAGCATCACCCAGACACTTCTTGAACTCTGACAGGTCTGGTGCCATGACCACTTCCCTGGGGAGCTTGTTCCAGTGACTGACCACCCTCTCAATGAAGAACCTTTTCCTAACGTCCAGTCTGAACTTCCCTTGATGCAGCTTCATTCCATTTCCTCATGTCCTATCACTGGTCACCAGAGAGAGGAGATCAGCACCTGCCTCTCCTCTGCCCCCTTTGACGAAGTTGTAGACTGCGATGAGGTCACCCCTCAGCCTTCTCTTCTCTAAGCTGAGTAAACCAAGTGACCTCAGCCGCTCCTCATAAGTCTTGCCCTCAAGGCATTTCACTACCTTGATTGCCCTCCTCTGGACACACTCTAATAGTTTGATGTCCTTCTTAAATTAAGGGGCCCAAAACTGCACACAGTACTTGAGGTGGGGCCACACCAGTGCAGTGTAGAGCGGGACAACTGGCTAGCTATGCTGTGCTTGATGCACCCCAGGACACATTTGGCCCTTTTGGCTGTCAGGGCACACTGTTGACTCATATTCAACTTGCCATCAACCCAAACCCCCAGATCTCTTTCTGTGGGGCTGCTCTCCAGCCTCTTGTCCCAAAGATCGTATGTATAACAAGGATTATGCCGTCCCAGGTGGAGAACCTGGCACTTGCTCTTGTTAAATTTCATATGGCTGGCAATTGCCCAACTCTCTAGTCTATCCAGATCTCTCTGTAAGACCTCTCTA
The DNA here is from genome assembly GCA_030449065.1 of Oceanodroma leucorhoa. Lineage (NCBI taxonomy): Eukaryota > Metazoa > Chordata > Aves > Procellariiformes > Oceanodroma > Oceanodroma leucorhoa. The sequence continues at coordinate 1,846,091 of JASVER010000151.1, read as the reverse complement.
CCCTCAAAGGAGTCCACAGCTCCTCCTAATTTAGTATCATTGGCAAACTTACTTAATGTGCATTCGACTCCTGCATCCAGAACATTTATAAAAACATTAAAGAGCACAGGCCCTAAAATTGAGCCCTGGGGAACCCCACTGGTGACTGGCCACGAGCCTGATGCAATCCCATTTACTATAACTCTTTGAGCCCAACCTGTCAGCCAACTGTTCACCCAACGTATTATGGACTTGTCTAGCTGTCCAGAAGGATACTGTGAGAGGCAGTAGCAAAAGCTTTGCTAAAATCCAAAAAAACCAACATCTACTGGCTTCTCTTGGTTGACCTTGTCTTGGGTGACCTTGTCATGAAAGGAAATTAAGTTTGTTAAACAGGACTTTTCCCTTGTGAGCTCCTGCTGGCTATGACCAATGACTGCATTGTCTCTCAAGTGTTTTTTGATAACTCCCAGAATAACCTTCTCCATAATTTTACCAGGCACTGAAGTGAGACCAACAGGCCTGAAATTACCAGGGTCTTCCTTCTTACCCTTACTGAAAATTGGGACAGCATTTGTCAGTTTCCAGTCTGGGACCTCTCCAGATTCCCAAGACCATTGAAAAATAATGGAGAGGTCCAGCGATAACATCGGCCAGCTCTTTCAGTACCCTGGGATGAGTCCCGTCACACCTCATAGACTTATGTGCATCCAGCTGGAGCAGTAAATCTTGAACAACTTCAGAGTCAGCTGGGAGTTTATCATCCCTTCAGTCACAATCTTCCAACACAGGGCCCATCATTGGTATTGAAGACAGAGGCGAAGAAGGCATTAAATGTCTCTGCTTTGTCTTCGTCCCTATTTGTGAGGTGACCAACCTCATCAAGTAACAGACCAATGTTGTCTCTGATCCTCCTTTTGCTGTTAACATATTTTAAAAAGTCATTTTTGTTGTCCTTCACAGTACTGGCCAGCTTGAACCCTACTTGAGCTTTGGCCGCATGAATTTTCTCCTTACAGTGGCAAACAGCATCTCTGTAGTCCTCCTGCATAGCCTGTCCTTGCTTCCAATGTCCATACACTTTCCTTTTGCGCCTAAGTTCTAGTCTGTTTTAAGAATGTCTTACAGTAGCCTGAAGCTTTTCTATTAAAGAGAGTAGAAGGTAGACTGCTATTGAAAAAGCATGTTAGACAACAAGTCTTATGAGGAGCGGCTGAGGGAACTGGGGTTGTTTAGCCTGGAGAAAAGGAGGCTCAGGGGAGACTTTATCGCTCTCTACAACTAACTGAAAGGAGGCTGTAGCGAGGTGGGTGTCAGTCTCTTCTCCCAAGTAACAAGCGATAGGACAAGAGGAAATGGCCTCAAGTTGCACCAGGGGAGGTTTAGACTAGACATTACGAAAAATTTCTTCACCGAAAGAGTTATCAAGCATTGGAAGAGGCTGCCCAGGGGAGTGGTCATGTCACCAGCCCTGGAAGTATTTAAAAGATGTGTAGACATGGCGCTTAGGGACATGGTTTAGTCGTGGACTTGGCAATGTTAGGTTTGCGGTTGAACTTGATGATCGTAAGGGTCTTTTCCAACCTAAATGATTTTATGATTCTATGAAAGATGGTAGTGGATATCTAAGTTTGCAAGGGGATGGAATGCAAACAGAGGAATATTTTGAACTGCTGAATTAAAGTATCACCATGATTATCTGAAGTCAAATTCTTCCACATTCACTCATTTTGGTTGTTCTTTGCTTTATGAGTGGCCTCATTAGAATAATTTAATCTTCATGCATAGTAACTCACAAGCTGCTATGAATAAGCATAACGAAATCTATTCCTGGGGGAATTAGTGGCATAAACTGGTACTATCCATGGAATGTTAACAACATCTGGGTTAATAAAAAATGTTTCATGTCTGTGTAGTATTCACTTAAGAGAGGCATTTATTATTTTAATAAGACAATAAAACTAAACTAGACTTGCTCTTTAAATTTACCTATAAACATATTGTCTTATTTAATAATTTGCCACTCTGGGCTGTTTTTTCTTCCTCTCCCCTTTTTCCAGGTCACAATTAGGAAACATCTCTGATTTTTTTCCAAGCCCAAGTGACATGCATCTAGCAGAGGTCAAACCAGGAGAAAGTGCATTCATTCACAAGTCATAGAACACAAAAAAAAAAAAGTTGTTAACTATTATGATATACACACACAGTGGTAGTGATTCCTTCTGTCATAATTTTTCCTTGTGGTTTAAAATGGTGAGATAGATATTCTAACCTCATAATATATAAAAAGATATTATAGTACCCAGGAAAGCTCCAAATGAAAATACTCCATTTCTACTAGCCAGAAAAAAAGAGTGGAATTTTTCACGTCCTCTTTGAACTAATAGAAAAGAGATGCCTGACTTTATTTCAATGTGACTACACGTTCTTTTCAAGGACAATATCCATGGTGTAGTGTTCATAACTTTCTGGTACGTCCAGGAGAAGCTTTGTCCATGAACAGTTGCCACAGAAAATAAATGTGTTTTGTAAGCACAGCATTTTTTCTTTTCTCAGATTGATGTGAGCATTCATGTATCACTTGTTTCCCACTGTGGCACATTTCCTGTGAGCTTCAGAATTCAAACATGCAGCCCAGAGCACATATCAGAATGTGAGGGAAATTCATCCTTTTCTGGTACACTTTCTGGGCTATACAGCTCAAACAAGGGCCCATTGTGTCTCTCTTTTGATATAGTAGGCAATGTGCTGGGGATCTAAAATGCACAGTAAGATGTTCCAGTTGGTTGATTGGCCATATCACTGGCTTTGTTGTTACCACTTAGTTGCCTCACTTTGCCTTGAGCCAGGATGAAGTAAAATGCAATGAAATATTTATTTATAACATCCTAAGTAGTCTTCACACGTACTGGTATTTATAACAGACACAGCTAAATGCAAATATGTTGCTTCACTTCTTTAAACGTATAAATATGCCTTTTCTAGGGTAAGAATCATCCCCGTATATGAATAGCTGGTAGACAACTAGTCTCACTGAATGTTAAACTCCCCTGTTGTTGGTATCTCACCAGGAGTTTCAGTGCAAAATATGGTAATACAATCTATAACCTGTATACTACAAACATACAGAATACTCCTAAAAGGACAAATATACTTACCTATTTTCTGGTATTCAACTGAGATGAGACAAAATACTCATTAGTTGGTTTTGGATACTGATCCCCAATGTCTTTCTCATCTACATCCTAGTACAGGTAAACTTCCTCTCTCCTCCAGATACTTGATTTGGTTAATAATTTACTGTTAGTTTTAGTTATTTACTGGTGGCTAAACTTAACTTACTTCATTTGTCTTCCTTCAAATATACAATGAAGAAAGGATTTAACAATTTCTAGTGAAAACATATTTAGTTAACTATTCCAGTTGAAGCCATAAAACTGTAGTGGTTAGAGTTAAATTCTTCAATAACTTTGAAAATAGGCAACTCTTTTGGCTTTGGTTTATATGGGCTGCAGTTCCAGGAGAGAAAATTTGTCCATATTTCACTACACTTTGTTGCTCTTTTAGCACACCTGTTGAAGAGCAATTTCCAAAGTCTTGCTGTTGCTGCTCAAGTTATTTTGTTTTCTGTGGTGTCTCCCAGTATGCTGACTTACTGTGACTCTCAGTGAGATTGATGCTAAGAAAGAGAGAGATGGTTGGCTTCCAGTCCCTGAAGTTATTTTTCCTCCTTCTCCCTTTCCAAGCCAACTGTTCTGTTAGCAGAATTCTCTCTCAGCAGGCAGCTGCCAGTGCTGTTGCTCAAGTGTTTTTGCTGGTGTGTGCTCTCATTGAGATATTGCCAATAAACTTCATGATGCTTCCTGTTTGGATATCTTGGCCTTTTCAATGCCACTGCAAAGTTCTTTTTTTTTTTTTTTCCAGAGAGACTGTAATATTCCAGACTTTTGTACAGCAAACAGCAGAAGCTCTGCATGCGTTTCCTGTTGTTCACTCTTTTTTTACTCCATACAGTTTATACTCTTTTTTTTGTTGATTCTGGGTTTCATGCACCGCTTCTGTCTGCCACTTCATCATCAAACATATGGACTTGCATATTTCTCATGTCTCTTTTAAAGAAACAGCACTTCCTTCTTCTGAAGTCTTAAATTAAGAAACTAACAAGGAAGCAGTAGTAAAGTTTTCAGTAGGAAGAAAATTAGAACTAAGTGGCCAGACTGTAGGCTGTGATATATCTGAGATGACTAATGTGCTGAAGAGTTTTGAATGTTGTTCTAGTCCTGTACTAAGCTTACCCTATTTCTCCAGCTTACTGACAACACATGAAGTAAAATCTCAGTCCTTTATTCCCCACAGCCAGTCCCTGCAGGGACTGAGGTGTCATTTCAGTGGGCAATCACCTGACAGAGAAGTGCCAGGGTCAAAATTTCTAATCCCAAGAAGAGTGAGCAATGTATGTTGCTTCCACCTAAGACCCGCTGTCCTGCCATCGCTGAGCCAGGCTCTTGGGAATGGACTGGGTCTAACTGCTAAAGAGTGCAGTTCTACCTGGCTGGTGTCCTAACTATCTAATATTTTGTGCAGGAGGAAGTCAAATACTCCAAAATCTTTATTGATTTAGTGCAAGTGTTTCTGCATCTCCCCTTAAAATTATTTAAGTAAGCTGTAGGCATCCAAAAATGCAGATATAAGATAGAGCGATATTTTCTAAATAATGTGTTATTCTCACTCTGTAGACTGCATTATTTTTCAACTTCTTGGATTTTAATGCAGTACATGTTTCATTATTATAAACATCCCTATGTGGAGAATATGATTAACCTTCAAAAAAACCCTACAGGCAGGTTGTTTAGCTGTGATATGTTCAGTTCTTGATGGCTGAGTCCCAAAAGAACTAGATGTATTTGAATGTGAAAGAAATAAAATTGTTCTTTTTCATGTAATGCCTAAGAATGACTCAGCAAGCTTAAACTATCTGTTGTGCAAACACATGGACTTGAATGACGTCTTACCTTTCTCTGAATTTTCCAGAAATGCTATCAAATTCTTGCATTTGTTCATTATTATAGGCTGAGAGAGTATAATCTTTACAATAAATATTAGTATAAAAGATCTTAAAGATAAATATATCAGTATATATATTTACAATAGACTGGGCTCTCAAAAAAAGATATATAATTGAGCTAGCAGTTTCTAAATTGGATGCACAAATAGAGTGACACAAAAAGAAGTTCTTATGTGAATGTATATGGTCCTGCTCTAAGTCTGCTTGTACAAAAAAAMCAGCAAATATTAAATGTGCAGTTCTGAGCTTACTTTGCAAAATCACACTCTCATAACCAATATGTAACTATGTCAAAGGAAGCCATGGTTTCTGAGAATTGAAAAGTAGGTAGGATAATAGGAGAAATCTTTGATCACACTTTCGCAGCAGCACATTACAGAAATAAACCTATTACCTCAAAGATCAGAAATACGTAATGTAGTGACTGAAAATGGAAATTATATGAAAGTTACTAAGGTATCATTGCAACAACTTTTTCAGAACGGTTTGAGGTGGGGAGATAGTGAATCTTAATGTTTCAGTAACAGTTTTTTTTAGTTTATCTACAGACATTTTTTTAAAAATGTAAAATAACAGAAATAAAATCAAGTGTCAGGTTCATTAACCTTGTTAATTTGTTCACAACCTACTTTATGTCACAAAAATGAACAGTAGGTTTTTTTTTGCTGGAAGAATTAATGTATATCTAAACAATGAATTTGACAGGAAATTTACTTGAATTCATATGGTGATCGTGGGTTGATTTTGCATGGTGGGCCCGTATTTTGACTGACCATTTATAACTATAGCATTTCTGAGTAATTCTTAGTGTTCAATGAAATCAGTTTTCTTCATATTTTTTAATTCAACCACTCTGCTGAGATAAATTGTCACCAAGATAAATTGTCACTCATGTCAGTGAGTTATTTTTGAGGTAACTCAGCAACTTCAGCTACAAGAGCTGGTTAGGATTTTCTTTGAACATTGGTCAGACAAGATTACCTGAAATTTTTTGGAGAAAGACATTAAGTCTGATGAAAATCAAATTTCTCAGATCCTAAGTCAACTTTGGGTAGAAACACTTAGAACAGTATTTGGGTGTGCACATAGCAGGGGCTAAAATCTTTATCTTAATCAAAAAAGAGTGGAAATCTGAACTAGAAAACCTCTTATTTCAGGTGAGGAGCTTTGTTCACTGAAGTATTGCCTAATCTTGATAATAGCAACATTATCTTTCTAGTGCTCCTTCAGTGTTTTCTCATACTTTCTCAGTTTATGCCCAAGTATTTTCTCAAGTTCCTGGTATACTAGTTTTCTCAGTTGCATTTACTTTACCTAATGAAGATTGTTCTCTTTTTTTTTCCTAACAAATGGAAAGTACTTTTCATGCATGCCTGTTGTTATATTTCTTATAAATATGGGTTGCCATCTTCTAGTAGCTATAATGATAGAACCTGCTCTATAATGTAAAGAAAAAAAAATCAACAAAACTTAAGGTAACTTTTTTTTTTTTCTTCATTTGAGAAGTTTACAGTGTCTAAATTTCGAAAAATAGAAATTCACAGTTTTGGTCCTGTTCAAAGATACAATTTCTGTTGAGACTTGAAATGTTCAACTTCAAGTGGCTTGACCTTTTGTAAAGTCTGAGTTGGAACTAGATCCTTTGCCACACAAAGTCAAAAGTTATTTTTTTGCTGAAACTTAATTGTATTTTATAGAATCTACTGTAAACCAGGTAATGTGGTGATAATACAAATACAACTGCTTATGCATGGTGCTCTTACTGTTCTACATTTAGAAATATGAAAGGGTTGCTATCTTTTTCAGGAAAGATTTGTCTGTTTCTCTTATAACAGGAAATAAAATGAGAATATTGATTCACTGATTCAAGTTTTCCTGCATAGACTTAAATGTGTTTCATTTACAGCTTTGACTGGAGTTACTCAAATGTTGATGAAATGTTGGTGGAAATGATTCGAAAGTATTTTTTGGATGTTATTATGACTGTTTTTTACAGGACACCAGTATATTATCATAATTTAAAATAATTCCTGTTGCAGTTGTTCATCAGGATCATTGTTAAATCATCTCTTTCTCTTAACAATTAAGGCATTATTCATTCCTTAGACTGGGCGCCAGGATATTCACTGTACATAGGTTTAGCAGATCAAAGTCCCTCTTTTAGGAACTCTGACCAAATATTCTATAGCAACTTCACAGTCTTTCTGAAACACAAGTATAGTGAATTAAAAGACCTTTAAGAAGAATTCTAAAAACTCATATCTAGCTTACATAAAGCTCCCCAGTCTGTAATGTTTGCCTTCAAAAATCTAACTTTTTCAGATACTCCAGAAAAGCCTTTTGGCAACTGTCTTACTGAATAGTTCTCAAGAATTAACTTCTCCAGAGAAAAAGAGAGTGTCACCTGTTATCCCCTGAGAGTTCCTTCATTCCTGAGCATATGGCACTGTCAAAATCACTTCTGTTAGCCCTAAAGGATGCCAAAACAGACATTACGGAGTCACTGCCAGTGCGATTTCCTTAAGTACTTGCTACTGTGTAGCTCATCACACGCCTTTCTGTTTGTTTTTCTGAGTCCTACTGACGTAACCCACTGTAGACACACAAGAGAACACAGTTTAACCAGAGCGGTCATGATGCAGATCAACTAGCAGTTTGATGTAAAGAGTTTTGCAACTTTCATGTATTTGTTTAAAGGTATTTCTTTTCTGTATCTTAAATGTCTCAATTTCTAGAAATGTCCAACATTATACTGTAGATAGGGTCTCTGACAGCAGCCAGTTTTTGATTCTCAGTGTTAGAACTTCAGCCTGAACATTCCGACATTTGATATGGAGAAGAGATGTGGACTTGGTAAGGGCCTGATTCTAAAAACTATATATGAAATTTAACTTCTTTCTATTTCTAGTAGTTATCTTTGATCAGAGCTCCATAGAACAGAAACTTAGGCGCTGTTCCAACTATCATTCAGTATCAGGCTGTAGCAATTTCTTTTTCTTTTTTTTTTTTTCCCCCTGTGCCTCTGTCAAAGGAATACAGCAAATCCTTTATGATGGTATAACTATGAAGTGTTGTAAGATACATGTACAGTAGACATTACAGCAAGGCAAATGTGCATGTTTTGAAGGGGGTGGCATCTGGGACAAGAAAGAAGTTTAACCTTAATTTTACAAATAAGACATTAACTGCAGGTATTCCCCCTACCTTCTGTTTTCTTTTTCTGATGGAAGAAGAATTGTTTTTCACCACAACAGTGCAGAGTACCATTGTGGTGTGAAGTGTACAACTCAAGAAACAAAACAAGCAAGGTTAAAAATATACTTCTCCAATACTGACAAAATAAGGATGTTTTTAAAGGGATATCTAGCTCAAGATCAACATTGAAACACTTAAAAATGTATCGCACAATGTGAACATCAGAAATCTCTCGTTTACTTCGTCTCCTTTGGATTCACAATTTTGCAGAGAAATTGTAAGTTTCTTCATTGGAGAATGTTGGAAAAGTTGACATTCTTTTTCCTAACAACAAGCTAGCATTAGACTTCAAGTAATATCCTGGCAAGAAGCTGTCATGTCAATCTATACTGTATGTGAGAGATGAAGATGGGACTCAATAGAGGAAATTTAGTAATCAATGACAAGTCAAATACATAACAAAAATCAACTAATTCCTGATGACATAAATTTATTTCTTGCCAGCTCATCTCTGGATTCATCCTGGATCAACTTCATTGATCTTTAACAGAGCTATTGCAGTTCAGACATAAAAAGAAAATTGCATAAATGATGTGTCTAGTGAAATATAGAGGCTATAGGATCAGTCATGTAGTGACAGCTAGCTTTGAAATATGCATTCAGTTGAAGACCATCTGTTTTGAATGCTTTAAGTTGTGCTAAGTAAATTTATGAAGTTTTTCTCATCAAATCACTTAAGTGTGTGCAAAATATTCATGGAAATCAAAGTTTGGGATTAATATTAAAATACAGGTAACTCCAATCATTGTAAGACGGACTCACAGTAAGAAATGAGCCATTTTCCATACACTGGCCTAAACAATAACCACTTAAAACAGAGCACTTAAATGACAAGGCTGTTTCTGTAGTTACTGGGACAACATAACTGAAGTTACAAATTCGGACAATGAAGTTAACTTAATTCATAATAGTAAGATTTTTATTCTTTGTAATTGAGGTCACACGAGGAGAAGCCATTTTTAGAAATTGTGACATGCTGTGCTGAAGGGCATGGGGTCCACGATCAGCTCTTGCTCAGCTATTGTGGTCTTTTTCTGAGGCTGTTCAAATACTAAAGCTTATGTCGATTGACATAAATAAAGATGTTTTTTATTGATTATGAAAAGTCCATGAAATAGAATGTGAATGATGAAAAACACTATTTTTGAAATTAAAATCGAGCTCTAGTGCCTATACACGTTAAAAATTATTTGTTTTAACATTTAAATTCTGTTATGAACCATGTGCTTTAATCTATTTGAAAGTGAATTTAAGATTAAATTGCTTTCAGTTCAGCCTAACATTGTCTTCTATAAACTACATCCTGAAGTTGTGCATTTTTGTTTGTAACTGTTTAGTTTCCAAACACTTATTCTACAAGCTTAGTTTGAATCCAAAGAAATAGTAATTTAAATTTAACCTGAATGAAATCATAAAGGATATACTTCAATTTTAAATCAGTTTGGTAAGCGTATTCAAAGTACTTGGTCTCAAAGATATATTTGTTATTGACAATTATATGCACATAATTATGTGAACAGCTAACAACAAAGGAAAGAATAGACCTATTCTTTACAAGAAAATTTTATAGCTTGTCCTGTGATGTTATTAATGGAGAAATCTGACCATAAATACTGATGTGAGAAACGCCCTTTCATATTTTTTCACTTTGATAATTAGGAGAATATACTGTTCTTAGTAAAATAGCATAAATATTATTTTCATGTGGATAAAAGGAAATGGGTATCTGTACTTCCCAATAAATAAATGTCCATCTGTCTTCTAATTAATTCTTAGACTTCATGTGGATTCAAGAGATTTTTGAACATTGTTTCAATGATTTCTGACAATTCTACTATGAGGACATTCCTCATAGTAGATTTTTTTTTATTATTTTCTTGAATATGTGTGTTTACAAATTTATATTTTGGCTTAATGTTTCTTTCGGATATCAGAAGTGTTAGTCATATACATTTTCAGATAAGTGATGAATAAATAAAGCTTTTATTTTTATTCTATCAATTATTTCATAACAGACACATCATTATATTGCAATGTTTTTCAGAGTATTAAAAAATTCTACCCTGTTCACCCTTGTTAAGGGTCTACCTTGGACATAAACATAGATGGTTTCTATACAAATAATGCCAAAGAAAGAATTTAAATACGACCTGTGAAGCACAGTCAACCTCTAAAACTTGTTATGCAAAACTAGCTATCAATGCACTGGGATCCCTCGTCCAATTTAATAAGTGCAAACCCATCAGACCTCCTGCATGTGTTAGCAGAGTTCCTTAGGCATCTTTCAATTCAGCATTTTGTTTTTTGATCAGCAAGATAATTTTGAGACAGTAATATATACTCAAAAGTATAATGGGGGGGGGAGCAGGAGTGCCTGAATTGTGAAAGCATTTAACCTTTAAGGAGTTTAAGTGGAAAATTCTTTTCTACTTTTTTCTTTTGTTCCCATTTACTCCTTCTGAATTTTTCAGTGTAACTAACATTGAGCTGTGATCGCAAAATCTCATACCACTACCAGTCTTTCCTATCAGATTTTTTTCTTACTGAATTTTACCAAAAACCAACTATTTCTTCCTTCCTCCATTCTCTTCCAGTTCTTTCCCACTTTGCATGGTTTATGTAAAACAGTCTAACATTAAAGAAAATAATGAAAATGAAGAGTTCTTTTGACTATCAATGGCAACTGCTGAGACAAGCTTTCTTTGTCTACACATTTTCTCATGTTTAAGACCATAGCAACTGTGAGAAAGATTATCCTCCTACCCCCTATTCAGCTGTCTAATCTCTGTTAGCAAGTGGCACTGGTACCATGTTGTTGGCTAGAAATATAATTTAAGGATAATGATGGATCATTCCTGCTCTCCAGTTTTCCACCTGTTCTTTCCAACAGCATGAGGCTGCAGATTGCTCAGACTAATACATTTTTTTATATAGTACGTACTTCATATAATATATGAAGACCAAAATTAAGTTGTGTAGTTGTAACTTTCCACTCTTGCAGTATATTACACATCCAATATCAGAAAGTCTATTGTGTTTTTTTCCCTACAGGTTGTCTACTTTCAGACAACAGAACGTGGTTGTGGACTGACAGTTAATGATTTTTTATGAAAATGTGATATCTATGGCCCTTACCGCCTCTAAAATCATTGAGTGGATAATAAAACTTGAAAATCCTACACCACAACAAAAGTTGAATTGTCTTTTCTTGTGGATTCTCCAGTTTTATATTTATCTTTCTTCTTAATTTTCCAGTTTCATGTTTAGTTTTTGCTTCTTGTTTGGGAATAGAATGACATAGATAGAATGGGATTTAGCTGTGGTATTAGGGGAAAGAAACTTTTTCCTATTTTCCTTAAGTCAGCAAAGCTGAGTGTGACTGTGCTCATGCTTAACAAGAATAAGCTTGGGTAAAATTAAACTCTCTCAAAGTAATTCCTCTTTTTTTTTTTTTCCTTTTTCCATGGTAAGGTTTAACTATGACTCGTAAGTAGAAGGCAGTGAGCAAATGGGAAGTGGATGGATAAAGATGCTCTCATATCTCAGCAGAAACTTGCTGATGCGGCATGCTTTGTATCTTCTAGCTACTGAATTTTTATGTGTGTTTATACTTGTGCATCACCTTATTTTTACAGCATGCTGTCAACTTTGTCACATGAAATGAAAATGAGGCTGGCATCCATATTGTTAAATCCCATAAAAATAGTCTGTCATATTTAGCCTCATGCTGAAGGATGCTGAGGAACTACAGAAAATACATTTTGATTGTAGCATTGTTGAAGAAGGAATCTATCTTTCAGAGTATGTGTATACTATAATTCGGAAGCCTCAGGGTAGAGATACAGCAAATATAGAAAAAAACACTAAGAACATGGGGACCTTATATCCCAAATATATATATAKAGAGAGAGGGGAGACCTTGTCGCTCTCTACAGCTACCTGAAAGGAGGCTGTAACGAGGTGAGTGTTGGTCTCTTCTCCCAAGTAACAAGCGACAGGACAAGACGAAATGGCCTCAAGTTGCGCCAGGGTAGGTTTAGATTGGACATTAGGAAAAATTTCTTCACTGAAAGTGTTGTCAAGTATTCGAACAGGCTGCCCAGGGAAGTGGTGGAGTCATCATCACTGGAGGCGTTCAAAAAACGTGTAGATGCAGCACTCTGGGACATGGTTTAATGGGTATGGTGGTGTTGGGTTGTCGGTTGGACTTGATGATCTTAAAGGTCTTTTCCAACCTTAATGATTCTATGATTCTATGAGAGACTTAATATCTATTTTTATATTCATTTATTACTTGTTTGCAGCGGGGTGGCTTGCTTCAAGGCTGTAAGCTCTTGAGAGTTCGGATTTTATTTCCTATGGCTTGTATATTATAACATCTATAATACTGGCAATTAAACACGAGTGATATGACTAGTAGCAATTACCCCGGCACCCTGGTTAGATAGCTTTTCGGCAGTACTTAATTCTTTAGGAAATATCTCCTAATAATAACTCCAGAAATGTTGATGATTATGCTGATCTCTTCAAAACTACTCTGACTAAAAGTGTTTATCTGGTTTTGTCTGAAAATGAACAAGCAATGCTTTTCAAACTGTACCTGTTTTAAACCAGGCTGCCTAGCACTGCAACTTTTATGAAGACAGCCGCACCTTTGATTTTCCACTGCTTGAAACACAAATGTCCTATGAGGCCAAGACTGAAAAGTATCTTGTAACCAACAAATCTATCCCTTTTTGATGAAATAAGTAGTGACATTAACCAGTGATCATTGTATCATTGTATTATAAATGACTATTCAGCTTTTTCTGAGTCATGCAGTTGAGGAAGACTATTTTGATATGGGCATCTGTAGGTACCTTTCCTGGTAATAGCTGTAAATTTATTTTGAAACTTTCCTTTAAACAACCCAATAAAGTCCTTGATAGACCTTTTGTCCATAGAAATTTTGCTTTCCAAATTTGATTCCACAAATTCAATGTTTGTATTCCTACAAAAGTTCTAAATATGAGAGAGACATTTTTCAGAGCTTAACAACTCTGCATTTGGTTCCTTTATATTCTCCACACAAGATGAAAAGTTGGACTTAGTTTGTTGTCTGTTCCTTCTCCATCAGGGTAAAAGGTCTTCTTTTGCTTCAGTGTTTGACGAACATTTCTGAGTGGCTTATCTGGAGTATGATATTCAAAGCTTTGTCTCCTTGTCTGCTTTTACTTACTGGGATGTTGTGAGCTTAAATTCACAAATAAATTATAAATTCAACCTTTGCGTCAGAAAATGCTCTGCAAGAGCTCATGCTGTTTTCATCTACATTTTTTTTAACTGAATCTTTGAGTTTTCTAGATTTTTTGCTGTTCGCAATGCTACTGATAATTCCACTGCTTTTTGGAATAAAGCAAATTTTCCCTGTTTCTTCTGATAATGACTCTCTTTAAACATATTGTTGATTTCACAAGGAAGTCTTCATTTAGAATGTGCCTTAGAGCACTGTCCAAGGGCATGGTATACCTTTACTCTTTTTAATTCTGCAGCATTTGATATCTCTTGCAAAACAATGCTGCTCATTCTTTTATGAAAGTAGAGTTGGACAGCAGTGCTTGCCATCAATTTGTAGAGGTCTCCAAAGGTCTTACGCACATCTTGTGAACTTTTGTTTCATTGTTTCCAAGTTAGCCAAAACGTCTTATTTTTCTGACCTTTGAAATGGAAGTAAAATTGGAACTGTGTCCTTTGTTTCCTTATGTTGTCAGAGATGGCCTCAAAGATGTAACATTTAATAATTCAAAATATTCTGCACTTTATTTTTTTCCATTAGAAATGTCACATTGTAGTGTGTTGGTCCATGCATAAAAGGACACTTTTGAGAAACTAGAGTCAATTTTTATTATAATGAAATCTCAGCAGTTTCTTCCTAGCGTTGAACTTGAAGGTTGAGAAATGCAAGTGTATTATTCTTCACACCTTTGTTTTCCTTACTTAATTCTGACTTGCATCCAAATACAAACAAAACAGGAAAAGAGAGACATGAAAAATTTAGAAATCTTCATTTCTTATGTTCTCAAAAAACACATAAAAACCCTATCTTATTATAGATATTAATTATTTTGGGTGCATTTCACTCTTTTACAAAAAGACAGATATACTACTTTACTTCATTTTATACCTAGGTAGGCAATGTCAAGCTGACCACCTCTCCTTACATGATTCTTGATTTTGTTAGAAAATTCCAGTGGGACCTGAGGCAGTATTTTCCTCTCAAAAAACTATGTTAGTTCCTTCCTACACTGTTATCTTTATGTGGCCACTAATTTTATTTTCCAATGTGTTTCCTATCAAGTGCCAATACCAGGATTAACAGCCTATGACTTGCTGGATTTCTTCTGGTCTTCTTTAAAAAGAAGAAAGGCATTAGGTTATTCACCTTCCCATCCTCTGTTATCAAGGCACTGCTAGAACAGAGGTTGTATGTAGACACAGTTGAACTTAAAATTGTGGAGAAAGCCCAGTCTTTCTACTGTTTTCCCTCCTCTGGATGAGACCACTCTCAGGAGAGGTGGTGCTGTGGTAGTACTAACTGAAGCAGAACAGGGTAATATTTCACCTCGATGCCAATGTAGAAATGTGCTGAATGTCGCCAGAAGGTACACAGACCTAAGAGCAACAAAAGCCGAGTACTGATGGGGTGAAGAAAGGAACCGACTGATGACATCTCCTCAACAATTCTGACCACTGCTCACAGGTTGTTTGAGCTGTAGGAGTTTTTCAAATAAAAATGGTTTATTTGCTATTCTGCATCACATACAGGCAGATTGTGGAAATAAATGGAGAGCAAGAAAACTGAGGGTTCTTTAGCAGCTGTATCAATCCAGGTGTTTCTTACTGCAGTTCAATGTTACATCTTTTCCGCCATCATAATGTTCTTGGGGATCAAGGCTGACAGTGCTGCACTTACTTACTTCTTGCTTTATGTTTCTTAGAACATTTTTTTTTTTGTTTCCATTGATTCTTCATGAAATGATGCTGTTTTCTTACAGGTATTTAATCTACTATATCTTCAGCTTATTAATTAACCGTTGTTAAAGGAAACATTTCTTTCATTGCTTGGGGTCTACCATGGACATCTTGGAGCTAGAGATTTTAGTGAATATTGCTGTTCTGCAGAAGGAATTCAATTTTTGTATTCAAAAGGCTCTGTCTTATCATCTTGCAGAAAGCTATTTCAAAATAGAACCGCTGAGAAAAATTTTACTTAAAGGTGTTTTGAATTGTGTGAAGTTGAAGAGCACCCAGGGATTCTTTGTGAAAGGTACTATAGGACTGTACTGTAGTGTTGTTATAACTCAGCTGGACTTCGCAATATCTTTTGCAAGTCCCACTTAAGTGTGAAATTATGATTGCTCTAATGCTAATTTCACCCTTGTTCTTTTTTTTAGTAATACTCAGACATTTCACATTGCATTTGAGTAGAGACTTCAAGCTGTTACGTTTACTTACGTAATAAAAGCAGGTAAATTGTGCATTTTTGTGACCAGTGAAGTATATCTGTACAAGTGCCAAAACAAGTTTTATTTTAAAAGAGACTGAAGAGAGTACCGTGCATCAAAAGCTGTAAGTTTTATTTATATTTTTACTTTAAAACCGTCTGAAATAAAGTGTGTATTTACTTTCCTGAAGCAGTTTTATCAGGTAAAAATGCTTCCATCATCTGTTCTTAAAAAATAATGCCGTCTGCTTAATGTGTCCATCTGCTGTCTAAAAATCACAAGTTTTATATTTATGTGTAATTTAGATGTGTGTCTATCCACTTCCTGAATACAATAAGTTGCAGACAAGCACACGAGAATCATTTGCCTTTCAATTGTGGCTTCACTTTGGGCGATAAATTTACTACTTGCAGCTTCTCAATGGCCATGTGATTGTTTTTTTCTTTCTTTGTCTTGCACAAATGATACTGAAATACAATCATAAAGGACTGTCACTGTTTAAGTATATATATGTATATATACAGATTCAAAAAGATATATATTTAATTATACATTGTGGAAAAGAAGGGAAGTCTATAATGCTGATTTAATTTGAAGGATTTATTAGTGATCTAATATAAAATCTGGGACATTGCAAACTTTGATAGGAAGTTTTTTCCCTCACATCTTAATAATGATTAAGGATAGGAGCTAGATTTAACAGTGATGGAACAAAGCATTGACATATTTGTTTCAAGGTAGTGAATAAGATTTCTTTCAGCTCATAATTTTTTATCCTTGAGCTGTATTGTGACTATGTGCATTAGTCCTACAACAAAACTCAGTTTTTCTAAGTTTTGAAAAAGAATTGTATTGCTTTCTGAGAAAGGAGCTGTTGTGACTTTCAAGAGGTGTGTAGCTGGGACATATCACTTAGTATCCATCTGTGTAATGTCACTTCTCACAGTATGTTATCACTGACATATTCTGGTATGTCATAACAAAGTAATTACAATTTTGCAGCTAAAAGCTGAAGCTAATACAATACAAGGTATCTATCCATTGCATAGACATCTGGAGCATTGCTTTACCTTGTGATTTTACTGATCTCCCATTAATAGTACAAATTAAACCAGCATATTTAAATGATAGACATTATGGGAAAACTAGTATCTAGAGATTCATCTGAAGACTCATTAACAAAAGAAAGGCCATTGTTTCAGTGGTATGAAGGCTGCAAGATGGGAAATTACTGTGTCCAATCTGTGATCTGTGAAACGCAGCTATAAAAGGGTCAATATATGAACTTTACAAATAAGATGTCTTCAGAAATAAATCTCTATTTATTAATCTGACAGTGTATGGAAGCCTTGCCTTAGCAGGAGCAAAAGGTTAATTTCTTGTTAATTGCACAACAGTGAAAAAAGAGTGAGTGGAAAACTTTGAAGTCTCTTTCACTAACCAATATAGAGTTAAAATATTTCTATTTTCAGCACCTGAATTTCTCTTCCAGCACAAAATGCTCTTGAAAATTCTCATACGAAACATATAGTTTCACTATTTATACCAACTGTGTTTAGCATTTACCTTAAACAATTTTTTTCAAATCTCCATTACCCATGGTTCCCTTGCCCTCTGCCTTTCCTGGTCTCTTTGGAATGCCCTTTACCCAGCAGGTTCAGCAGCCAGTCCTGTTAGCCTGCTGCTGCATTTACCTGCAGGGACGCAGCTGCAGTGCTTTGTAGAAACCTCTTCTCCCACCTGTGACTGTCAGCAGGAAATGCTGCTGAAAGGGATTGTGAAACCTTACTCGTTTTGCATGTATAACCTAGAAAGTGATTCCTACTGCTAAGGAAAAAGGTGTTCATTGCTTTGATTTCAACAATATTTTCTTCTCTGAGGTCTGCTGCATAGTCTGAATTATTGCAGTGTATGCAAGGCTAAACAAAAAAGCGGGGGCGGGGGGCGTTGTTCAGTTGCGGTTTTAGGGTTGGTTTCTTTCTTTGAAAAAAAGGAATTTTCTTTGTTTTCCAGTTTCAGTTTGTGTAAGTRTCCAAATTAAGGGATAACTGCAATCACAAAAGAGCTTCTAGATCTAAATTCTCATGTGTGACTACAGGTGCATTGAGTTGTATTTTGGGGTCTTGATTTATTGTACAAAATGATGGAAAATACTTTGGCAACAGAATAGTTGTTTGTTCATAATTTAAATGGCATAGTGCACAGATTTTATTCTTATCTCCAATTATATGCCTCTCCTGCAAAGGAAAAGAGTTTAGTTCACTGGAGTTGTAATTTGGCAATCTGACAAACAACATATTGAGAGTTGTATAGATGAGTAATCTAGAAGGCAGCAGCTGGGCTTACTCAATCAGCACTGGCATCTCTGAACACATTCCTCAGAATTCTCTTTCATCTGACAGAATTTCATTCCTTTTCCTGTTGTGATCTCCTGTGAAGATTATTATTGTGAAATATTTGTACAGTACTTAAACATCTTGATCTTAATGCAAGAAAGCCTTGTCCTTTGTACTTCATCACCTGCAGCTTTGAGTTGTAGTTCCTTGTATTCAAATGTAGGCACTTCGAACCTGTGTGTTCTGTTCAGTACTCAAATGCCCTCTTTTTTCTCTGAGTAATGTGTAAAATTATGTTCACCTGCAAATATGGAATTATTTCTTTGTTCTACTATTAACCAATGCAGAGTAACATAAAACTTTCACAAAATACCATTTGGAACCGTTATTTGCTTTAGAATCTTACTTTCTTCCTTCAAAATACCATTTGTCCTGTTCTTACGGATGATATGTATTACAGCTCTCTTTGGCTGCTTCCCTTTAAAATCAGTATCAGTAGGGGTGGCAGAATGAGGACCTTCATTATCTAGATTTCTCTCCATAGCCTGCTGTCTGATTACAGATAATAGGAGTAAACATCCACGTAATTACTAAGTATATTGCAGCTAAAGCTGTCTGGTAACTATAGTTATAAATAGATTCTACCATATCATTTCATTCGTATTCATGACCTCTTTTGTTTGCTTATAGATGAACATTTGGTTGAATTAAATTTATTTGCAAGCATGTTTGTAATAAGTACAAATGCTGCATATGGGAACCCAAATAAATATTGGCAAGAAATGAGACTTCAGAAAAGAACATTCATGACCACTTAAGGTTCATCTCTTTCTCCTCAACCAATTTCTATTTATTTTTATGCTGTAAATACTGGTACTGAAGTAACTTAAATATCATTATGCACACATCTTTCAACTTGGCAATGTATCTATAAAACTGTCACCTCTTTTTTGCCTCCTATTCTAATTCTTCCCCTACCTCCCTTACCCATTCCAAACAATCTTAAGAAATTTTATAAATAAAATAAATAATAAGAAACAAAGACCTGATTTGAACAAAGTATGTGTTTGCTTTTTTTTTAATCCATAATCTAAAAATTAAAATAGGCATAAAAATGCCTTTGAGAAAATCATGTGTTATGAATTAACAAACTGAACAGTACAACCAAACTAAAAAACAACCACAATGTGGTTACACTCATGATCACAGATAGAATTTCTAAAGAATCTTAGGTCATGAGAATATTGCAACCTTTACACATTTCTGTTGGAATAAGAATCCTTTAGGGTTTGTCTACATGGAAAATTTACTGGCGTAGTTTTTACTGCTATAGTTACATTGCTCTAATTCTCCCTGTAGATGCTTATTTTAGAATAGATACCATGAGAGGGAGCTATAAATACAGTGGTATGGTTACATTAGTATTTTTTTCCCCATATATCTTCTTTGTAAATCTTTGATGCAGCACATAATTTCTATACCCATTTCACAAAGACACAGAGATTGTGATTTACCAGCATAAAACTAGCACAGCTGGGAAAAAAAAAACAGAAGTCCTGGTTTAACCACCACTGTCTCTGTGTGTACTTAAGGGCTACAGCTATATTAGTAAATTAAATTGCCTGAGAACATTCCCCATACATAAAACAAGTTTATCTGTGCAAGTAGGTTGTTCGAAATCCTACTTGCATCAGCTTGGCCCGTGCTAACCACCAATATTCCCAAACAATTCCCAGCTACAGTTCAGCTGTTAAAATGTTTCTGGGAGCTGTTTCTGCCCTCCAACAATACGCAAGCAAGCCTTGTAACTCCATGTACTGTAACTCCATGCACTCCTTCACGCTGTTGTGCTGCTCTGCGGTTGCACTGGACAGGCATTTAAAGGATTATACTACGTATTTCCACCCTTAGGGGTGCAGAGCAGCCTCTCGTTCTCACAGCGGGGTGGAGCTGCAGGGGAAAGCAACCTGAGGTTCAAGGAAAGCACTGCAGTTGCATTCTGTGAGGAGATTGGCCATGAGTAGACTGGATGCAGCTCTGGATGGATCTCTCTCCTTACCTGTACTGAGATTACCCTATACATCCAGGTGGGATGCCCTCCTCCTTCACCTGGAGGAGAACAGCCACACTGCTGAGAAGATGAGTGGTAAGAGAATGGGACAGGCAGTTCATTCTCTAGTCTCTTCCAGCTTTCTGCTTCCCTCCTACCTCTTCCCTAAGTCCATGACATCCCTTGAAGTGTAAGCAAGGAAAATTCCCATTGTTGTTATGGTTTCCTTTGCTTGGAAAATGAAGTGGGRTAAATAGTTGCATTCATTTAAATGGAGGATGAGATTTGGGTGTTGTGACTGGGTATGTTGTGATTGGGTATGCTGGGTAGCAGTGGCATGCAGTAGAGGTCAATGTGATAAACTGGGGAGAGGAGAAAGTTTCCTAAAGCCCTTATAACACCATGACAGAAAAGCAAACATTTTACAAGAATGCCTGTCTATGTCATATAGACAGATGAGAAACAGCACTTAAAACACTTAAGATAGAGGTGCAAGTGTGCAGTACAGACAGCTCAAAACAGTGGGATCTAGAAACTATTCCACTGAGTGTGGGTGGTGGGTGCCCAGGGCTCATCCAGAAAGCCTGTGTGTGATAAGTCTGTGGAGGCAGGCGGAGACCAGCCATGGGAAAGAGCTAGAACAGCTGGGAGGCGGCTCTGATTTAGCAGAATGAATGTTGCACCTCATCGCTACCTGTCAGATGGTCTGTGTTACAAGCAGATGGTGTGGCAATGGGGAAAGAGGGATGGTTAGAAGCAAATGGTCCATATTACATGACAGGGGCTAGAGGGAGTGCCCATTATAGATTTTTGGGTCGGTTAGTTTGTCTGTTTCTTCTGGTGTGGGGKTTTTTTTAAGTCAAAGGAACTGAGGTACAGCAAGAGAATGTGTTGGTGCCATGTAGAGCGTGGGAGAGAAGCCAGATCTATTTTTAAAACCTGCCTTGGGGTATGGCTGATGGAACGCTGCTGAAATGCTCATGAATATTTTGATGGAAAAGCCCTGAACTAGATGGGGGCAGTGAGGTCAGGCAAGATGTACGTGAGCTAAAGGACCCAATCCTGCTGTGAATCCTCCTTTTGAAATAATTTGCCTGCCTTCTCATGCAGATGTATAAGGTGTATCGGGTAAAAAATGTTTTGCACAGCACTAAGCATGCTGATGTCCAGCCTGCCCCTCGGAGTTTTCTATTTCAAAATCAGCAGGCCAAACACTGCAATGAGGTGCTACAGGACCACGAGTTCTGATCCAAACACAGGTCTTGTAGTTGTCATTTGAATGGCTTCAAGTTTCAGGCAGAACCAACCACAGTATGCATGATTCTTCCCTAATAGTCTAACAGCAGCATTCAGTATGCAGGACTGGAAGACCCTTCACTTGCTGTAGGAATTCTGCAGATGCCTGTGACCGCAGAGAGGGAGTGAAGGAATATGTATTTTCAGTGGGTTTACCAGCGTGCCCATTTTAAAAATCCTTGTGCTGCAGGGGTTGTGCAATGTCTTCACACTAGGTTTCCTTGGCCTTGCTGACATTGTGGACATGCACCAGACCATGGGTAGATGGTCTGTATGATGGTCTTTGTACCATCTGTCATAATCCTGCCTGGTATGGACTTTCTGATCCCAAACTCCTTGCATGTTGACTGGGAAAATTCACAGAAATGTTCCTTTCATTTTTATGACAGAGATGCGGGATACCTGAAAAGACAAGTACTAGCATAGTTTCCACAGTAGTCCTTTCCCATTTAACCATAGGTTTTGCGTGCACAAGGGAAAATCCCAATTGTCTAAAGATTACAAATGACAAGATGTTAAAGAAGAGAAGAAAGGAGACAGCTTTTGAGACGGTACTAGAATAAGAACAGTCTAAGTATTAGGTAATTAACAAAGTCATATACTGTAGGAATATTGCCCTCAAAACTTAAGGGCAGTCCAAACGCTGATGAAGCATTCCTTACACAAGGTCAGCAGGAAGAAGAAACAGTTGTCCATAAGTCCATTCCCATTGTGGTCTGTTTTGTGGGCAAACCTCCGAAGCACCTGCTTTCCAACTGATAGAAGCTGAAACTCTGCAGATATCCTTTACAGACAGTGTGACTGGACATCTTCTGACTAAGCACTTTATTTCTATTGAAGTGCAGCCTGATGTTAGAGATGAGGCATGGGCCTTTCCCCCTCAGCAATAACTCTGTAGGTTTTGATTAGCATTTCTAATCAAAATGCTATTCTGCCCAACTTTGAACAGATGTTTTATGTTCTATGTCTACACACAGCATATGTCAGGTAACGATTTAAGCAGTTAAATGAGATTATGAGGCAAACACTGGAACTCAAAACTAGAGAGTATTAGTTTTTATTAAAAAAGATAAACATATTTTGGTATCAGGTCTTGTGAGGGATTAAAAGAATATTGTTTCTAATGCAGTTTATTCCTGGAAATCAATGGTAGATATCAAATATATGAGCATGTTGTTAATGTGACTCCTTTTTTTTTTTAAAAAAAAAAAAGAGTGATTGATGATTGCTACTGAAAACGAAATTAACTTTGGTTGTTGCCTTGTAGCTCCCTCTGTTTTATCTGAGATGTCGCCATTGAAATGCTATTATTCAGAACTGAGAAATATTGGAGACCTACTGCCTAAGGCAGTGAGGAAGTAGAATGAAGGTTGTTTAATTGAACCTGCTAACAATAACGTTGACTATTCATGTGAAACAGAGGTGCTTAATCAGAGGAACTGGGAGAAAGGGAATATATTAATTCTCAGTCCTGGGACGAAGTAGAAGCTCCAGCCACAGTCATTATATATATTTATTTTTAATGGAGCATTATTTTTCACTGTATGGAGAAAGTAGGCTAATAGACATATATAGTGGAGCAGATTTCTGTTTGAGATTCCTGCAGAAAAAAAAACCACTTTTGTTCTTTTTCTTTGAAAAGTATAAAGTAGTAGGTCTTAGTGATGTACCGTATCTTCCACCCGTCCTCTAGCCAGCGTGGCTGCTCAATACAACCTGTAGGTGACACTGTGCAGGCACAGGAAATCCTGCAAGTACAGACAGGGTCCATCAAGCAGCAAACCGTGTCTACAGGTTCTCTTTCTAGAGGATGTAGGAGTGATCACACCCATCAGTATATTGTAATGTGAGTAAACTTACACAGCGAACAAGGCACAGCTTTAATCTTGGATTATAATGCAAGCGAAGGCTGAAGCAACAGGATCAGCTCTTGCAAAATAAAAAGTGTTAAGACAGGCTGGGGCTGTGTCGGGAGGTGAAGCAACCCCTGAAATTCTGACCAATCCTTCTCTTTGGTGCCACACAGGTGTTTTACACACAGGCACCTTGCCTTTCACTCTGAAAGGTGCTAGCTCATGGTGGCTGGTTCTCAGCATTTTCACCCCTTATTCTTTTAATGGCAAGGAAGGACACAGCATCTGAGTACTGCGCCCCAGTACGATGTGGTATAAGACTTCTGTGTTTGTTAAGTTTTATCAGGCTAGGTTCGTCTTCTCTAGCCTCCCGGAGACAGTATCTTACAAAGCTAAAGGTACTCAGTAGTCAGCCATCTTGATGCACAGGCTGGATGTTAATATTGTGGTTGTCATGGCAACAGCACAGTATTTAAAACAAAAATGCATCTGCAGAATGTGCAAAGACAATACATTTCACAATTAAAAAGGAATTAATGGAAGTCTCAGTAAGAAAAAGGAGAAGTACTTAGTTAAATCTATTAAATTTGCTATCATGCAAGATTTATGCAAGTCCCAAATACCATATTATAAAACACACATGAGCTGGAACAGCTTTAGATAACACTGAAAATGTAACAATTCTGTGTTATGATAGCACGTAATGGAAACAGGGTAGCAGTTTGTAAGTGGTCCACAATTTTCCTCTGAAATATTGCAGTAGTATTGAAAAGTAGATGATTTGTCCATGGTTAAATATTTGAAGTTGATATTCAGTGACATGGTAGATGTGTAAACAAAGTTCACTCAATCAGAATGAATGTCTCAACTGCAAACAATCATGAAATTACAGCTTAGTGTAATTTTCAAGAATTTGAAATTTTCAGTTGAAGGAAAGATTGTCTAAGAGATGAATTCTTCTTGGTTCTCAACTGGTAACCTTGGGAATTTCCAACCAAATCCTTTTGGAAGTGATTACTCTTTACTAATCCATACTATTAAATATAAGAGAATTTTTCTTTCCCTGGTGAAATCTGAGCTCCCCAAATTAAAGTAATTAGATGTAGTACATCCGACACAACTATTTAAGTACTTAAGTATTTAGTTTACTGTGCTACAGCTGTCAGGACCCTGCCACTGACTCTTGTGGTTTTTTGCTTGCATAAAATTGTTCAGACATTTGTTTTCTAATAAAATATTGCAGGCCAGAAAAGTATCATCTCTTCTAGTAATATCAATACTTCACTGAGGCTTTACCTTTTTACATTAAGAATCTGAAAACAGAAGGAGAGAAAAAAAAAAAGAACTGGAAGGCTTTGGGGTTTATAATAACTATAGAACAACAGAAAAAAATTAGAGGAAATATTCACAGCCTAATAGAACAAACTTCAGAGAACCTCTGTATTCTGTAGCTTGTACTGATAAAAGCATGCAGGAGCTGTTTAAAAACTTTCTATTGTTTAAATATAAAGCAGGGGACAATGTCAATTTGTTTCCATCGTAGGAATATCACATCATATAATAAATCATATATGATTCAAGTGGCAGATCTTAGCAGTCCTTTTCATGAGTGAGGACAGTGTGGCCTCTGAATAAGATTGATTTACTGGAAGGAAAAAAAGGAAGGGGAAAAAAACCCCAACAAACCTCAAAGCAAAACTGAGATTATACCAACTGGATACTTTAATAAATTTTAATGCCAGGCTAGGTAAAATGAATACTATATTGGTCTAATTCAGCAGAAAGGTAAATGACTATTTCAAAAAAGTATTTATCTCAAAAAATAATTGTTCAAACAGTGACTGTACATACATTTTGATGTAATTCCATTAAACTGTTGAAGCTCTTGGTATCATGCAGGATAATTAAATATTTAATCATCTAAGCAATTACACATAGTACATTGTATATAGACCTTAAAATTTCATATGTTAAGTCACAAAAATTTATTTGAAAACAGATGAAGCTATTGCAAAAATATATATATTCTCTTCAATCATGAAAAAATCGTATGTGTATGAATGTGAGAGACTGATGTAGTATTTCAAATGTCACAGGGTGAAGCCTTCCCAAAAGTATATCTCAGGTAAAATGAGACCTTGACTACACTACCCAGCTCTATGTCATTAGGTGATGTTCATATGTGCTGGGAAAACAAGGAAAACACAGATAATTGTTAAGCGGACATGTGCCACATACCTCTGAATTACATCTACCCTGCTCTAGTATTTTAGGCATGAGTGAGAAAGAAACAAAGCACGACAGTTTTACCTCCCTGTAACACAAGTGACCCAGGAAACTGCACTAACTGGCTCTAGATATAGTAAAATTCAAACAGATTAGCCTGGGGTGATTTAACCATCAAGGCCACTGGTAGCTTGTGAGACCATCTAAGTCAGAAAGCAACAAATAGTGAACAAACTAGCCTGTCAGGAGAGGATACTTCCACAAGCATCTGAAGATGAAGAAGGCTAAGCCCAAGGTGGAACCGCCACACATGGAGGCCAGGCCACCTGGGAGGACTCAAGCACCTCAGCCAGCTGCAGGGAGTGTCCTCCTCCACCACGTCCATGGTGGCGGTCATAGCTGGACCAGAGACCTTAAATGGTGTGCACACATTTTGTAGTCTGTGTGTGTGTGTGCCTGCATGTGTGTTAAATTGGTATTCACACACTATACCTGTCCGGCTTAATAAATAAAGCTTGGATTTTATGTTACTGAGTGGTGTGGTTCTGTTTTTGTGGCTGCCTCACCCTAAATTCCACCATTATCCAAGTACGTGATAAAGCCATGGTACATCAGAGAATCATGGGTGTATGCTGTGCTCCCTTGGAATATTATTTGATTTTCACCATAACCAAGTAAAAGAAACAGAAGAATTTTATATGTAATTGCATATAATTGTGGCAGAAATCCGTGAGGGAAGTTTAGGGTTTTTTCAAGGTTCCTCAGAGTTTTTAGACCTTAAGGCTCAGGGTCTTTTTTTATGTACTTACATGTTTAACAAACCTGTTTTTTTGCAGTTGATACTTGAAAACTTTGGTTGCAAACAAAAATTACAAAATGGATTTTGCTGGTGTAATCTGAAGCCCCATATGCCATGATCAGTGTGTTTTCTCTACAGATATCTGATAGATTCCATACCAATGTTGTATCTGTTAATTTAAAACGTTTTCAAGGCAGACATTGAAAGAAGAGAAAACATTTGCTTTACAATGTTGTAATTAAGTGTTATTCTCATGAGTTTTGTTGGATTGTCTGAATCCATAAACCATTCATTACTTCTACTATCAGTGCCAATAATAACATTATGAACCTAAACCTTCTTATCCTGCTTTCCATTTGCTAAAATGTACCTTAATTACTGTTGATTTTCTTAATAATATCATAGCCTAACTATTAAACCAAAAGAAATTGACAATGGCAGTGCACTTAATCTATATGGAACAGGAACTAATGAAGAAAAAAAGAACAGAAAGGTAGAGAAATTCTCTCATTCTATGCAATCGTTTCAGTGCCAACTCAAAATCAGGATTGTGTAGTGAAATAAAATTGCATAGTCCAAAAATTAGATAAAGACCTCTAGATTAAAAGTACATGAGGGCAAGCAACAGAGTAATAAGCATTAAATATGACCTACAGGTGTCTCACAATATCTGTGAGAATAAAGTAGCATAATCAGAGCTGGAATTCTGTCCTTGTGATCCGTCCTACTGCTCACGTGTTTCTAGCTCTCTTCTGCCACAATCTTTGAACCAGTAGGAACAGGTAAAGGGGATCTCTCCAGACCGTAAAAAACAAACAAACAAACAAAAAAAACCCGACACAAAAGCAACGAACCAAACAAAAACCCTAAAATGCTCTCTAGTGGAACTTTGATAGTGTCGTGGTTTCTGCCTGGAAGCTATTTATCTATAAGCAATCCTCCATGCTTGAAGTTTTCCCTTTCAAATACAAATGGATAAATGTCTGTTTTGTGTGTGTGTGCGTGTGTGTGTGTGTGTGTGTGTGTTTCTTGAGCCTTTTATTGTTTCCCATACTTTAAATCCCTGTTTGTATAACTCATTCTATCTGTATTATTCTTATAGTATTATAGGTATGTTTAGGATTAAACTATCTGTAAATTCTTTGAACTGTTTACTCTCTAATAATTGGGAAAAAAACTGAGGTTATGTGTGGGGTGTTTGTTTGTTTTTTTTCTTTGGAAGTGCTGCACTGTGCTAAGAATGATTTAACTAGATATTCAGAAATTATTTGAAAAAGTATCTGGCATCACATTAGCAATTAAAAGCTCCATGAAATGTCAGAAACTAAATGCGTGTCTAGAGAAGCCCTCGGTGTCAATAAAATAAAGAACTAAGAATTCAAGTCATGAAATTATTACTCACATAGATATATGTGGTTTTGTGTGACTCTAAAAAGGTACAAGATATGTACATAAAGAAACAGCAAGATGCTGTGAGGAATTTGTTGCTTTTAAAACATGCACACTGGGACCTATTCTTGTATAACACCATCAGCTGCAATTCTGAGCTTCACTGTCATAGCAAGGTCATGTAGCACTAGAAATTTTGCCTTTTCAGCATCAGGTCATGACTAAAGTTATCATCTTGCAATGATGTAGCAAAGCTCATGTTGGAAGACATTACTAATGTAACATCCTGGAATTGGGCCCTGCAGGGACAACAGTGCTGGGTACAGAATAAAAGAAGAGAAGAGCTTTATGCTGATTTTTAGCATAGGCTTAACAGTTGTATTTATTGTTTTGCACCAGGAGGTGCTGGTTCTTTTTGGATCCTAACACGAAAGCCACACATTAATATTCCAGAAAAGGTGATGGTAAGTTATAAAATATTACATGCCTGATGATGGAAAGCTGGTATGATGATACATCACACAGACCTCTCTGGTCAGGGAATGGCACACTGCACAAAATTCCTGTTCACAGTGAGGTTTGCTGTTACTGCAGCCTTTAGAGTTTTTAGGATTTTCTTCAAGAGGATGTTTTTATGAAAACATGTTCCTTTGTTTCAGGGTAAAGACAAGGACATGCCAGTGGCATCATCACTGATGCCAGTTGGGAACCAGCTTCCATTACAATTATCTAGCTGAGTTTATCTTACACCAAAGGATATGTGTAGCACAGCACAGTCCTTGAGGCCAAGTAATATGTACAATACAGGACAGCACAGGCCTGCACTTACTCAGGGCGACTGTTAGTGGAGCACTAGCTCCTCAATATACAGTAGTCTCCCTGTCCACTGTAGGACCACTACATTTATTAAGAATACTTTGGCAATATTTGACAACTATTTTACCTTTGGCGTCTGACCTCCAAACAGGAGCTCTGCTAGCAAGCTGGTAGCCCCAAAAGCACCACTGAAACTGTATCAAACCTCTAGCTTACATTCTGTGAAATGTATTTTAGGAAAAGGACTTGAGTCCAACTATTTCGTCTGAGATGCTGCAGTAGGGTATAAAAAGAGCTTAATGATAACATGTAATGAATAGGGATACTACTGGTGAGTTTTAAAAGCTGTCTTGCACAACTAACTACCAACTCCTCTGCTGCCTGCTGCATAGCATGATAACATGGTATGAACATATCTGAAACTTGGCAAAGAACATTTTGAAAAACCTCTTTTGTAAAATTTTCTTTTTGAAGCTTTTTAGAGAAAATGTGTGTCAAAATCAGAATAATGAAACAGTACATTCCAAAGTGTTGCAAGAAGTAACTTTTAAGACTTTCACTAGGATTGGCCTTTTTTAAAACATTTATTTTTAAGATTGGCAGTCTTCTAAATAATTTTCATTTTGGTGATTCTGTTTCAATGGAAGATGAGTGTCTCTTTTTTTTTTTGATCTCCAAGCCTAACTTCCATCTGTGCTGCACACAAATGGATTCTCACCTTTGAAAGTTCAACTTGGCCCTTAAAATCATCCTTAAATTTAGTGGTTTGTTACATATTATTACTTATGGAAAAATACAACAGAGCCTTTGCTGGATGGTGGTGAATAGGGATATACTGAACTTAAGGCATCAGTCGTGTAGCCCCCATTGTATGCTGGTGCCTGGGGTTATTCCTGCCCACATGCAGGACTTGGCATTTCCTTGCATTGAACTTCATGACATTCTTCCCTACCTAATTCTCCAGACTGTCAAGGTCCCTCTGAATCACAGTGCAACCCTCTGATGTATCAGTCACTCCTCTCAGTTTTGTATAACTTGCAAACTTGCTGAGTATACACTCTGCCCCATCCTCTAGGTCATTAACAAAGGTGTTAAAAGGTATTAGATGCTGTATCAGTCCCTGGAGTACATCCTAGTGACTGGCCTCCAGCTGGAGTCCAGCAGTTCAGCCAGTTTTCAGTCCATTCACTGTTCATTCAATCTAGTCTGTACTTTGTCAGTTTGTCTGAGAGGATGTTACAGGAGACAACGTTGAAAGCCTTACTATAATGAGATAAACAACAGCTACTGCTCTCCCCTCATCCACCAAGTCAGTCATATCAGGTTGATTAAGCACAATTTCATCTTGGTAAATCCATGTTGCTGAGTTCTGATCACATTCTTGTCCTTCATGTGTTTGGAAATGGTCTCCAGAAACATTTGCTCCATCACATTCCCAAGGATCAACATGAGGGCTGACAAGGCTGTAGTTCCCCAGATTCTCCTTCTTGCACTTCCTGAAGATAGGATTGACATTTTCTTTCTTCCAGACTGTGGGAACCTCTCCCAATAACCATGACCTGTGTGCAATTTGGTTTGAATTTGGGCTTTAAAATTCACATGTGTAGGTCCTTACCTTACACTACCAAAACTTTTCAGCTCCTAGTGATGACTATTAGCACTGCAAGTTGTGATACTTACAACCTTTTGAAGAATGTAAGCCTTCATTGTTTTTCATCTTCAATCTAATTCTCTGCTTCAAGCTTCTGTTTTTTTGTCTCAGTTTTTCTGTTGAGTGCAAAGGTGGTTCAATAACACTGATTAAGTTTCACTCATATTGGTTAGTGTCTCTCACTTCCTTTCGATGCTACTTCTTTCCTGCCTTTTGCCTGTGCACCAGCATCTCACATTTGCAAAGCAAGTACCCAGTGATTTCTAATTCCAAATCACCATCTGCTGGACAGGTATCTAGGCAGTGATCCCATAACCAATCACGTGTAGCATGAAGGGTTACAAAGTGGTAGAGAGGCTCCAGCTCCTCACTACAGGCATTAAAAGGGCCCTCCTAGAAAGAAAATACTTCCTTGTAGCAGCATGGCTTCTCCACTGTGTTGGAACTCAGTCTGCTTTTCATTTACTTCACACAACCTTCAACAAGTGACTTGATAGACAGTCTCACACATCTAGTCTCAACAAAGCTGATAACTTCTCAGTGTGAAGTCTGCTTTCTGATAATCAGTGCTTATCTGCATATTAATGCCTCTGGTTTTAATATATTTTTATAAGATCGATATTAATTATATTAAACCTTCTGTTTTTAATATGCTAGAAAGTAAGGAAAAGTATTAGGAGTTGTAGATTTAGTGTTGGTTGTGTATGTGTAGATACTTCAATATTGTAAATATTTAGATGTGAGAATTGAATATATGTTTCCCAGGGCTTTGGAAAGAACCCTGGCTGCAGAGGTATCTGGGCAGTATTCACAGGAACAGAGCCAGTACATCAAGGGAAGAGATTAAGCTTATCTGCTTGGCGCTTGTGACAACACACTGAGGTACTGCGGCCAGTTGCCCTCCCTTCCACCCCCAGCCCCACATTGCAGGAAGGACATTGTTTAACTAGAATGAGTCCAGCAAAACCCACTGTTGTTTCAGGGGGCTGGAGCACATAACCTGTGAGGAGAGGTTGAGGGACCAGAGCTGGAGAAGAGTTCAGGGAAACCTAACAGCAGCCTGCGAAGACCTACAAATGGTAGTCAAGAAGATGGATCCTGACTCTTCATAACAGTAAATGGTGGGAGGACAAGAGGCAAGGAATGTGAATGGAAACAAAAGACAAGTTTCACACTGGATAGAAGGAAAACCTTTTTCATTCTGAGAACAGTCAAGCAAAGGAGCAGGTTACCCAGGGGTTGTGCAGTCCCCAACCTTGAAGGTTTTTATGATGCAGCTGGATAAAGCCCTGAGTAACATAGTCTGACCTCATAGCTGACCCTGCTTTGATCAGAAGGTTGGAGTAAAGACCTCCTGAGGTCTCTTCCAACATGAATTATCCTATGATCCTTTATAGTTTCATACTTATAAAATTATAAGGCTTATATATGATGTTCTTCATCTTTTGAGCATTGTGTTCTTGAATCCTCTGCAGCTTCTTCCTTCCAAGGCAATTCACAGCAGTTGACATGCTGAAGTATACTGAGAAACTACATTTCATTAGAACCTTCATTTTTTTTTCTTCTGTTTCCTTTAATCTGCAAATTAGATTAAATTTTCTTTCTAAAAGAAAAGAAACACTTGTTACAGCTGACTGGAGTGGGGGAGAAGTAAATGAAAAAGTTCTGTGTCCATTAAAAGACAAAATTACCTAAAAGGTAATTTCAATAATATCCGAAGATAGCATAATTAATTATCAGTTTTGTTTATAGCTTTGGAAATGGAAAGCAGACATTTCCAGCAAAGCTTCACTTCATTTAAGCTATTAAAATTAATGTGTTACTACATGTATGTATATTGCATTTTTTATTTTTATGACTCTTTTTGCTTTAATCAGGGTCATTGCTGAATGACTATGCTTTCTAACCAAATTTTGAACAATTTCAATTTCTTGTGCATCAGAAGTTGAAACTAACAGTTTCAATTATAAACTGTTAGTAGTACTGTGCTTTGATCAAAGCAAATATCTTAGTTCAAAATTAAAAAATTAATCTAAAATTTTTAAAATTAAAATTTATTTTTTCTTAATTAAGAAAATAATAGTAGTCTTAAAATGAAAGCTAGTCCTTTTTATCATAACTTAGTTTAAATGTCCAGAAGAATGAATTATGTTTAGTGGAGGCCTTCATCTTTATATCTATTCTATGAATGTGGGTTGAGTGGTTATGTTTTAAATGTTCTAGATGCCTAATCCAGGACAGCATCTACTTGCCTTCTATCTGAGTATTTGTACTGTCTTCATTGCATAATGAAGATGATCTTCTGGCTCAAGGAAGAAGTCCATACAGGACCATGCAGAAAGGTAAATAACAAAACTTCCCTGAGTTTCCCACAGTGAAAGGAGCACAGATAAGAGGTAGGTTTTTTTAGATTTCCTGAAATCCCCAACAATTCTTGAAAAATGAAGCCTGAACAGAACTCTAACTTGTGGAATAYATGTAAGCTAACCTTCTAACATGTCTACCTCACACAGTAAGTCACTGGGTACACTATCTGAAGAAAGGGCTAGTACAAAAGCCCAAGTCCAGAATTGTAATACAAGAAAAGAAGATTGAGTGAGGAGAAATGAGCTTTGCCTAGCTTTCTCTTTGCTATGTATTTTTCCATTGCATTTTGCCTTGTCTGGTGATGTCTTTGCTTGTTCCTGTGAGCACTAAATTCTCTCTGCACAGAGGCCAAAAGTTATATCCAGTGATAGCAAAAAAAGCTATGAAGACAGAACCAACTCAAAATGTCCTTTAGATTGATGGTTAGTAATACTTAATAATATTTAGATCTGAACTAATAGAAATTCTTGTATCAGACTGTCAGTTGTACTACTGATAAAGTCTTGGCTATATATAAGGTATATTTCTTTTCTGCCCTTAAGATTTTGAGGGTAACACAGTTCATATGTTGCTGAACCTCCGCTGAGATGGTGGGGTCATGCATATGGGTAACCTTGTTCCAAAACTTCAGAAAATATAAGCCACTCTTGAATTAGGCAATTTTTAACTTGGAAAAAATCCTAGTCATAGTGTTCTCCTAGGACTTCTGGAACAGAAGTTTGAGACTTCATGACATTCTTCAGAAAAAAATAGTGAATAAATTGGGGGGGGAGGTTGTTTTTATGACTGCTCAAAATGTTCTACTGCACAAAGATTAATTTCATCCACTTATTATAGGATAAATAGATTCAGATGGTTTTGTATTAGTGCCTCTACACCTTGCTATTGCACTTTCAGTTAACTTGATAATAAATAGTAACAGCTGAGACAAATTGTATTCTCTGGAAAATGCATATATATGTGTATTATAAGTTCTATGCATGCACCTTTCTCTTATTTTATTTTTTAAAATATCTTTAACTTCAGTAAAAAGTTGATTTCAGGTAAAACCTTATGCATAAAAATTGTAAGCCGGTGTTAAGAATGGTTTTATCAATGATAAATGTTCTTACTATACCGGTAATATATACTTTCAGTGTTTCCAGTTGCAACTTTTTATTTTTTAAATCGTTTGTTTCTGAGTGGTTATGGGGCTGCTATTTTGTTTGAGAGTTTACACAACATCTTATATTGCTTAACAGACAATTTATCTACAGGATTCTGTTTAAACAGACAAAAAATTGGTTTTCAAAACTACTTGCAAAGACCTATGCATAGATTTGTGGTTACATGATGTGGTTTCTTAAACTTTTAACAATCCCTACTTGCAATGTAGAATCCCGAGTTCTGTGTTTAAGCAAAACTTTCTACAAATACTTCAGAAACATTTTAGGAAATTCTACATTTTCCAATTTAATTGATAGTTTACAAGAATCTGACAGACAACAGAGCTGCGATGCTCTGGTGAGAGCCATAACTATGGCTAGAGTATTGATTCATATATGTCTCTTATATTACATTTCAAATGAATCAATACTCTATACAGGCTATGTCAGGGCAAGGCTTTTTATAGGAATTAATTCTTCTATCCATTGGTTAATATAACAGAAAAATATCTTTAAAATAAGGAAGGCAACAAAAATGCAGGGATAGGGATTTTTTTATCATTATAAATTATTCCCAAAGCAGAAACTGCATTGTTTTAAGTGATGAAAACAGCTGTCTTGCAACTGAAGTTCTCCAGCTTCACCAAAAATCTATCCTGTAGTCTGGTTGTGTTTTTATTTTTTTCTTTACACTCTTACAGAATGGTTATTATTTACCTTTTCCACAACAGATCTTGGGGATAATTTGCTCCTCTTTTTCTTTATCTATTTTAAAGAGATTTTTCCAAAGTTAAAAGCATTTTTCCAGGCGAGACTTCATCAGGCCCAAAGTGGGGGAAGGATATTGTACCTAAACATTTTTTTTATCTTCACGCTTTAATATTCCAAGATCTTTTGTCCTGAGTGAGTCTGGAGCTTATGATTCCTGACTAAGTGTGGAACCTTACATTTGCCCCTACATAGTTTGAGCTGCTTTTTTGGACCAGTTCTCCAGCTCTTCCTGTCCTGCCTTTCTGAACTCTGGTTCTGTCCTTGATGAAGGGGATGATCTGTTGAGTTGTAGAAGCCTGGCTTTTTTAAAGTAGAAAAGCAGTTTCTGGGTACTAAATTTAATAGAACAGGTCTATTATAAATCTAGTCTGTCATTTCATGATTTATAGCCTGAAAGAATAAGCATTCAATAATTTAAGCACCAGTACATTAGTCCCTAGTTAGGCACTCATTCACAGACTAGTCCCAGTTTATTACTAATGTTTGTAATTTGTGAATACTTCCTAGGTAATGTGAACAACTATTTTGCACACAGACTTATCATGTTCAAATTGGTTTTGTTTTTTGGACACCTAAAAGCTGGGACATTTTTATTTGTGATCTATATTTAGGTGACAGAAAAAAAAAAATTAAACAGGAATGTAAGGGCACCTGATCAGCAATGAGTCTTGGCCTGGCTCTTATGCTAATAATTTTCCTGTATAGCAAGCAGTGTGTGTATGACAGTGCTTACACACAAAACTGACGTGTGGGTTTTACTGACTTTACCTTATGTGGTGGTATACTTGATAAATACTTAATATTTTATTGTTTGATTGACTATTAGCTTTTTTATATCTATAACTTTAGTATATTAACTAGTTAAAAGCATTCATTCTCTGTAGCACAAAATAGTTCTTATATGTTCATTAAAGGAGGATGGAGGCAATACAATTGTTGACCTCTTTTGCTTTGCCTAGGGATGTGTTTGAAATGTTGATGTCTAAATGCTAGTATTTGCCTTTCTTCAAGAACTACGGTGACTATTGGGTCTCCAAACCCTTCCTAAAGCAATAGTATTTTTATTTTCATTGAACTTGTGCCACATCTTATTGAGAAGGTTAACTGTGATTATTGCCTTTCAGGGGCATTACACAAGTGAGAATCTACTTCATCCATTCTGCTACTTTCTTGCTAACATTTGTGCATCTGAGTGCTGAATTGAGTACAGCTCCATCAAAGCTAGAGTGAAAAAATTGGATTTCTGGAAGAAAGAGTTGCACAGGCAGAAATAAGTGGTAACTTTTTACCTGAAGAAAATGAACCATATGTGAAATATTTCCTTGTAAACTTTAAAAGTTCCAGATGACCAAAGGATATTTACAATAAACATAAATAATTCAATGGTTGAAACTAAGGCAAGAAAAATACTGAATTGCCTGTGTAGTATTTATTTTAAGTAAGGTAATTTTTTACATAGTCTTACAACAACATCTTCTTTCTTTCATTGTGAGAATACCCATGAGAAATACACTATAATCATTTGGAGCAATACTGTCTTTAAAGAGATGACCCAGACTCTGGTAATATGGCACTGCAGTGGAATTGGATGATAGGGAAATTGGTGAAGTAAAACTCAACCCAGGGTATTTATTTACAAAGTCTTTAAGCAAGTGGATTTTATGCATTCACACTCTCTTGCTCCCATAGTCTGGTTAGGATCACTTACGTGCAATATGACAAGCATGCCATCAAGTTCTCATCAGTTCTTCTTGACTGGAGATGACAAAAAGGCTTCTGGACAATTCTTTTACAACCCTTATAAGTCAGCAGATATTACGCCTGAGGATCTTGCTGATTTCTGCTTTCATAAATATTTGGCTAAGTTGATGCCTATTGTATGTTTTCCCTTGTTTGTGGGTACATGGTTAAAATACGTTTCTGTAGTCTGTTCTTCTTTTGAGCCAACAGAAAAAAAGAATGGTGTTTACCATATGCGGCAACCTAGTAGCCATCTTTCTTGTGTGAGGGTAGTGGTCTTCAGCTGGGAAGTCATCTGTGCAGGCCTTTTCACCTTGACATAAGCAACATGTTCCTCAGTGCTACCCATGAGAACAGTGCCTGGGGAATGGTGCCCTTTCCTTCCCAGTGCAGGCCACCTTTTTAAACCTTTTTCTGCTGCTTCTTCTCATGCTTACACATATGTATCTCATTCATTCTGCATCCATACAAACCTTACTATTTCTATTATAAATTTGTGCAACATAAATGTGCAAATATTTACATTGTCTGAGGACTTGCTGCCATAAAACTTCAGAAGAAACAGTTTCAATTATTGGTATTTGATGGTATCTATTAGCCCATCCTAAGGGCTCATCAAAATCTAAGTTTGAATAATGATATACAGGAAGAACACTATTAAGAGTGGGCATATTTGTGAAGAACAAGAGATCTTTTCAGCTTGAGGCTTCATTTGGAACTTCCTTGAGTCTTCATGGTGCTTACAGGTGCTCTGTGCCAATGAAGTAGATTAGCAATGCTCTAAGGAAAGGGAGACCATAAGAAAGATATGGACCTGTTGGAGTGGGCCCAGAGGAGTGCCACAAGAATGATCAGGGGGATGGAACACCTCTCCTATGAGGAAAGGCTGAGAGAGTTAGGGTTGTGCAGCCTGGAGAAGAGAAGGCTCCGGGAAAAATTTATTGCAGTCTTTCAATACTTAAAGGGGGCTTATAAGAAAGATGGGGACAGACTTTTTAATAAGGCCTGTAGCGATAGGACAAGGGTAATGGTTTTGCTGTAATTTCACAGTTTAAAGTAATGAAATACAGGTTTTGGATAATATTGTATAATGTATGGATTCTGATTATTCTTTCTGATTCTCTTATTAATGTCTTAGAATAGAATCATAGAATCATTAAGGTTGGAAAAGACCTCTAAGATCATCGTGTCCAACCATCAACCCAGTACCCATGCCCACTAACCATGTCCCGAAGCGCCACATCCACACATTTTTTGAACACCTCCAGGGATGGTGACTCCACCACTTCCCTGGGCAGCCTGTTCCAATGCCTGACTACCCTTTCGGTGAAAAAATTTTTCCTAATATCCAATCTAAACCTCCCCTGGCGCAACTTGAGGCCATTTCCTCTTGTCCTATCGCTTGTTACTTAGGAGAAGAGACCAACACTCACCTCTCTACAGSTTCCTTTCAGTTACTTGTAGAGAGCAATAAGGTCTCCTCTCAGCCTCCTCTTCTCCAGGCTAAACAACCCCAGCTCCCTCAGCCGCTCCTCATAAGACTTGTTCTTCAGACCTTTCACCAGCCTCGTCGCCCTTCTCTGGACACGCTCCAGCACCTCAATGTCCTTCTTGTAGTGAGGGGCCCAAAACTGAACACAGTATTTGAGGTACGGCCTCACCAGTGCCGAGTACAGGGGCACGATCACCTCCCTACTCCTGCTGGCCACACTATTCCTCATACAGGCCAGGATGCTGTTGGCCTTCTTGGCCACCTGGGCACATTGCCGGCTCATGTTCAGCCGGCTGTCGACCAGCACCCCCAGGGCCTTTTCCTCTGGGCAGCTTTCCAGCCACTCTTCCCCAAGCCTGTAGCGTTGCCTGGGGTTGTTGTGACCCAAGTGCAGGACCCGGCACTTGGTCTTGTTGAACCTCATGCAGTTGGCCTCGGCCCATTGATCCAGCCTGTCCAGATCCCTCTGCAGAGCCTTCCTACCCTCAGGCAGAACAACGCTGCCGCCCAGCTTGGTGTCATCCGCGAACTTACTGAGGGTGCACTCGATCCCCTCGTCCAGACCATTGATAAAGATGTTCAACAAGACCGGCCCCAAAACTGAGCCCTGGGGAACACCACTCGTGACCGGCCGCCAACTGGATTTGACTCCATTCACCGCAACTCTCTGGGCTCGGCCATCCAGCCAGTTTTTTACCCAGCGAAGAGTASACCCGTCCAAGCCATGAGCCGCCAGCTTCTCCAGGAGAATGCTGTGGGAGACAGTGTCAAAGGCTTTGCTGAAGTCCAGGTAAACCACATCCGCAGCCTTCCCCTCATCCACTAGGCAGGTCTTATATGCATTTCCACTGATAAAATCATTATTATGATCTTTAGGACCTGGAAAATATACTTCTACCCTTTAATCTGGCAAAACGTGCTCACTTAAGTTTCCATCATTTACATTGTATTTCATTTGGCTGTTTGCAGGAGGCCAGCTATATCAAGCCGCTGGGCATCTTAACAGGAAGCTTACATTTACTTGCTTTTACATATTTATTTTTTTATGTGTATGAATATGTTGTAGATCTTGGCAATTCAATACAGTTCAGCAATGACAGCAATAGTTATTTTACAGATTTGCAAAACAATGCAATGAGATGTAAATTTATATATATTCATAGGATTAATTATATGTACCGCAACAGAGATCAGTGTTGCTGTGCTGATCCCCTAGCTGACATCCTGAAGTTGACCATTCAAATAATCCCAAAATCTAAGAGTCATAATTATTGATGGTCTGCTGAGAAAGGTGTGAGATGGGCTGGTATGTTGATTTGGGCTGTTTTTTTCAGGGAGTCTTCTCATGGTGGCTGCTACATGGTGGCTGCTAAGCAGTTTCTCACTGTCAACACACCATCTAATTAGATTAGCTTCATAGTCAAATTATATAGCAGTTGAAATGTGAAAAGAGGAAGAAAAATGTCACAGAAGATAAAGGTTTAGGTTTTCTTTTAGATGATGTTTCTAGGCCTGGAATAAGCTCTTTCACTGAATTTAGCCAACTTAATTAATATATTTGGAGAATCTCTTGGAAATTATGTATATTAAAACTCTTTCACTATTCCCCCAAATCAACATACAAGCCCTCAGAAAACATCTTCAGGCAGCAACTTATGTGGGTACTTTAATATTCAAGCCTAAATATGATTTGCTGCAGGGAAATCTAAGAAAGGAAATAAAACAGGTTGTTTTAACAGGTTTTTGATGTACTGCAGCCGAAATTATTCTTTACATTCTAGATCTAATAAAGTGTAATACAATGGATGACAAAACCAAAATCTATGGTTGATAAGCGGCTTGTGGTGTCTGAGCTGACTCATAGACAACCTACAATACAAATTTACTTAAGATTTTACATCAAATGAAACATGAGGGAACTCTTTTGACTGTAAATTTTGAGCAAAACCATACTTTCTTCAATAAACCATGGTTATGCAGACCTTAAGAACCTTTCAAAACTCTGTGTTTATGTGATCAAACACATTGATGTGGCTACTCACTTCTGCATTCAATTGATGAAAATTTAGCATGTAAGCATTGCTGTCAGAATCCTGCTACTGCAAACGCTGTTTCTCTGCAGAGCAGGAAACTGATTGCTGTTGGCTTCCAGACAGACTCTCAGTGCTGACCACGTTTCTGGCTTTGACGTAAAAACACATTCTATACTTCCGGGCTGTTAGAAATTGGACATGTTTGGCTGAGATCATAAGAAATTATTGAGACCTTGGTTAAAAACATTGCAGTATGGAGAAAGGCCTTGTAAGCAAGCAGGGACCGCTCCTGCAGCAAGTAAATAAGCAGGGAGCTAGGATGGTTTTAGTTAGACTCAGGACTGCTATAAAGACTTTGGGCAGACGGTCAATGGATATAACTTGGGAGGAAGTGACTTGGCAAGGAGTTAGGAATTATAACACTGAACATCAAACCTGATACTGCAGGACCATTTTTTCAGGGAATGCAGCTTCAAGGGGAACTTGAGAAGTATTAGAGTGAGCTTCTGAAAAGCAGATTACCTGATCATAAAACTATTAAGCTATACTGAGCCAGGGAAGAATCAGTAGTAAATTGAGGGCACAGTAGACTTTTGATTACCACATCCGATACAAATGAGATGAACTGGGGACACTTGCTTGGAATTTCTTTTTGCTATAAATGACCAGAGGGTTCAGCTAGGTGCCCTCAGTGCAGGAACTTGTTGAGTGAAGAAGAGATTGGTAGACTTATGATAGAGTCTGCATGACATGCCAGTTGCCATCTCATCCTCTACCAGCATCAATACTCTTTGTACTCACATGCAGTCCTGCTCTATACACCTTACTTTTGTCTCTTCCCCTCAAATTATTCTGTCTTTCTCCTTTGTAAAAAATTGTCCTGCTCTTTCAAAGAGCAGATGAACAAACTAACATTGTTCTATGCTTCTACATCAGTAGCTGGAAAAGCGGTTCTGACTGGATCTTTTTGGAATAATCTACTCACAATTCTAATAGTAATAAACCCAGCAATACAATTTTTTTTCTCACAGTTTGTTTTGGGTGGGTTTTTTTGTATGGTTATACATATAATGTAAGCGGCAGTAAGAGGATTTTAACCTAACATTATTATAAGCTAAATGGCAGTATTATCAAATTTGAAATGCGATTAAATCTTGAGATCTCTTTTTAAACTATCAACCCGGATGTTATGGATGTGTGCTGAGTTACAAATAAATAGCACATAAATCTACCCTGAGCTGATTAATATTGTTCTCTATAATACAGCTACCACAGAACTGCTAATATTTGGAATTTGCAGCCTTTCATCAACTTTTTTTCTGAAGCTTCTATTTTCTCCATGGGCACAATTCATTAATCTAAAGAAAACATACAGGCTTTATTTGCCTAGACAGATAAATGTGACTTGAAATCTGTCTTATCTAAAATATTTGTGTTATAAACACAAGAAAAATCGTTTAAATACAACAATTTAATTAAAAGTTTTCAAATAATTTATACCTAAGAGGTACCACTGAATTTTACCATTGAAGAGCTCCCAAACTAGCTACCTTTAAAATCAAATGAAATGTGATTTGTTTATTTGCAAAGCCTAAAACTATGAAGCTTTTATTTTCTGCATTCTTTGTCATTTACAATAGTTTCAAAGCTTCCTTGAAATGGATGAGCAGCACTTTACAAATACAACTTTTAACATTTTAATAGATTTAGTCCTTCATAAGCATTAAATACAGTAGTTCTCCATCCAGGTGTGATCTGGAACTAACCTCTTATTTTCTACATTACAGATTGTGATCAGGCAGTCATCAGCATGATCTTTCAGAATTGAATTGCTAGACTGGAATGACTTAAAGACATTATGTTACCATTTCTTGATAAATAAGTCCCTGCCAACTAAATCATCTGTGTATATCTTATGGCGGCCCTCACTGATGTAAAATGCATGATCTTACTCTTCTTTCATTAAGTTTCAGCACAATTGCATAACTTCCCAAGGAGGACAAGCTGATATGACATACGTGGATATTTACCAAGAGTACAATATCACAGGTGACATCCACTATTTTGTGGAGCCCCTTTGATTGAGATGTGCCTAAGTTATTAGCTGAAATTTGTGGCTGCTCAAAAAAAACACTTCATTGGCTTCATCAGAAAAAGTGTAATGCAATTTCCCAATATTGACCAATTCCAAAGTATCTTTACTTTGGTTTTAAATAAGAACTTTTAAAAAATTGAACAAAATTTTTCAGCAATATTAAATTAAATATTTGCAAGGGTTTATTTTTAGAATGGCTAGAACATGACTGATTTGATATTAGACTTGTAATAACAAGAGAAGAGATTAAAACTAAAGGCTAGGAAGTGAAAAGAGTAAGGTTAAGAACACAGGATTTTTTTGAGTAACATAGTTTCATACATATACTTTTTTTTTTCAGATTTGTTATAATTTTTATATTTGCTATTTCTCATATTTTGTTGTACCATACTTTATAGCATCAAGGCCTTCTCTATTTCTCACTCTGCTCCCCCAGGCAAGTAGGCTGGGTGGGCAAGTGTCTGGGAGGGGGCACAAACAGGACAGCTGATCCCAACTGACCAAAGGGATATCCCATATCATGTGATGTCATGCTCAGCAATAGAAGTCTGGGAAAGAAGGATGAAGCAGGGGGACATTTGGAGTTATGGCATTTGTCCTCCCGAGTAACCGTTATATGTGATGGAGCCCTGCTTTCCTGGAGATGGCTGAATGCCTGCCTGCTGATGGGAAGTAGCGAATTAATTCCTTGTTTTGCTTTGCTTGCGCGCGTGGCTTTTGCTTTACCTTTTAAACTGTCTTTATCTCAATGCATGAGTTTTCTCACTTTTGCCCTTCCAATTCTCTTCCCCATCCTACTGGAGGGGAGTGAGCAAGGGGCTGTGTGGGGCTCAGCTGGCTGCCAGGGCTAAACCACAATAATGTCCCAATTCAGTTCCAGAGAATAAAAAAAGAGTAGTACTTCAGGTTCTTACAAATGAGTTTGGCAGAGCTATTTGGGCCACAGTTCTAGCTATTTCTGATTCTTGTACAATTGGCCATCTCGCACTTGTTATCAGATAACTTTTTCTTTTTTAATGTTCTAATATTTGGGTGGTGTTTTATGTAGTTTAATATTTATGCATGATTATTAGGAAATATAAAATCAGCAGGCTACTAAAATGTTTAAAGAAATTTTACAGAAATGTGAACTGTAAGAATAAGGTATTGCTGTAAATGTTTGCAAATATGGGTGTATCTGCAGCTGTGGGCACAAACCCCAGTAGCTTGGAATATGGCTAAAAATTACTTGTTCTACTTGCCCACTATTTAATTCTTCAGAAGTAATTCCAAATAGCTTTCTGAAAATTCTTTAATTCTTCCAGTATCAGCTCTTTAAGAAAAAAGCCATAGTAGTTTCCCAAAACATTTGAAACACAGCTGTGGAAATTTCAAATAAGAATTAAAAAAGAATAGTGTCTG
Source organism: Oceanodroma leucorhoa (assembly GCA_030449065.1). NCBI lineage: Eukaryota > Metazoa > Chordata > Aves > Procellariiformes > Oceanodroma > Oceanodroma leucorhoa. The sequence goes on along the minus strand of JASVER010000151.1, from coordinate 1,802,848 downwards.
ACCTCATTAACTATCCCATGGCCATCTGCAAATCTAGAACCTGGGGAAAAAAAAATGTAGTAATTTAAAATGTGTATATGATTGCTCTAACAACTCAAGCCTAAACCAACCTCCATATTCTCATGAGTTTGTCTTCTTTGGGATTTATTCTAATTGCTTTTTATCAATACATTTTTCTTTCGTTTCATTATTCCTGTTATAATTCACAAAGGATATCCCACTCATTAATGAGAATTAGCAAGGCACTATTAAGATCAAATGCCTTTTTTTTTTTTTTTGCCCTTTTGCTCAAGGGCAACTACTACAGATCTTTCTGATATCCTGGGTAGGAGTAAAAGTAATTTATTTCATGGTAAATTATTCTTCAGTGCCAGAATCCGAATGTCATATGGGGCACTCAGTGACAATCCTGTTCGCAATATTACCAAGAGTATTTAACAGGGCTCTTTTACTGAAGGATTTCTCTCCTTGAAGGTTGAAATGTTTCATTGCTGGAAGCAGCACTACAGCTGGTGTACGAGATGAGAGAGATAACCCTGCTCTCTGTCCTAAAGGCAATTAAATACAGCCCTGAAGGGCACAGCTAACTGAAAGTGGATTTTTATTTTGTATGTACAATTTCTGTCAAAACCAACAGGTGTCAATTCTACATTACCAAGAGCAGTACATGGAATGCAGCTTAGTGTGTTAAATCTAGTACTGCTTTCAAGCAGCAAAGAAGATTCTGCTGGTTTTTTCACCCTTGTTAGCCTTCACTGCTTTCGTTTGCTCATACTATAAAAAAGTATTTAGAACTATAATATAGAAAGAGTTCTTGATTTTCAAATTAAACAAAACTATTTGGATTCACAAAACCAAATGTCATTGTTTCTAGAAATTGTTTTAGTTGATACTAGTGATTTGGTACTGTTCAATCCAGTATGTTTTATCTTAACAACTTCCCAAGAAGTTTAACTATGGAGCTTATCTGTTTTGGGTTTTGTTTGTTGGATTTTTTATATTTTTAGTCCATCTAGTCACTTTCTCATCCGTTACCTGTACCAGCCCATAGTAGCCTTCCAATGGGCTGAATTCACCTGGCTTTCTGTTACGTGTATGAATATATGCAATCTGCATACAAGTCCAGTAGATTTATTATAGCCCAACTTAAATGTCACTGTTTCAAGCAGTTTCGGACCTTCACTGTTTCTGCATACCAACCATCACAACATCACATTAATTAAGAGCACAACATACTCCACAGATCTCTTTTATATGCTTTTATTTTCCTATCGTCAAATTTAAGGAGAGCATCACACAGTATTTATTGTTGTCTGACATCACCTCACACATAGTCATCTATTTCTGAATTTGCAAGTATGCCTTTCTCTTCTGTGGTTCATTGAGCTCCATCTGCCATTAAGTTGTCATTGCTTCACATGTTGCTATTTCAATTAGAAAGGACTTGTTAATATGACTTCATTTTTAATATGAACAGTGAATTTCCATTAAGTATAGTCTGGTTTTACTGAGAAGGGTTTAGGTATGCAGCACTAAACTGGCCAAATGAGTTAGTCAAAAACTAGAACATGGAAATTTGTGTTGAGGCTTTTGACATGCCCACAAAACTGGCTTCTTAAAAGACCTTTTTATCTGAAAGTTGGAATTCTTTGGGAAGAGTGAAATGATGAGTTTTCCTCTAAAAAGAATTAGGTCCATCATACAACGCCTAAATACCGTAGTAGTCTAACAATTTTCAAGGTGTACTTAAAGGATTAAAGTGCTCATTTTTTGTGGAATTTTAGTGTGTAAATTGGATGTCTAATTCCTCGAGGCACTCTTACAATTAAAGGATTTCAAATAATTTTCATACTCAAGCATTGTATTTATTTATAGTTGTGATGGTGAAACTGCACTTACAAAGTCTTACGCTAACTTTGAATGTTTAATACAAAAGGCACACAAGGAGTGAAAGGAATTGATATGGAGAAATCATCTGTAAGCTCTGAAACAGTTTGTTGGTTTCTCTAATTGCATCTTATCTCCCACTGCATCACACTTAGTTAAAACAGCATGAAAGAGATCAAAAAGGTAATACAGATGAGACACTGCTCCCTCAGAGGTTCAGAAATTTTTCAGTCCAATTAAATCTAGGGTGTCTGGAAAAAGACAAGGAGGAGAAGTAAACAGTTCTGTCACGACAAAATAAAATTTTACTAGAGAGTAGTAAAGTGTTTTGGATTATGCTGCAAAACAAAGAAAGAAGGCCTTGCAGTGTATCAAGCACGAGGATATTAGATTTTTAAATAATACAGCCATCCTGGCCTTCTATCTTGTTTCCAAGGGGAATGAAAATATGACTAGGAGCCAAAAACTGAATTTTATTAAAGTTGCTTGTTGTCCTTTTGTATCACTAATTCCGAGGAGGATTTTTGTTGTTGTACCAAGAAACGTGTTATTAATTAACTATATTTCTAGGAGACTCTGCTTTCCAAAAGATGACTGAGAAGTCTGGGCAATCCTCCTTAATTCCTGCTGCTCTTCTGCAAACTCTCATCTAATGTCATCAAACACACCCCCTTCTCCAGCAAAAGGAGTGTCCCCTGAGGCTGCTCATTTTCTCCACTCCTAAAAATATTTCCTGCTGTCTCAAAATGAGAATTCTGGTGGACAAGACAGAGGCCCTTGTCACCGACAACAGACTTCTGGTATCCAGGGATCATGCCCTGAAAACTGTTACTCTAGGACATTAAATGTTTGGGATGAAACTCAAGTGATGTTTGTGCTCCAATCAGGTAGAACACAAATACAAGGTTACAATATCTAACAGTGTTTCTGGACATATTTTAGGATAATAGACAGTAACAATCAGTAAATCAGCTGCTGAGGATCCCACCTTGTTCCCACTATTGAATTAGATTTTCACTTACATCCTTTGTCCCTGCAAAGTGTTGAGTTGTCTAATACATAACACATTGCCCTAACCCATACCTTGGAATCACCAAATCTGTTGCTTTTAGGATTGCATCTGCCCTTTAATCTTTGTACCCAAATATTTGAACTAAAGTTGGTTTGGTTTGGTTTGGTTTGGTTTGGTTTGGTTTGGTTTGGTTTGGTTTGGTTTGGTTTGGTTTTGAAAGGAAGGAAAAATTACTACATAGGCTGAAACTATTGTCAATGTATCCTAATTTTATTTGCTGTTAAAACCTGTCTGCTAGAATTCACTATCATTTCATATCAAAAAGTTTATTTCTTATAAATGAAATACATTTACTAGTGTGTTATGTCTTGTTTAAAAATGGACAGTATTGATTTCTCTGGCTGTTACTTATAAAAAGAAATGCAGATATTTCTATTGTGGGAAACTACAAAAAGTAGTGTATTATGTTGTACAACATCCAGGGTAACGTCAACTTTGAAATTTTGAAATTGAATGGGTTTTACCAAATTAACTGTATCCTCTGAAGCAAAAACTTCTATATCCTTAAAACAAAGTACTTCACTTTACACGGGACTTTGGAAATCACGCTTCTTACCACACAGTGATTTTAAAGGATCTGCATAAAGTAAAACAATTGTTTAGTAAAATTATCCAGTATGTCTTCCGATCCAATAAACAGAGTGTATCAAATTCAGATAGCAGGCAACAGGTTCAAAACAAGCTAGAGGTTGCTTTTCCTAAAATGGGATGTTTAAACAATAGAATTGTGTCAATGGGATATTGCAGATACTAAAATGAGCTGGACAGATGATATAACGAAGAGGAATAAATCAAGCATTATTAAGTATAAAAACATATCAACTTTGACTCATCAGTCATGACCCTTCTTAAATTCTTATTCCGCTTTCAAATAATTACCCCCCTTAATACACATTAATGTTTTTGGAGACTACTGTTTCTGTCTCGGCCAGTGCATTGTCAGAAGGGGTGATTTCAAATACCTGTCTTCCTGCTGTCAGTGTGTGCTGTGTGAGCTTTATGTTACCTCCCATCTTGTACTGTTTCAGTGTGCCTGAGAACATCAAAGAAACTGCAGTTGCAGGGACTTTGGAAGTGCTGCTAAAGCTGTGAGACAAGCCTTTAAGATATTCTTTACCTGATTAAGAATTACTCTGCAATAGCCTAGAGTGGCATATGCTTATACTACTTCAATCAGACACACCTAGATCATCATGACAGCATACCTGGGTTATTAAGTTCCTCTCAATTAAGTCCAATTTAGGCTTTTTAGCAGAACCATAGAAAAAGAGCCTACACAGAAACTTCTTTTGACTTTGTCAGCTGGGAAGGAATGAGAAATCTGCATCATTTTCAGTATTTCCAATAAGAAGATGCAATTTCAGTTCTCAAGATATCTTAGCAAGCATCTGTCAGGGTTTGAGAATACCAGTTGTCACAGAACAGTGAGGCATATGGTTTATAAGACAGTGTGTTGATGTGCTGTGAAGAGCATCCTCTTGGGCACAGGAAGTAATGTCTCCCACCCTCACTTGGTGCTGCTGTTAATTGCAGTCATGGCTGGGAAGGAAGGGCACTGGCAGATACCTCTGCTTAGACGCTTCATGTGACATTCACTGTGGTACCTTGGGACAGTGTGGAAATTGTGAGAAGTGGAATAATCTTATAATAAAATCAGGCATAGTAGATCATGTTCATAATGGTGATAAAACTATAGAAATTTCATTTAATAAAGTTTTCATCATAATGTGAACAAAGTTTATGAGCTTTAGACATCAGGATAGAAGGCATGAGAAAACAGACTGTGAAAAGAGAAAAGGACACAAGCAAAGGAAATTTTCAGAAACAGTCAAACTTTGTGGTTACACTGTCACTTTATCTGTTTCCATAGCAAAGGTTAGCTGGTAATATGGATGTCTAACATCCTTCTGAATGCACATGAAGCTAACATACTCTAAATCTCTGACCCAAGCATGTTGGTTTTTTAGAGCTGTAAGCATTCTTTACTCTGTGTGTTAAACTTCGTGTATCAGTATTTTCTGCTGTACTGACACTGAAACATAAGGTTAGTTGCAACAGAACCTAACTGTTAGGCCCACACAGCCTGGCATCCCAGCCCAGTTACCAGAACTTTATAAAACAATGAAAAGAAAAGAAAAATAATCTATCAAACTAAATAAGGCATTCAGTAACTGAGAAAAGTTTTTGTTTAGCACCCATAAGGTTTGTCTAGATGCGTCACAAACTGGTAAGATACTATGCACTCTAATGTTGTTAAGAGGACTTCTTGATTCTCTTATCTAGGGATACTAGACACTTTTAAAGGTGTCCTGAGCAGAAGAATGTCCAGTATTCAAATTAAAGATATTAACAGCAAGCTGTGATTTTATAATAAACCACAAATATGCAAAACCAGCCCTTAAAACAAAGCATAGGCTCTTTACTGGTTGACCCCCAGAGAAAGTGTGTGAATTAAAATAATATTTGTTCCATTACTGGTTTTAGAAATTACTCCAATTAGAGGATGCTGACTAAGCATGATAGTGGTATATATATTCCTAGCTGAAAATAAGAAAGGAAAAGCAAAATATCCCTTGAGTTTTAAAGAAATCATTGCTAATAACTATCTCCATAATAAGTGCTTTATAATTTAATGTCACTTCAAACAACTTGGATTATTCACCCACACCAGAATTTATAATTCCTGCTGTTTTATCTCTAACTAATCAGCACAAAAATAGGTCCTTTACATGTCCTATTGGGTGAGTAAATAAAAAACCAGAACTGATCTTGTTTAAAATACATATATTTTAGTCTTACTTACTCCTGCATCTGTCTAAGATTACTGGATCTATAAAAACAAGATCTGACCTGTTCAGTACAACGTTCTGCATTAGGAAAGGAAAATGCAACAGACAAGGTTGTACTCAGCAAGACAAAAAAAAAGAAATAAATAAACGAATATAGAAAACAGCAAACCACCAAGAATTTGTTTCTCCACAGACAGTTCTGTTCTTTGCTTACCTAGTTTGGAGCAATTCTTCCATATAAAGTGTTGAACTGGCGATTTGCGTTTCTGCTGCTCTGCTTTCTGTGTCCCACTTCAGCACAGCTGGATTTCAAATCTGACTAAATTTGTATAGGTAGAGGAAGGATTTAGCTAACTGTGGACACTCCTTTCCTGGTGAGGTTCTGCATGGTGTCTGCAGGAGAAGGCAGGAATGCCTACCACAGGCCTCTCGAGCTCCTTCAACAGATGCTTGCTCTAGGGAGTCAATTCTGCATTCTTCTGCTTGTTTTATTAGCTTCCAGTTTCCTGATGGTCAGTCTCCTGAGGGTAGCTATAAATTGCTTGCTTTCTAGACATGGACTAATTTCTTTTTCCTTTTGCAGTTTGACAGAGATGTATAGCTTTTCCTTAGTTTATCTTGTACTGTAATCTCTTCTGTGGTTTTGGTTCTCCACTTCTGGTCACTGTCTGATGTCTTATAATGGGTTCTGTCAAAGTTCCACAGTTGTCTATCTGAGTCATTAATTCAATATAAGTAATAAATTAATCAAAGGATTCTGCCTGTGTATGTAGTCTCTATTAAACATGTATTTTATAATAGCCTCATATTTCTGTTGAGGTGTTATAATCTTTAACCTTACTAGATAATTTCATAACTTTTTCATCCTAACAAATCTATTAGCATTTTTAGTTTCACGTAACTTTCCAAATGTTGCTATATGCTGAAATTCTATTTCTCAAAGAGTCCCTTTGCTCCTACATACATTTCAGAGCCTTGCTTAAATACTTTCAAGACTCTGCAACAATGCCTATTGTTCCTACTCCTTGGGAATTCCATTTCCTCCCTCTATCTCTCTGGTGTAAGGTAAAAATAACATTGTCCTTTCTGTGACCATGCTCTTGCAATACTCGTGAGTGGTATTGGGTTCCTGAAGAAAGAGCTTTACTGGATTCACAGTAGAAAGCAAATGTTGGAGTTCCTGCAAAATCCAAAATTTCATTGCAGACAGACTGCTCTTAGGGGCTCAATGGATTTGTCTTCAGCAATTTTACATGCACTATAAGGGAATGTATGTAATCTCCCCATTATTTTAGTAATATGCAATTTGTGGCCATCAGCATCCTCTTAAGTCTTGGCCTTCACAGTCAGTGGGAAGTTGGTTGGAAAATAGTTGCCCAGTTGCTTTACGCATAAACACCAAGTCAAAAAGTGATATTTGCTGCACTGAGGCAAGGCTTTTATTTCTGCTAGGTATAATCTGATTCTGCATCACACCTAAGTCTTCCAGCGCTCTCAAGACTGCCGGACGTTTGTAACTGTACAGACTGATGGTGGTAGCACATAGTCTACCTAGTGGAAAGTGGTTAAGACTTTACTTTTTGATTTTTCCCATGGTAAAAAGATTAACACGATATAGTGCATAAATACTGCACTGAAAAACACATTAATAATATCATTTTACAAGTAATAGAAACCAATGTAATTTGCACTTTGTACATTTATTTAGCAGCAGCATCATTAAATAACTTCTGTGTTTTCCACAGAGAAATTTGGAGCTCAGTAGTCTTTGGAAACAAGTGTGAACCCTCTCAGCATACTATCTGTTTCTCTATATCCATAGTTTGGGTTTGTCTCAAGTGAGTGTAGACTGACTTCACACTGAGTCATACAGCTCCTTGACAGAATGGATTTACTTTATGAGCACAGTTAAAAATATTTGGCTGCCCCCTTTTCGCAGTTTGTTTGTTTTCCAGAGCTGCTTATGCAGAATTGCTGTTTCTGTCAGGTGAAATATACAGGCACGTTACCTTGTCTGACAGAAACAGTAAGCATCAAGGATTTTCTGAGAAGAAACATCAATACGCAGCATGTGAAGTTTTACATTTCCCAACACTACTAATTATATTATCACCTTAACATTGGCTTCTAATAATAGCTATTACTAAAATGGGTAGTGCTGTTTATCTTCTTTAAAGAGAATTCATCTGACAGACTACACAGCAATTTTATCTCAGCCATTGCCTTAAAGTGACTCAGAGCCTATTCCAGATGAATCAATGGCAATAAACCAATTTACTTCAATAGTGGGAAGGTTATAACGACAGTGAAAGGAAAAATGTCCTCCTCATACGTGTAGTATGATGGGAGTTGATATTCGTGTTTTTAAATTGTGTTCTTGGGGTTGGTTTTTTGGTTGGGGTTTTTTTTTTCCAGTTTAAAATTAGGCACGACATGCAAACTGACTGCAAAGATAAATAGGGCAGCTGTCAGGAAAGTGAAGTTTATTTGCACTGAAAAGATTCCATGTTATACCTAATCTTAGTTATGTATTCAGATACTTTTCTTAAATTGTAGCTGATACATATCTTGTTTGCTTCTGCGAGGGAAAGGATGTACTACCTAATGAGAGGGCACCAATATATGGTAAATGAAAAAGAGAAACCATGCTGTGGATGAATATGAAAGAGAGAACACTTGTTCTGCTTACAAAGGTATGTTTTATATATATGAATGTTATATATATGTATGTATGTTCAGCAAAACAGGTAGTGAATTCAGAAGGTGACTTAAAAGAACAAATGCAACCAAGCGCAGCACAGTGTTTCCAGGATACTTTGAAGATACCAAAGGTTCATGAAGTATAATGTACACACAGTGTTCATAGCAAGTGGCGTGAGTGTTCAACAAACAGCCTGAATGAAGTAATCTGTGCTGAAAAGTCTAGATAGATCCCAAAATATTATCAGTAGGAATAAATAGAAAATAATTGATGCTGAACACATTGAGGAAGAACATCAACATTTAAGACTAACTTGCACATAAGCATCATTTGCAAAAATGTCTGTTTCACAGTTTAATTAACTGGAAAAGCATAGAACTAATGGTATAGCAAATACAAAGTTTTATTAAAACCTAGTTAAAATATCTAAGAGAAGCCAGAAACAACTGCAAACTTAGCAGGGACAGAAACTGGATGTATCAAGGGTGAGGATTACACTGGAATTTAACCTAAGGCGTCTAAGGCATGGCAGCACATTAAGCTCTGCATGAGAGGGGTGGAGCAGAGAAAATGTAAATGAAATTTTGGGGTCTTCCTGGAAGAATATGGCAAGAGCTACTGAAGTAAGACTGAGGTAACAGGAAAATCACTGGAGCACAAAACCATGAAAGCCCAAGGAAGCAATAGATAAGCCGTAAATAATTTACAGTGTTTGAAAACACTTCAGTGATCAAAGGGGGAGGAGAGCAGAGAGAACATCTTTGAGTATAGCCAGTCCCAGTTTGTTAGTGAACTCTAAGAAAGTAGTTCAGAAGAATTTGAGAGGTGAAAACAACAGACTACTTCTTTTCCCTGACATTATAGAGAATTAGAGTGAAGAATGTGAATTGAGAGCTTGGATGACAACTGTCAAGTATACACAAACCAGGACTGTAATAAAGATTCTCAATTCAGTTAGCAGTCAATCATGTTTGGAAAGCCCTTAAACTTTGAAATTCTGCACTAGATGCAGAATAAAAGAATATAATTTCTCATGCAATTGTTCACCCTCTGCTCCTTTCCTTAAGTACCAGCAGAACTGACACCAAACTGCTCAATGCCTCTGAATGATCACTTCATATCACAGCCCTTCCTTCTTCACCTTATAGAAATTTTGTTAAATAACCAGTTGTGTCCTGGTAAGCTCTTTGTGTTTAGCAAACGTTAGTTATTGTGTTCTAACGCTTTACAGTGCCATTTGCAAACTATGGAAGGCTGTTACGCACAAATTAAAAAAATGTAAAGGTTTGCAATACCCATGTTTCCTAACTCTTCCTAAACGAGTATCTATCATATCATACAGATCAATATCTTTCAGCATAACAACCATTTTAAAGCTCTGCTGCCCCCATTTTCTTTCATATTTGCCATAATTGCATGGCAACAGGGATTTCACATCCTGTGGTACATAATGTGGATTTCATTAACAAAATTCATATAGAATGTATTGATATAGGCATGTCAGCTATAAGTATAACACACAAAAACATGAGAAGATTTTAATGTTATTTAACATAATAACATTTCAGATGTACTCTTGAGGAGAGAAACTGAAGCTACCACACTGTGATATAGAAGCCTATTGTCATAGCAATTTCTGTAGCTTCTCCATAAAAAGAACAGAGTTCAAGTCTATTAGTTATGCCACAGATTAAGAAGCATGTCAAGTTTGTCCACACTGTGTAATACTGCTCTTCCTAACTATCTTATAGTACATACTACATCTGCTTAGATTGCACTAGGATTTCAGGGAGGTTATTAGAATTTATTAATCCTGTTGGAAAATAAACAAACTGAAACAATATCTTGAAAGTAATGAAGTATCTGTGTTAACTTTCTTTCCACAACCTGTTTGTTAGTACTGTAGATTAACTGCCCTTGTCTAACAGTTAAGGATAGCATAAATATACAAAATATACTCATTTTCATGTGAGTGGCTTAATAGGCTAGAACATATACACCCTGTTGTTTATCTACCATTCAATAAGTTAACTAATTAAATATAGTTGGAGAGATTGACATTTAGGCGAAGCAAGCTTCAGTTTCTCAAAACAGCCAAGAAAACCATGATATTTAAGTTTACCAACCCATTGGAAAAGAAGCAGGAGTTTCTTTAGTGGTAGTGTTTTTCTTTTTAGAGTCTTTTGCAATTTTTTTTTTTTCCCTGAAACTAATCTTATAGTCAATGGTTCTGGTTCAGAAAGAAATGAAAGAGGTTAGGCTGATAAGGAATCCCACAGAATGACTATTTCAGGTGCATGGACAGAATAGTGAAGGTAAACCTCTTGAAATATTTTGTAAGAACAAAATGGAAAAGACAATCTTGGACCCATTACAATAAAAAATTGTCATTGAGGAGGAGGGGATTTAGACGACTTGGGTTTTCATGGGAATGCAAAGCAAGATTTATGTCTTTTTGGTTTGGCGGAACACAAAGCTGCTTAAAGTGCCAAAGGAGATAAACTGAGTATATGAATTTTTTTATATTATCCTTAAGACTTATTTCTATGTAAATGTTCTTAATGATGAATATTTCCTTTGATTCAAGTTGTCTGTTATACTCCAACTATTTTCATGAAAACTGTCTAGATTTGCTAAGGCTTCCAGTTTTAGGCATTAAAGATTCGGTGTTGTGCCAGGTGGTATAATGGAGGGTAGAAATAAATTCTGGAGATTGTATCTTCAGTTTTCTGCTCCATTACCAGCTACACCATTTTTTTTAATTTTTTTTAATGTATCACAGAACAGGGCTGTCTGTTCTAAGGGGAGAGGAGGTGGGAAAGACCAAACAGGGTGGAGCACACAAGGCCCCCTGTTTTAGGAAAGCCCTATTTGATTTATTTGATGAAGACATACCCAAATGCAGCCTTACAGACTCACCTGCTGCCTTGTCCTCTCTGGAACATCTGTTCATACTTGGTTATTAGAAAGTTTGAGATGTGGGAGGAAGGAACAGCCTCCTACAGAATAAATCAGGGATATGTCAGAGAGCCTTTCACTGCTAAGAGATTATAGGAATTTGGATGAGATTTTGTTGAAAAGTCTGGTGAGCTTTGGCCCATGTCCTATCTCAGGCTGAAGCACTTGAAATAGCCCTGAATTTTCCTATGCCAAACCTACTGTGCACAATTCGTGAGGCTGAATGGCATGTATTTACAGCCTGTGGCTGAATAATAATAATGTCCTTGTCTAGCCATAGTTAGTACAACCTCCACTAAACTGCACAATGTTAGTTGCATTCTCTGTGTAGAACATATTGTGCTCACAAGTTGTACAACAGCATTACAGCAGGCTTCTGTTGGCTAATGGATCACCTAAGCAAAATGACTGGGAAGATTGCAGCTGAAGTCCCATTTGACAAATATTTTAATCATAAAATGTAATAAAAATTATCACCTCCTCCTGTGCTGCCTATACTTGGAGAATGGTGGCCTTGTCACATCAAGGTTAAATTACGTAGGTAAGCAGCAAAGTAATTAATGGTGACTTACAGACACCCAGCATAATTATCATTACCACTTGTCCCACAGTTTCTGATTATGGCAGTGCAGCATTTTTTCATAGCATTAAAATTCAGTCTACATTGTACTGTGAATAAACTCATGTCAAATGCATCAGTACTGTCTGATACACAGGGATACTTTTTAAGGTATTCTCTCAAATTTAGTGTAGATATTAATGTTACATTTTTTAAGTGGCTGTGGAACCAGTTAAAAAATTGACGTGCAAAACAGAGAGGAAAAAAAGAAACTAACGAGAAACATTCAACATCGAATCCAATGAAAGACAGTTTTTGCAAGCTATCTTGAAATTATTATGGAATTTAAGAGTTTTAAGCAATCTGGATTTTCAGTGATATAACTGAATGGGATTTGAATTTTCCTTGTTGATAAATCTGAATTGTTGGAATTTACATATATGCTTATGTAAATATGCTGAGAAACACTGAAATCGTATCAGTTTCCAAAACGACATATGACAAGTAAAAAGTCTTGACAGGAAAATTTTCTCGTGTTACTGCAAAACCCTTTTTCTTATTTTCCACGTATAGCCATTGCATTAATCAAGGTTTGTTTATGACAGACCTTGCTGAGGATAACTGCCTACCCATAACATAATACCAACTATGAAAATGTCATATGAGACTATTGCTGTTTCTCTAGTGGTCAGATATTACAGCTAGTTACCATTGATGCAAAACCTCTGGACACTGGCAACTTTACCTTGTGCCTAAGACTCTTGTAATGTCATGACAGAAGCAAATACACATCTAACACATGGAATGCATGATATCAATTTTTAATTAGAGAGATAATAAAATTTTTAATTACAGAGATAAAGAAAATTGTAGCATCTTTAAAAATAAAAAGAAACATTTTTCAATAGCTGAGTATTGTATACTTTGTCTTGTACGTCAACAATATAACTAAGACGAAATCACTAAATATTATTCTGTTTCTGATAAAACCATTAAATGATCCTCAGCAAAACAAAATGTCCCACACTGTTTCAAGTGTCATGAAGCCATACATATGTATCTAACAGAAATAGCTACGCCAGTATATAGTCAAGGTGCACTACATTCTAAGAAGTAATCAGAGATGCTGTTTATCACTTCAACAGATAACTCTTAACAGGATAACTTCTCTTCACTTAAATAGTCTTTTGTAAACAGGCTCACAGCTTGAAAAACGATGAGTATTGAGGTCTGAAAAATACTCCTGTAACCCACATTCATTTGGAAAAATAAGAGTTTATTTATGGATGCTCTTTAAAAATGTCAAGTTTTCATCTCAAAGAAGATGAAGATATGACTTTTTTTTCCTCCCCTCTCCCGTCCCTCTTGCATACAGGCTTTGTTTTCTCCATGTTACCCGAAGAAGCCTTTCTGTTTTCTTTTTTCCAAATTTTTGGAGCACACAGCTATGAATTGCTTCTCCTCACAATTTCAGTAGATTTACAGTCACTTTTCAGAAATCTATGAAGATCAACTGGGGCAAATCAGAAGAAATGAGAAGGAAATAGACTCTACTATACGGGGTTTAAGCCTTCACAAAAGCAAGGAAATCACAGAATATTAATAGTGACAATATCAATACTTTGAATTTGATATGAAAAATAAGGAACGTGCATGATTAAGAAAACATTAATGGTCACAGCAGGTGCAACTGTTGCCTTATCCTTTCCTTCTAATTCTTGTTGTTCCTGTCAGAAAGAAATGTTGAAGGAGAGATTGATGAGGAAAGTAGGAATGTGCTGCTAAAACTTTATCTTTAATATAACTTATATACTTTTTTTTTTTTTTTCTTGTTTGTTTGTGGTTTTATTGGGTTTTTGTTGTTGGGGTTTTTTTGTAACATGGTTTACCTTTTCACTGAGCCATAACAAACTGCTGAGTCTTAATAGGACAGCTTCCTCATGAGGAAAATTACTCATTTAAAGTGTCAAAATATTTTATTTTAATTATACAACAATTCTGAGAGTGATGGTCAAGCAAACAACAATTAATTCCCTCCTCCTTTTTGTTCCTCATTTAAACGTCAGTGCAGATGTCCTGTCTAAAGAAACAAAAGTCATCTCAGGAAAGAAACTTAGTCAAAAACAAACAAGCAAACAACAATTTCTGAAAGTATTTCTTTTTCTTCTTCAAAGTTTCCTTTCTCTCTAGGGGTTTCTCAGTCATACTGCATTTAAGTTATGTATTTCCTAATTGCATGAGCCTCTATGAACAACAAAAGTTGCCCAAACAAAGATGATCCAACAAAGGAGAGTTACATGACTTTGGGCACTATGTAGAGCAATGAAGGCTTTGCAAAATTATTTAAGTGTTTCAAACAATGTAGCTCAGAAGTTGAGGGTTTTTTGCTAAATACTGGGGGTGGGGGTTAACAAATCTGTGTAAGATTCTAAAAAATCACAGGTCAAGTCCATAATAACTATTGAAACAGAGACTGCTCACAGATAAGTATGAATGCATCATGCTACTTCCTGAAAAAATGAAAAGTATCTTCTACTACCATTTGACTATTTACTTCTGCAAGTTTATTCATTCTCTGTCACTCAAAGAGGTTCTTGCAGCTATCTCCCCTATGCAGCAGAAGGCTGTCTGACAGAACAACGGGAAAACATGCAAGACTGATATTTTTTTTTTTTTTAAGTGATTTGAAAGAATGTGGTAACCCAAATATTCCATACAGATGACAGGAAAGAAATAATTCAGTGAAAACTTATGTCCTTCCAGAATGGTCTTGGTAAATTTTAAGGACCAGATAATTAATAGTAGATCTTCTGGACACTACTTTGTCAGTTTGATTTATACAGATTCAAGAAACAGATTTATACTTGGAGGTTAATCCTAATTTCAAGTATTGATTTTCTTACCCAAGGCCATGGCTGGTTTTTTAAGTAAAACATTGCCTTGAAAAGTCTCTTAAACTGTATTTTTTATCTGCTTGGAGTCAGTTAAATTTTTCTTTACTTAAAATATCTCTTCATTTTTAATGCTAAGTGTAATCCAATAAGAAATGGAAGAGGATGTTATTTTACTAAATCAGAGACTGTATACACCTTAATCTAGCAAAGTATATTTTAAAAAAAACAACCACCATCTTCCAAAATTCCATCTAAAAACTTTTCATAATAATACTTAGAAGTTATTTGGTCATCTCTTATTATCACAGACATTTAAATACTAGAATGCAAAGGTCTTCCTTTGTACACACAGAGTTTGTACTCTGGAAGGACGAATTTAGGAACCTGACCAACCTTGGCATTTTCTGATCCTCCAGAATCACAGACTAACAGTCCTCCTGTGGTACATGAAAGATCATGGTAAATCCCTGAAAAGCAAGGCAAAGCCTGAGGATATTTTTGTCTGAAGACTGAACAATAAATAAGGGGATAAAGGAAGAAATGCTGTAGCCTTCTGTTTTCCAGCCCTGAAGACACTCTTGCCATGAATCTCCAGCCATGCAATTCTTTTCCTACCAACTGTCAGCCTGACCTTTGGTTGCACAAAGGCTGTGTTTGTAATGACACCATTGGGAATGTATTGCTTTAGCTATTAAATATGTGGACTTCTGAGGTGATTTATTTTTTTCTCACACTTCTTTCTGGTAAAATACAGGGTGCAGATTAGGGCAAGTCTCAATAAACTTGAAGAATGAGTGGACCTTGATATAATAGGTCTTGACTGAAATAGTTTTAATCTCATTAACTTTTGGTGTAAAGTTATTGTTTGCAGGACGTGTGTTTATCTTGAATTTTGAACTCTGTTGTTAGTTGAAAAGGCTGGTTTAGGTTTTCTGTGAGTGTCTGATGCCCTAGACAGACCATGTAAGTGCTGCTAGTTCCTAATGGTGTTTCTGATACAGATCTGATCAGTGGTCTACATTTTGTAATAATCAACCTACCCATGGTTCTTTGCCCCAGACCTTTAGTAGGAGTCTCTGGCAGAAGTGATTTTTACTACATTCCTCCTTCACTACATTGGTGTGAAATATCGGAAGGAACTGAGATGAAAAAGCTGAGACAAACTAAGATGTCACAACTCATAACTTTTTTGTGTCTATGTGCAGAAGAGGAGATACGAAAAACATCCAGATGTTATGGTCAATTTTCTTTTTAAGGTCATTTTAATTTTTTTAGGGATTTTACTTAAAGGTATAAGTAGCATTCCTAATTTAATGGAAAGCTCAATAAGGTGGGCTTGTTTTGCCTCATAATAATGAATAGGGAATGTTTATTCCAGAAATCCTGTTAATACCTAACCAGTTGTTACGTTGGTCTATAGTTTGCGACCATACTTACCTAATATGAGATTTTGTTTACTTGTATGTATTACTAAAATCCCAAATTAATATAGAAGTTTAATAACTATTTCTTCATGAAGCTTGTGTCTGTTAAAAATTGTTATGTGCCATACTTAAAGATTGGCATCACATGAAGACACAAGGAAATAATCATCTTTCTGCTTTATAAACTGCTTGTTAGTTTTTAAAGTTTTAGTGGAAGTCAGTGTTCTAAAAGACTTTTGCCCTTTTAAGGGATTGTGTTTGACTTGCTTACCACCAGAATTTTTTAAAGGAAAATGAACATGTTTCTACTTGTGGCTGATTCAAGTAGAGTACTCTGTAAACAACCATTTCTCATAATACTTTGAATTTGCTTTGAAGATTCATATGCTCTATTTCATTCCCTAATATATCATTTGCATATGTATTTTTCTCACATTACTGAGTGTCCGCTGTATATCTGTAAAAAGATAACCTTTCATTTGTTAGTGACATTTCTAAGTTCTTTTAATCTATTCTGTAGCTTGTTTAATACTTTCAAGAAACAAAATGATGGTGCATAGTGATTTTATTCTGCTTGCAGTAAAGAATTTATTTTTTTTTTATTGTACTTCTCTCTCACACTGCTTCAGTGCTAGTTAGTGACTTAGAGGAGGATCCTCAAACCTTTTCATTTCTTCTCAGCTCTGCTACTTGCAGATTCTTCCTAGGTTCCATTATGGTTTTCCAATTCCAGAATAACATGGTAGTGATGCAAGTCTTTGCAAGGCCTTGCTTTGCTTTGCTGTACAGTTTAACAGTGATCAACTCAGTACAGTGTTAAAAGGTTTTAAGATAATTTTCTGTAGTCAACAGCTGTTCTTGTTTTGCAGAGAGTGTGATTTGGTCCAACAGATGGACATTTATGGTATGTTATACTTTTGCTCTTCAGGGTCCTGATTTATCACAGTAACTCATTGAAACCACTGAAGTTAAACAGGTGTAACACTGTAGTGACATAGTGATGAATTAGGTTTTTATTGTAGTTGTGCAGAGCAGTCCAGACAACTCCAGAGATAATAAAGTAAGTTGTTCTCAGAATTTACGAATTAACCTACAGTTTTGTTCTGTAAGCTTTAACATTCTCAGCTTGATTGGTCAGTTATATTGATTTTTTTTGAGGTCACAAAATAATTCCGTCTCAACAGTTTAAACAACCTTTCTTTCTTTTTTTTTTTTTTTTTGAGTTGCTTTTAGTTATTAAGTATAGCTTTCTATAGGACACTGCCACAACTGTTGTACTGTGCATCTGCATGCAGCCAGAACATCTGGGAAGCTCGCTTAGAATAAAGAGAGGGTAGAGAGAGAAAGAATGAGCTCTGTTACTGTTTCTTACTTGTAGTCAGTTTTTAACCCTACCAAAAATGAAGGAATACAAACTTCCTGAGAACACTGAGAGGCAGAGTTGTTAATCTTACACAAAGTAATCTAACTTTGATAAAGCTAACTTTAACAAAGAATCTAACACGTCTCGGTTTTTAGCAAAGGACAAACAGTACAGATTGCTTCAGTATTCCAGGCAGCATCACTGATCATCTGATAAACCTATTTAGATTACAACTGTGTGCGGTGGTGCATTCCCTCCCTCCCTCTCCTGGTCCACTTGTTGATCTCAGAAATTCCCATGAAACCTCGGCCTTGGTGTACTGAGTCAGGGTGCTAAGCGCCCCTTGATCATATCAGAAACTCTGCATAGCTGAGGCTGGGAACGTACTCCTACTGCCTGGCCCAGGTGTCATCCCCTGATACCCTTATCGGAGTCGTAGCTCAAGTAGAACAATATTATTGTTACTGAAACTTTGAGAACTTTAGTAACTACCACCTTGGACTGTGGCCAGGATGGAAATTTACGGATGACTAAAGCCAATCATCTTGCGAACCTATAAACGGTGGTCCTAAGTGAGACCCTTTGAGCTCTCCTGGACTGCAGTGGGCTGCACCCAGCATCTCCCTCTGAGTGGGACGCCTCTCAGAGCTCGCAAACTCTCGTGTTTGTGATATTCAGAGGACCGTCGCCGACGATATGGGACCTGGGCTGAAACACTCCTCGAGGGTCAACCCTTCACCCGTTGAGAAATGCCAAGACATTTGACATGAATATTTCACTGAACTCGAGAGGAATTTTTAACAGGCATACCTTTGTGTATTTATCTATCTTTGTGTCTGTGTGCATGTGTGTGTGAACTGATGGAGGTAGCCGCTAGCAAATATAGTCTGTTAAAATCTATCTTAAACTGTGAATGAACATTAGACTGCTGCTAAACACATATAATCCCTTAGACATAATGGCGTTATAGTAGAACTCGGCATGCCTGTGCTGGTCTAATTGAGCTAGCATAGATAATAGCAGTAATGTTGATTTACTGAGAAGACTCAGAGGGATGTTATTACATTCATAAATTTAGGCCTCTKTCTTACTTTTTTGCCCCATTATGTGAACTCATGCCACAGCAGAATTCAAACCATATGCTGATATTCTCATCAGAACTGCACTCATCCTTGTATTACAAGATTACTTTTTTAAAACATTTTATGAACTATGGGTCTTGATGCCAGAAAATATCTTGCTGACATTCCTGGACTGATCGGGAGGAAAGAGTCCATGGTGGCAGTCCACTGTCATACCTAGTTTTCAGTTTGCATAAAGTAGGGTATAGTCCTTTGTTATGCCTCTTAGATCATCCAAGGATGTATTGTATTTATAGACGTGAAGAAAGCTAGTCTTTTGAGGATCATTGTGATGCAAATGGAGAAAGAACAAGACACCAGTCTTCAAACGCAGGAAAGCTGAAGGCATAAGTTTGTCTCCTCATATGGATATTTCTCATCATACTGCTAACCACAGCATGAAATAAATTCTGTCAACAGTCATTTTGCTTCTTTGCATCGGAGAGTATTTCGTACAACTAGAAAAGGGATCTGGACGTATAGGTC
The DNA here is from genome assembly GCA_030449065.1 of Oceanodroma leucorhoa. Lineage (NCBI taxonomy): Eukaryota > Metazoa > Chordata > Aves > Procellariiformes > Oceanodroma > Oceanodroma leucorhoa. The sequence continues at coordinate 1,783,594 of JASVER010000151.1, read as the reverse complement.
TATGATTCTGCTGCATCTGTCAGCTTCGATGGCCTTTAAAGTACCCAATGATACACATAAAAAACACAGACTATCCTGTATGTTTGTTTGAAAATGTAAAGGATGAAAAGAGATATACACACAGGTGATTTTTCTGTATCTGGAACAAYTACATTTTATGTGAACAAGATGAAAAATGAGCAAGCTGCTATGAATGATTCACCTAAAAAAACAAAAACAAAATTAAAAAAAAACACAGACAGCAGGAGGTTAGTCTGCTTTGCGTTGTCAATCTGTGTTAAGCAACTCAGAACTGACAGTCATGAAGGGAAAGTATTCCACTGCCTTAGGATACTGAGCTTCAATTGATTTTTGTTTAAGGTTGTGAGGATTCAACACTTAAGACAGTTAGTTAATGTCATCTGTTCAAAAAGATATTTGCAGCAAGTTGGGGCGGACTTGAAGGACGTTATGTGATTTATCCTGGGTTCTGATTTCTCACCTAATATAAATTTACTGTCTGGGGACTTGGTCACTCAGTATGTGAGAGGCCCTCCTTAAGACTTCATTGTAATGCAGAACTAAGGAGGATGCTTCTAGCAGTCCAAAGCTGGAATAAAAAGTTCTTCTGAGCCCTCATCTTCTTCTACAGTCATCTTTGTACTTATTTTATGTACCAGGTTAGTGGCTATTTTTGAATAGCTAGTGTCTGTGTGAGCTCCCCTCCTACTCCTTCTTTATTCCTTACATTTCAGGGGTCTTGGTTTCACCTGGTTGTGGAATAACAGAGATTTTTGCAGTATTTCTTACATGGATCTTGTCAAGATCTATTTGCAGATCTCTTTTAAAGCAAAAACCTCATAAAAATGTTGTTGTTCTGGAGCTCTGTTTCCATTTCTGCTAGTTTTCAAAGTCTTATCTTTCTACCTGTTTTGCTGCCATTCCTGGTTTTATTTTGGATTTTGAACAGTTTTCTGTTTAAAAAAAAGGCTTATGAAATCATGTTGCTTCTGTCTGTTTGCATGTGCTGTAATAAGAGACTGCTGAGTCATGTCTAGTGGCTTTCTCTTTTTTGTGCACACAAAATAATCAGCCCATAAACCTCCATGTCTGTGTGTGCGATTCCCCTGGCACCACCAGCCTCTTTCCTATAAAGTAACAGTTTTCTTCAGGAAAATGCAGCAGTTCGTGCGTGTGCCATAGCACAGTTGCTAATGTAAATAAGAGTTATAAATATTCTTAACACCTTAAATAGCAAACTAAGAAAACTTTGTTTTCTCCACCAGAAAAGGTACTGTTGCTATACCATTCTTTTAACTGTACTGTAAATAACAGGAATTCCAGGCTTCAGTGTTGACTAGGTGTGCAGTGGGAAAAAGTTCAGCTCAGACTAAAACAGTTTTCCTGTTCTTTGTATGATGCTAGAGACATTTTTCTTTATTTATTTACAGAAAGAATTTTGCAAATAAGAATCTGTACTTTGGTGCTGAATGATTTTCAGCTTGGTTGCTGAATGGTTTTACTGAGTCAGCATTAAGTAAAATGCTGAATCCTGCATGATTTTTTACTGTTTCTATCCACTATACATCACCTTTCCCACCAGTGGCTTAGGGATGATATAAATGATATATAAATATATGGTTTGAAAATATTTTCCTTTGATGTTGAGGAAGGACTCAGCGTGGGACCTGTGAATGCAACATTTTTTTCCCCTCTGAACTTGAACTTACAGCTCAAGCAGTTCTCTTTTGTCTTCAGCATGAGGTCAGACTTCTGCTTCTCCTTTTGTACTTGCAATAGATATGGAACTCCTGAAACACATCTGTGAAATTAATTTTCTAAACTGAAGTAGTATTGCCAAACAGTCTCGTTTTAGCCAAACAGGCTATCCAGGGTACAACTGGACATTCAAAATGGTGAATCTAATGAGGCAGTGGAGACATCTGACTTATGCCATGTTACTTGGGGAATAATACCAAAGGTGTTAAGTAACTTAACTCTAGGGGTAGTCTTGAACTTGTAAGAAATTGTTGTTGTTTTAAATGTTTCCAAACTTCCTTTTCTTACCAAATCAAAAAAACTTTGCTTTTTGTTCATTTCATATTTTTATTGAGAAGCTAACTCATCTGGATGTAGCCAAAAAAGAATGATGTTTCAGCAGTTTCTCATGAAATCTGATTTCACTATAGGCCACCAAATACTCGAACCACCATGAGTGCTAGCTACTCCCCACTATCTGCTGTTAGCTATAGCCCTGAAAAGAACCCTGTATTCTCTCTGTTGCATCATCCATTGTTCTTACATTTGCTGACCCTGTGCACTTATTTATATTGAAATAAATATAGTATCCCTGAGCAGGACATATGCAATTTTTGTGAAACATCAGGGTTACATTATTATTGTTGCTCAGAGAGATACCTCTTTTGGGTTACATTACCCTATGAGTTACATAGTGTTAGCTTTCTGTGGAGCATTTCTTTTCCATGAAACTTGCAGAAAGACCCACTCATATAGGGCATTACTTCACCAAATCCTATTCCTTCTAGTCTTTTTTCATGTTATGCTTTTCATGGATAGTGACATTGAATTGTCTAACACAATTTATTCTTTTCTTCTATTTATTGGTTTTTCATTAGCAATTGGGGTTACAGGAAAAAGAAAAGGATTAGCTGAAAAGTAATGGCTAGAAGGAATGATTGAACTCATGCATGTGGGAAAACACAAGCAGAAGTGTTTTTTTTCCCCAGCAATGTGGTGTTGCAGGGTTGTTTTTGGTTTTTTCTTTTCCCAAGGCAAGGTTCAGATGTATGAGAAAAACAGTAATAGCCTTAGCAAAAGATTTGCCTTATCAACCAAAAATTACTGGAAAATGTACTTTGCAGTAACTATGTTGCAAAAAGAGAAAAAGCAGGTTAAATGCCAAGAAGAAAAAAAGAATAAAATACATTCATAAGTAGTTCAGTGAAAAAAAGAAGCCAATATGTTTTACTGATATCTATAACATTTTTAATATCTCAGTTTATAAATGTTTGGCTAACTCGCTTTTTATTTACAAGAGTATTTGTGGGAGAAAAAATGAAGAGATTACTTGTAAATTCATGACATTTTTACTGGTTTTAGAACTATTTTTAGAAAGTCTTTTTTTATCTACACAATATATTTAAAAATTATGAGGATGAGAATTCTTCTAAAGCACAAATTGTTGTTAAATTAATGTGATCAGTGAAATAGCAAATAGTTAACAGCAATTTAAAATAGCAAATAGCAAATATTCTATAGCTGAAAAATGAACCAGGGTTTAAATCTTGCTGTAATAATGCACTTAAAATTGCAAAGAACAGAAAGAAGGTCTATTTGAAAATAACTTGTAAGCGGAGGAAAAGATTCAGTTTTGAAAATGTTAACATCTTTGAGTATATTTGAATGGGTATGCTCATGTATACTTTATGAATATCTCCGCTCTGTAAGAATTCCCAGTCTGCTACAATAGTGTGCATGCCACATTGGGACTTCCACTGAAACCAGCTAGCATCCCCTGGGATAAACTCTTCTTAACAACTTTTTTTCCTTTTGTTCAATGAAATGCATTTGTATGTACAATGCCATAAATGAACCTGACTTGTTTAATAATGATGGTATAACACATCCTAATGATGTCCCTGTTTTCTTTTGAAGTTCATAGAAAAGCATCATTATTTAGAAATTTGTAAAAAGTAAAAGAGCCTTCAGATTTTTTTTAAAATATTTTAAAGCAAGGTATTGCAAGAATATACAAAYGTGGAATATTTATTTTTAGGACATTATATGCAAAAAGGTTTCTCGTTCTGTAAGAAACAGTCTTACAAAATGGACGTGCTAATCTTAATATGCAGTATCTATATCCATATATAAAATTTGTTGAAAATTCAGTAAACACACTGAAGGCACAAGATAAAAGCTGAAAGTTTCAGAAGAAATGGGAATTATACACACTACTGAGCACAATAAATCAACAATATGGAAATTGTCCAGTATAAAAATAAACTCTTTCTCAAATACACTGAATACAAGTAAGCTATATAATATATAACAGAGAGATAATTAGATTGCACTGCAATACAGCTTAAAAAAGTAAATCTTGTAAATTCTTAAGAGTGATGTTACCCATTCCCCATGAGCCTTGGAAATGATGACACACCTGGCTTTCCAAATATGAGCTGAAAGAAACAACAGCAATCTCAACAACATACTGTAAAAGAAAGCTCCCTTCTATTTTTACTTTTTAACTACTTTTCTTGTTAAAGGAAGACAGGGGACATTCATAGCCTTTAGAGGAGGGAGGAGGTAAGGGTATAAGGACAGATATACTGTATGAAAGCAAGAAGTCTGCCTGGCCCACTATTTTGTGACCAAAACTAGAAGCCTAGAGATGATGAAACAGTGTAAACACATAGTGACGCATCCTCAGGATTTTCCAGGCTGAAAAGATTAAAGATTTGGAGGTTCCATGCATTATAAATGATATCTTTGTTTTTACTCATATAAATATTAGTGGGTTTTACAGTGCACTCTTGTTCCATGAATTTATCTAATTGATTAATGAACTCATAGCATCTTGCAGCAAAGAATTCCTCAGCTTAATTACAATGTGCCAGGAAAAACACCTCCGTCTGATTGTTCTGAACCTGTTACCTCCTAGCTTTAATTGATGTCGTCATTACCTGTACTGGAGGAGAGTGAAACATATTTCCTAATTGCCTTTCCCATGCTGCTCATGATTTTATAAATCTCTATTCTCTTCCACTTTCCACTCTTATTTTTCTCTCTTTCAAGATTTAGAAACAAACAATCAAACGAACCCACAACACCTATGTGTAGAAGAAGTGTTTTGATATGGAATTCAATCTAGACCTTTGATCATCCTTGACACCCTTGTCTATTTCCAGTATTATCTGCTTTCTGAGGAGAAAAGACAAGGATTCTACAAGGTCTTCAAGGCTGGGGAGAGACATGGATATACACAATGGCAAAATAATGATCTTTTCTCTCCTAATAAAGTGCTTGGATTGATGTAACAAGAAAGAGACAGCATAACCTATTCTGAAGCTCATTATGTCTTCCAAGGAACTTTTGTGCCTGGTGTTAAATGAGCCTATCACATCGAGTTGCTAATTATAAATTTTTTGTAGGAGTGGAAACTTGTTCAATTTCTCTCTCTCTATAGTGACATATCACGTTGTTCTTATTGAAAACTTGGGTCCTTTTCATTTCAAATACAAAATGTCTTGCCTAAATTGTAGCTCTGCAAGTCTCCCAGTCTAGCAGTTTATTCTCAGACCAATTTTTATCTATAATTTCAAGTGCTGCAGATATTTCACACTCTCAAAGTGTAGCTGGCAGCAGCAGGGCCAGTCACACTTGGAACTAGTTGGTAGAAAATGGTTTCAAAAGAGACATGCTAAACACCAGGTGAATGTTCATGGTTTCAAGAATAGGTGAATACACTAAGGTAATTTCTTTAGTAATTCCCCATGATCCCCCTCAAAATGTCAATCCATCTCCTCTGAGAGTTAAAATAGGACAATTTTTGTGTTAACAGCTGTGCTTTGTCAAAAATGGCAAGTTTGGGAGCTTTGAAGCTGGGTTATTGTCCTGGTTTCAGCTGGGAAAAAGTTAGTTTTCTTCCTAGTAGCTGGTATAGTGCTGTGTTTTGGATTTAGCATGAGAATAATGTGATAATGCACTGATTTTTTAGTTGTTGCTAAGTAGTGCTTACACTAAATAAAGGACTTTTCAGCTTCTCATGCTCTAATGACTGAGAAGGCTGGAGATGCACAAGAAGCTGGGAGGGGGCACAGCCAGGACAGCTGACCCCAACTGACCAAAGGGATATTCCATACCATATGACATCATGCTCAGTATATAAGCTGGGGGGAGTTGGCTGGGGGGCAGCAATCGCTGCTCGGGGACTAGATGGGCGTCAGTCAGTGAGTGGTGAGTGGTTGTATCACTTTTTTTCCTCGGTTTTGTTCCTCTCTCTCTCTCTCTTTTGTTGTTTTCTTTTTCATTACTACTACTACTACTACTACTACTACTACTACTACTACTACTACTACTATTTTATTTCAATTATTAAACTGTTCTTATCTCAGTCCACAAGTTTTCTTACTTTTGCTCTTTCAATTCTGTCCCCCATACCACCAGGGCAGGGGGAGGGTGAGGGAGCATCTGTGTGGTGCTTGGTTGCCAACTGGGGTTAAACCACAACAGCTACTTTTTGGTCAGTTACACTAGAACAACAATATGTAGCCTTAGAGAAGGTTGTGCAGCAGTACAATGTAAGTGAAATACTACCTGTGACTACAGCCATATTTCATGAGGAGGTCTAGCTCTGTTTGAATGACACATTATACAGTATTAGACAAAAATGAATGTCATATCATTTAAGTACATAAAACATGCACAAGGGGCAGAGAACATACGGCAGACTTCTCTGTGTTACCTAAATGCCTGAGTTCTTGGCTGTGCCAGATCTGATGTCGCTTAGAATAACTCAGTAATGAGCTTTCTTACACACGCATTCACACATACACAAACCAGTAACATCCCACAGTACTGATATTACTCAGGAAGCCTCTTTTTCTAGAAACACAGTATTGCTACTCCTCTACTATATTTCTAAAGGTTTTTTTTCTCCTGGTGACAGAAAATAAACAGACTTTTCATTTAGCATTTCTCAAATTATATATTCTTTTAGTTGATACATGATTTTTTCTGATTTTTAGATTGCCAGATTTATTTTTATTTAATCATATTTAAATCCTTTAAGCCTACTGCATCAATTAGGATTAATCTCCTTGCTCTGTCTTATAAAACCACGTCCAAGGATGAACTGTTCTTAGGAGAATCTGTGACACAGTGGTTCCAGGGACAATTATTTACTACATCCATCATTTATGTCTGACTCACTGTAGGCATCTCAAGGGGCACTGACTGATGCACTGAAGACTGAAGTCACCAGTTTCGCAGTTTTGCTGTCTGTACACTTTGTCCTTAAATCATAACCAAGTACTTCATTCCCTTGCTGCTTATGACTTTCTATGGCACAGACCTGTCTTGTTCTCGTTCACATGTCAATAAGGTTGTTTTCTGATTGTACTTTAAGTTTTAAAAGTGATTCTTTTTTCCTACTTATAGAGTCTTTCTGTAGGCCTCCTAACCTAATATCTGAAGGCAGCCATATCTTCTGTGCTGATACATTATTTATAATCTAATAATGTTGTTGTTTGTACATCGTAACAGATGGTATAGTCTTTCTCACCTAAAATTTAACATTTATTTAGGTTTGTTTTTAAGAGTTTTATTACTTTGTTTCTGCAAGGCAGAGGACATTTTTGAATTTTTGTTTTAGAGCTGCAAAGGGAATCTTTTTAAGCCAGAGAACTTTTTATAGCTCTCTTTTCACATCAGCCATCGTGCCTCCTCCAACTCCCCTCCATCCTTTCTTTTCTGTCCTTCATCACCTCAGAAGAGGGGCCCTCTCCCAAAGTCCGATTTTGTAGTCCCACACGTCCCATTCCATTCACCAGATCAGATGCTTCAGAAGAAGGCAGAGAACGCCAAATCTTTGCTGTTGTAACTGATGCTGATTCCCCAATCCCAACCCCATCTTAAGGAAATCCATCTTTCATATTGGCTTATCTTTTTGCAGCCACAACTATAATATTAATACAAAACATTAAATGAGCCAGCTTGCAAGAAACTCAGAAATGAACTTGAGAGGGAGGGGTCATGCTCTAAGAGCAAACTACTTTTTTTTTTTTTTTAATACAGCAGTGTGATTGTTCACATTATTAGGTGACACTAGAAGTAAGACAACACTAATACCAAATATTGACTTAAGATAAAATTGAAAAATTTAGCAATGCTTTATGGACAAATTAGAAAGAGTTTTTGTTGCTGTTGGGTTTTTTTGCTGGCCTAGAAAATAACGGATTTTTCTTTTTTTTTTTTTCTCATGAGATTTCTGTTGGCTACTACTTCAGATCATAATAAATCAACTTCTTCCATTAGACCAGATCAAGAGAATGTTTTAAGGCATAATTCTGAGAATGTTAAGAACAAACCCTTGATTCTATAGGTAATGATGCCTGGCTCAAACCGAAACTAGAAAAGGATATCAGTTGAATTCATATTTGATACATTAACTTACAAAACTATTTCACAAAGGAATATCATTAAAATTTGGAAAGTCTTTATTTTTGGAGTTTTGTGACTGTCAATCATAGTTGCTTCTGCTTCCAATCTTAATGAGTAATGTGCCAAAAATTTTTACCGCCATGAGTTTCCTACTTTTAACATGCTTGCTCTTTGCTTAAACTCACCTGTGGTGCAAATGGGAAGAATAAGAAGAAGTGTAAGAAAAAAGATGGCAATTTTCTTCCTCCCACAGACCGGTGCTTTGCCCTGTGAGCTCTTTGTACTTCATACTGTCAAGACTGCCTAAGAGTAATACTAGGCTTTCTACAGAGAGACTTGTTTGCAGTTATTTGTCCTGTGCTTTCTTTTTCCATCTGTTTGGGTGTGAAGTGCGGGCATCAAGCTATAAGACTGCAGATAATATTTTGGCATTTGAATGCAAATTTCCAGGTTTTCTGTTTAAATTGAAAATCTAGGTAGAAATGCATTTATTACACCAAAATGGTTCAGCTGGTAGTAACTTGTATCCAAAAGTAGATGACCATAACAACCAAAGCCTGTCTTTCCAAATCTGTTATTCCCGTTTGTTCACATAAGTCTTTGATTATCAGTGTGGTTCTCTGAATGTGATTTTTACTCATTTACAAGAAAAACAGGGTTCCTGAAAGCAATAAAATGCATTCTGTCCTTCATTGTATTATTGAGAGTATGTTTTAATCCTCTTACATTTCTAAATTGAGGCAACATGAAATTTTAAACATGCCAAACATAATATTTCTTGTTTGCGACTCATTCAGCCTTCATTTTCTGTCCACCCATACAATTCAGATGAGGCAAAAAAGAGTGAGAAGGTTTTAGTTTCTATAAGCTATTGTATGGTGTCTACAAATCTGGCAAGTCATAAATGCACTAAGAAGGCTTTGAATAGCAGTTATTTTTTGAAATTCAATTCTTATTTTGCATCCTTCCCTCTTAAAAATATATTTTAAGGGCTATTTTATAGCTCTTCCTGTTCTTCAAATTAATACATTTGAATCTAGTAAATCAAAGGTGACACAAATTTCATAGTGGTCTAGGTGAAACAATTAATAACAGCGCTTTTCATAGATCAGTAATAGTCTAAAATAACAATTAGCATGCAAAATAAAGCCAGCCAAGAAATCCTGGTACACAAACAGTCAATGGGAAGGATTTAACTAAATATTTGCAAAAAAGTCATAGCAGATTGACTTGAAAACTATCAACTGGAAGGTCCCCAGATAAAGCATAAATATTTACTTATAGAATCTGTCTTTCCTGACTTCCTAATATGTTATCCTTTTTGCATAATTTATTTCATTTGTGGCCTTATGAAGACATAAGTATTTTTTGCCTTCATTACTCCATTGGTAAAATGGACTTAATATTTCTGTTTCTTTCTCCTAAGTGTTAAAAAGATGATCCTGGAATATGTTTGTATGGATAATGAATGACAAACAATCTTAAATTTCTCTCTATTGCCATAGATAGATCTCCACTTCTACTAGGCAAAGAAAAATAATCTAATAACTAAGATAAAGAACATAGAAACAGGTATTGGCAGACTGCTTTAACTTTCAACATATTCCTGGTGCTATCTGGACAGAGAATACCTCAATAAGGCTAATGTATTTACTGAGCAAATTGGTAAAAATGAAAATAAACTGTAGAGTTAGTGGATATATACAGCATATTAGACAAGTTAAAAGACAGGAAACTAGTTGAAAATAAATAGTCTTCATGCTGAAAGCGGTTAGCAGTGAAGTCATGCTAGAGAGTCGATACATGTATCTGTAAAATCATGACAGCCTGGAGAACGTGAACAGGGAAAAACTGTTCACTTTCTGTCCCAACACAAGAAATAGATGATGTTATCTGAATGTAGCTAATTGTAGGTTCTAAAAAAAATAAGGAATAATATTTTTTATAGAACATGGAGTTAAACTGTAGAACACTTTACCACAGCTCACTGGGGATACCAAAAATATACATGGCAGATAGAAGTCCAGTATGGGTTTCTGTTTGTGTAAAAATGATTTAATGAAAAGGAGTTAAGAAAAAGAAAACATGTTCTAAGAGTTGTGGGATAATACATTGTACATCCTTTCTTGTTTCTCCCTCGATTTTTTTGGGCTAATAACAAGATAAACAACCATCTCTTATTTATGTCATTATTCATAGTTTGGCCATTGTTTACACTGCTCATGACCAAATGTAATGCAATTTGGGTAAAACAGTGCTGTTTGATAGTGGTAGTATCTAAATATCTCCCAGTGCATGCACTTTTTTAACATCTGTAGATTTTCAGTGTTGTATTTATACATTGCTAAGTCTGTAAGCTTTTGTGGCACTGCACCTTTGGTGGCTTATTGACTGCTGCCTAGGGAAAATGATCTGCTATTGAATTGCTGGAGGATATTTGAATTCTGCTACACTGCAATACTTTCAATTTCTACAGTGCGGTAGTACTTGATGTTTACTAAAATTTATTACTTTTAGCCTCTTTGGGTACCCTAAGTATTTTCTGCATTTTCTTATTTCATATAAAGATAACAGTTAAAAATTTGCTTGTTTAAGAACTTGGAAGATTTTTTGCTTGTTTGTTTGTTTGGTACTCGTCTAGCTATATGATTACACCTGTGCTGATCACTAGCATACAATGTATCAAATAAACCATTGATATAATTCTGTTGGGTAATTGCTATGCTCCTGACATATACAAAGGAATCTGTATTTGTAATGATTAATCATTGTGTACCAATGATTAACGTAGGTTAAGTTATGCTTTTACGTTTATAGCAGCCACAACAGAAATTCCTGTAGTCCTCGGATATTAACTACTCAGAAGACAGAGCTTTGAAAAATAGTTTTACAGTTACTGAGTATGAAGTGTACAGTCTTTATGTAAATTATTTCCCTTAGCAAATGAAAGTTTAGGGATTTACATAATTGATATATATCTGACGTTATGGATCAGTAATTGTATAGCATCCTGTCAGTGTGATGAGATGAGAGTAATATGCTTAAGTATAACCTGGAACAAATTTGGGTCTATTCAACTCATCACTGTCCTTTTTAACTTTCTAGTCAAATCTACCGATAAAAATTTTTGAGAAGGAGGAAAAAAAAGAAAAATATTTCTGCTGTTGATCCAGGACATATCTTAGCTGTACTGTTTGATGTAACCAGCCTTTTTGATAGACTTTGGACAGGCAGTTGACCTTTTTCTCCTAATACCTCCCAGCATTCATGTACTTCAGAAATGATGGCTTTTTGCTTGCTTTAGCTATACTCATTCTTATGGACACAGTGTTTATCATCCTTCTCACTGTAATGTCAAATTGAAAAGCAAACATTTGCTGTGCTATTGCCATCTCCTTTTAATATATCAAATGCTTAAGCTATGAACTCTCTATATACTTAAGGCTCCTAAGCATATGAAGTGAAGTTGGATATCACTGTTATTTGTCAAGCCAATAGCAGCCAGAAAGCAGACAATAAGGTCACTTCAGGTAAGATCAGTACAATTGATCTTTCTTTATTGCTTTGGGTGGGCTCAGTGAGGTCACTAAGGGAAAGAAAAACGCAATTGACCAGTGGCTGTCATAACCTATGAAACAGGCAAAGTGTTGTGGATCGTGAGTAGAGCAATAACAGCCTTGCCTAGAAATGGAAATTCAATTCTCAGCTTCCAGTTAGTGAGACCATTATCGTGTTCTCCATAGTTCTGAACACTTAGAGGCTGTTGTGCTGAATTCTAACTGATTTGTATCATTACGTTCTGTAAATGATGGAAATTAGCATAAATCTCTGAAATGTGCCATTTGAAATGCAGTGCACAGTGGTGCTGAGGATATTGTCTTTCCACTTTGCAAAGCATTAGTATATAATGACTTTGTATCCCTTGTGCTAATATTCCATGTATGTAAATGTTAAATGCTGCCAACAAAAAATATAAAGTATAAAAGTTTGTTTGCTTTATGTTATACTCATCCTGGTAATGAGGGATAAATTGTATTGGGCAGCAAAAACACTGCTGGTTAAAGAGGCACAAAATGCATGAATAGAAAGTATAGTTCATACAGTTCCATATGCTGGCTAAACTCAGCGTAGGGAATTTAACAGTAACATACTTTTCTAAGAAGTGATGTTTGTGATTAAAAGGAATCTAATGTCAATACTTTTGTCTCAGGCTTTGGGAGTAAAGCAAGGAATCATAAGCTGGCACACAGTTCTTTATGGGTAATTGCTTGTTACTGAAGTTTCTCTTGGAGATAGCTTGAAAAAATCCTTCGGGAAAAAAAAATGTCATCCATATATCGTATGCCAAGTGGTCCACCTGCTTGTTTAATTTAACCAGATTAAGGACAAAGAAAGTTTAGATTATTTTCACATATACTTAGGAAATTTGTAATGGGTTTTTTAAAAAAAAAAAAAAAGGTGAAGTGGGTTGAATTGTCTGAAGAACAGTGCTTGTGCAGTTAGCATATAGGGTTGATTTAACTTTGCCTACATTTGGATTGGTGCTGTACAAAACAAAGAACAGTCAGCGAATATTGAGAGAACATTTGAACACTGCTCTGAAATTTTAGATTCATCCTCTTTCATCAACTTGCTAACATCCCCTTTAAAATACTACATTCATCATCAAGACTCCTTTATTTTAAGCTCCTTTGCCTTACCCTCTGTGCTGGTTTTGACTGGGATAGAATTAACTGTTTCCATAGTAGCTAATATGAAGCTATGTTTTGGATTTGTGCTGAAAACAGTGTTGGCAATACAGGGATGTTTTAGTTACTGCTGAGCAGTGCTTACACAGAGTCAAGGCCTTTTCTGCTTCTCACCCCACCCCACCAGCGAGTAGGCTGGGGGTGCACAAGAAGCTGGGAGGGGACACAGCTGGGACAGCTGACCCCAACTGACCAAAGGGATATTCCATACCATATGACATCATGCTCAGCATATAAAGCTGGGGGAAGAAGAAGGAAGGGGGGGACGTTGGGAGTGATGGCATTTGTCTTCCCAAGTCACCGTTATGTGTGATGGAGTCCTGCTTTCCTGGAGATGGCTGAACACCTGCCTGCCCATGGGAAGTAGTGAAGGAATTCCTTGTTTTGCTTTGCTTGCGTGCACGGCTTTTGCTTTCCCTATTAAACTGTCTTTATCTCAATCCACGAGTTTTCTCACTTTAACCTTCGAATTCTCTCCCCCATCCCACTGCAGGGGAGTGAGCGAGCGGCTGTGTGGGGCTTAGTTGCTGTCTGGGGTTAAACCACAACACCCTCCCAACCTATGATAAGGAAAAGATAAGAAAAAGAGAAAGACAGTTTTGTCTACACTCCTTAAAACTCTGAATATCATCTGCTCCGTGCACATAAGTATTTAATTGTACAGGCTTATCACAAGTTTCTATATAGTACTAGCTGCTCACCCACCTATAATTTCTAGCAGACATACCAACCATCTTCCTCTAGAGTAAGCTCTACCTTAAAAAAGTGTGAACATGAATCTCTGCATAAAGTCCCTTCTGTTTTCTCAAAACCTTATGAAACAAAGATTCTTGCCTTAAAATTGCATATAAAAGCAAACTGTTTATACTTGGATCCTCAGGAAAAAAATGGTAACACTTTCTGCATCAAAACATGAGTTAAAAATATTTTCTCTTTCATCTAGCTCTCCTGCTAGCGTTGAAGCAATGCACTCAATACTATATAACTTATTGAATACTTATTTTGTCAAATTTATCAGCAATGTGAAAAAAATCTTTACTGATTAGTGCTACTGAAGAATCCCATATTTGCATAGATTTCCGTATTTCCCCTTTCATTTCTGAATGGTTTTAAAGTTGTGTATTTGTTATAATATAAAATTCTTCAATACAAAGTCTGATTTGCTTGATATGTGTGGCTTTAACTGCCTAAAACTGCAGTTATCATTTACTAAAAACTTAATATATTTTTTAATGCACTACTACATATTTTAAAAGAGACAGACAAAAAATCATCTATGGAACACGTACTAAAAGTTTAGTCTCCTCATATCCATCTGGGACGTACAATATACTTAAGACTCAGTTTACAAAATATTTTTAGTTGTTGCTAACAGTGAGAGAAAATGTGTTCTTGCTCCTTCTGTTCTTTATTACATAGATAGCACTTGTTCCTTGTACTCTTTATTACACAGGTAGCACTTCTGAAGATGTGAGGTGAATGTTCTTGGATAAAAATATTGGAAAGATGTAGCAACTTTGTCTATAAGACTTCATGCTTCATACTCATAATGATATTTCTCAACAGTGTCTGATATTAATTTCTTTCTTTGTCACCTAGTGGAAATTTATATACTTGTTCTTCAATTTTGATAGCTGTGTTTTTTCCAAGGGTCTTGGATACATGGTTCATTTTACTGGTTCCTCCTTTGATTTTAAATTTTAGTTGGATACGTTTTCATTTTCTTCCTATTTCAGATCGTTTGGTAGTCTCAATAAGATCTTCAGAAACAAGCTAACAAACAAAAATAAAATAATTTAAAAAAAAAAAAACAAACAACCAAAATCCAAAATTCCAATGAAATGAAGCTTCTTTACTTTTTATCTGTCCATAATTTACGTTTTAGCAGCTACAAGTAAAATGTACTGTTGAAAATACTAGTTTTCAACAGTAGTGTTTACACTAGTCAAGGACTTTTCAGCTTCCCACGCTCTGCCAGGTGCATAAGAAGCTGGGAGGGACCACGGCCAGGACAGCTAACTCAATGGGCCAATGGGGTATTCCATACCATATGATGTCATGCTCAGCATATAAGGCTGGGGGAAGAAGAAGGAAGGGGAGACGTTTGGAGTGATGGCCTTTGTCTTCCCAAGTCACCGTTACGTGTGATGGAGCCCTGCTTTCCTGGAGATGGCTGAACACCTGCCTGCCCATGGGAAGTAGTGAATGAATTCCTTGTTTTGCTTTGCTTGTGCACGCAGCTTTTGCTTTCCCTATTAAACTGTCTTTATCTCGATGCACGAGTTTTCTCGCTTTTGCCCTTCCAATTCTCTCCCCCATTCCACCAGGGGGGAGTGAGCGAGCGGCCGTGTGGTGCTAAGTTGCTGGCTGGGGTTAAACCACAACATCTCAAAATGGATATATTAGAACTGGAGAAGATTCAGGGCAAGTTAAGAGGTATGACTGAAGGTGTGTGTGTGTAAAGAAGAATTAAATAAAACCATTCAGCTTAACTGAGAAGGGTCTATACATTCCCTGATAAAGGGAGCTAGAAAATCAAGAGTGAGGTAGACAGCATGGATCAATTATCTGGTATTACTTACTATGAAGGCATGAAGGGGATATCAAATAAGCTAGAAGGAGGAAAGTATAAAATGTCTGCTCTCATGCTCTATTAATTATTAAAATTAATAAGAAGATAGATTATATAATTAGTGTAATTATTATTATGTCTAAGAGTCCTAGCTACGGATCAGTGTACATCTAAGTGTATGAAAACAGAAAAATAACTTCCTCCTTTTGTAAGATGGTAATCTTCTCTCTGTATTTCTAGATTGTAAATATTCCATGTCCCCACCATGCTAAAGGTTACTAGTCTTCATTTTATTGTGAAAATGGTTATCTTTAAACTGGTTTTAAAATGTCTTCCTCAAGATTTGGAAACAGTTCTTACAGCTTTCATTTCCTTTAATGTCTGAACTGATTTAAATGATATGTTTTAAAGTCCTGAAATGAATGTAAATGAAAATTATAACCAAAATAGCAAGAATGATTGATTTCAGTTGAAACTGTAGTCATATTTATCCAGTAAGCGTATGGTAATTTTACAGTATCACACTGAATTCATAACAAGTTATTGATTTGAATGCAGACAAGTTATGCATTTGGAAGCTGATTGTCTACACATGTTGCACTGCTACAACACTAGTTAGCGAGACACTGATAATAAATTCTTTAATATAGCAGAGTGATAATGCCTAATGTTCACGAATCTCTTTTGTCTTCATCCATGCTGTTGTAGGCTAGCAACTTTCAAGACATGTTTTAGCACTTGTGTGTCTCATCTGGCCTTTGAGGAGTAACACATGATAGCAGACAAGCTACTGGCATATGTCTGTCATTTACAAGGTCTGAGCTAGTTGTGCTATACTATCCTTTTATAAGCACCAGTGCATACTAAAATCTGTGGTTCTTTCTTCAGGTTTCTAAATTGAACAGAAATTAAACAAAAGATGTAGTTTAAGTACTTTGCAACATCAGAACATGTGGAATTCAAGTCATCTCAAGCTTAGATATCCGTCTAATGGAATAAGAAGTATGCAGACATCTTTTCATTCCCTCACATGGTACTCTTCAAAACCACAAAATGTGATTTCTTTTTAAGTCTGAATTTATTCACGTCACAATTTGCCACCATAGCAGTTTGATACTTCAAGTGCTGGGTGAAGAGAGACGTATTCCTTGATTTCAACTGTGTTGTGTCCTTTCAATAGAATTTCAGAAGTATTTTGAATAGCAAGTATAGGCTTAAACATTTTCCCTCAATAAAATATTTTTTATCTTTTTTAAGTGGTATTAAGTGGCAGGTATTGCTATTACTTCTAAAGGCTTGTGTAGTTGAAATGGAAGGGGCCTGCAAAAGGGACAAATCTGCATATTACTTCCCAATCCAGGTAATACATATCAATACTGCTCAAGAATGAGTGAGAATTTGCACAGAGTGGGTGACGTGATTTGCCAATCATGGCTTTTAACAAGGTGGAGGAGGAGACAGATTTTTTTTTTTAATGCCAAAAAACCACACATAGAAAATAAGCAAAAAGTCAAGAATGCCGTTATAAGAACAAAAGGGAAATTAGCTGATAATACCTGTGGCTCCATACTAATTGGAAAGATGGGTGAAGATGGGTGTCCTTGCTAACAGCTTCCTACTGTGTTCATGGAAACAGAACTTGGTACATCCTTAATCCATAAACAGGAACACCTGTCACTAACTTGCCTTTTTGTAACCTGAGCAGTTTGGTGCCAGTGAAGAATTTGTCCCTGTTTCATTTGTTTTATAAGAAGTAAACATATGTTTTAAAGAGAGATTAAATAAGCACAGTTGGACAATCAAGTCTATATGCTTAGGTATTTTTACTATAAATGAATATTATATGTTTCTATCAGTCTGTGTCCAAATTCAGATATAGAATGATCTTTTAGTTTGAACATTTTTCAGAAATTCTGTTCAATAATAAACCTCTTCTCTAGTTTCTTATTTCTTACTTAGCTATATCCTTTTACTGACATGTTTGGAAAGGAAAGTCAAAATAAAAACAGCAATTCATAGAGAAAAAGTCCATTGAATCATAGATAAAGTTGTTGCCAAGAATATTTATTAATTTATATTCTGTAAGCAAAAGTTGTTTTCTTATGTTGACTGTGAAATAGGTTATATTCTTACACGTTTGTTTGTTCTGTTTTCCCCTTCCAGTGTTTTCATTTCAAAACCAATATGATAAACGAAGACACTGTCACTTAGCAACTTTAAATATTTCTTTTTTAAACTCAATGCTTAGAGTTTGAAATGTAATGTAAGTTCAATGTATACTGTGTTATAAGTTATTGGAAAATAACTAGCTTCCTCTTTCTTGGACTAATTTATCAGAAATACATTTTATGGGTTATTGTAGCTTGTATCTCTACAATTCTAGCTTGTATCTCTCTAATGAGTACCCAGTGATATGACCTGTTCACTCTGTATAGTTACACTTCAAAATTTTTGGGGTTTGTGTGTGAAATTATAGGCTAGACTCTTACTTATTTGTCAGTTCAGTGATATTAAAGTCAGAAGCCATCCATCTTCTTCCAGCAGAAGAAGGTGTCCCAAGAGTTTTTGCCTGCTAATAAAATCAACCTGTTACTAGTGGCTAGTGGGGATATATGACCATTAATATAAGTAGGGTTATGTGGTTATTATTTTGACTATCTATCTTACTTAGAAGCTTCTTGCATATACCCTGAAATGGTTTCCTGCAAAAGATTGACTATATGCAGATGGGTATATATGTCTATTTTCAGGAATTAGAAGCCATTGGTTTATTTAATTACTACCTTGTATGTTGGTTAAAACTTAAAAATTGGCCATGCCTAATGCTCATTTTTAAATCCTTCCTGGAAACAGATTTAGGTAGTAAGATTCTAAAATACAAACCAGGAGACACAGAATTTTCTTCCTCACTAGTAGGTCACACTTTTGGTTTTTTGAAAAATCTTTTGTTCCTTTTTTAGGGAGAACGAGGTTTCTGCATTTTGATGGATTCGTGAGTAATTATTGTGGATAGAACTGAGACTTTCAGTGGAAGAAAGTTATGGAAGATTGCTGCATCGTAACAAAAAGGATTTTCAGCATAGAAAAGTGAGAATGGATGAAGGAAACAAGGAAATGCTTATTTAGGGTCATGTTAAACCTGGATGCTGTCATATTATGGTATATATTGAAGAAAGGGAAAGGACAGTAGTTCATTATTATATAATAGTATGCAACTTCTGTATAAGTGTTAATTACTGTATTTTGGGCATTTATAAACAAACTATTTCCCAAATAGCAAGAAGTTGGCAGTAATTTAATAGGGAAAGATGAAAATTATTTCTTCCAATTATTAAGTTTCTTGAAACGCAATTCAGATAGATTGAGTTGCTGGACTTTTCTTTGCTGAACATCTCTTTGAAGAAAAATAGATCTTCAGTTAGCTACCTGGTAGAAGAGCAAAGTTCAGCAGATTATGTTTGCTCAACACCAGCAGTTCAACCCATGCCTCATGGCACAAATAACTCTGGGATTTCATATTCCCCAGGTTAGAATCACTGATTATGTTTTCCTCAAAAACTTTTTTTTTTAAGTGAAGAGGGAGATAGCTTTGTTAATTTTGAATAAGAATTGGTAATTTTTACCAATATGTTTTTGTTTTCATTTTCTTCTGACTTCAAAGGGTAGACCAATTTATAAATAAATTAAGACATAAGAAGCAAAAACGTTATTAGTACTTTAATCAGAAATTGCAGGTATGAAATAAATATGGATTGCAAATACTTATTTTTTAGTTATAAATTGCCTCTTAAAACTTGGTGACAATTACTGCCTAACAGTTGTACAATTCTGTGTGCACCCATCCACTTCTTACTGATGCTAGAATCTATTAAAGGGAATAAAATTGTGGAAGCTAGCATTCTTGATTTAGAAAATGGACTATCAAATTGCATAAAGCTGAGTTGCAATATTCTCCATGCCTTGGTAAGTTGCCTAACATAAAATGTTAAGCAGAAGCCCAATTAAAAAAAAAAAAAAAAGAAATGTTATTTATTTCAGTTTCAACTTATACAGTTTGTCTCAAGCACATACATGAAAAAATTTCAAATCACAGTGTTTTTTGAGTTCGTTAACAGCTAGATTTGATCAAATATCAATAACACAACAAAATACTATTATGAGTGGGAGTGGCTGGGATCATCATTTCCACAGCTATTGACAAACTATACAAACATTTTGAAGCTTAGGGTATTTTTACTTGGCAAGTCTTTCAGTAACTTTTTCAAAACCAGTACTTTCTCTTTTTCTTTTTTTTTTTTCTTTGTTTCATTTTTTCTTTTCTTTTTCTGAAAAGTCAGTATAAGATGAATAGATATTCTGCAGTACATTTGTTTCATACCAAACTCTCTACAGTCTGATGTCTGTTCGCAATGTAATTTTGTATG
This sequence comes from Oceanodroma leucorhoa, assembly GCA_030449065.1. Taxonomy (NCBI): domain Eukaryota; kingdom Metazoa; phylum Chordata; class Aves; order Procellariiformes; genus Oceanodroma; species Oceanodroma leucorhoa. The sequence goes on along the minus strand of JASVER010000151.1, from coordinate 1,763,693 downwards.
GCTTGCCATTAGCTCACCGTAGATATTTCACATAGGTCAAGAAAAGCCATTTGCCTAAGAAACAGAGGCAGCTTGTGATTCAGGAGAAAATCTCAAAAGTGCCTAAAGCTATAATGAGAATTAATCTTTCAGTCTCTCTTAAGCCTTATCTACCATGACCATCATAATTAACCATTTAACTCAGATTGCCTAGCAGACCCTGCCACCCTTGTGGTTCTGTTTCACAACTTTTCATGAGCCTGAACTGGTTGCTGGTTGCACACCTGCATACACCTTTCTCCAACAACTGGATGAATTTTGCTCAGCTTAGGTGTTCTCCCTAGAGAACATTTACAGCATTTCTAGAGTACGTGCATTCTTATTCTTCAGTTTAGCTGCATTACATTTTTTTTTGTCTTTTACCTGAAAGAAAAAAACAGAGAATGCAAAAATACTTTTCTGTATAGACTACTATTCTCACAATGCAAGAGAACCTAAAATATTATGTTAACATTTTTTCTTGAGAAATGCAGAATGGGCTATAAATTTGGTATGACAAGTTAGTGTAGAAGAGGAAGGGTAGCTCATGCAGATTTTGCTGTTGGAGGAAGACATGAAAGATGACTCTACATGTTCATACAGAAACTTCCTGGTCTAGGGACTTCTATGAGTAAACAATCAACATCTTTTCAAAAATTAACTTTGTAATGTGATGATCTGAAATTTGGTAACTTCACTAATGTACTTCTATTGCTGTTGTAGAGAAGATGAATTTCTGTTTTAGAAGTCCTGCAAGAAATTGTTGCCATCAATTCTCAGGATTTTGGAGTACTGACCAGATGCCCATGAGCACTAGTTTGTCCCTGTGGAGTGGCTGCATGTTAGGCACTTTGCATCATTAGCTCCTGTTCCCACTGATTTCAGTAAGTTCTGGCTCAAACCTGCATAGCTGAAATACAGTTCAGACTGCTGTTGGGCTAACCCTTATGGGCACACAACCACACTGTAATGGATATACGTCAGACCATTAAGCTCTGTCATCATGAAGCTCCAGTGACAGAAGTTCTCACTTCTGGAGCACAGCACCCCTGCTCCAACAAATTTCAGAAAGACACTAGCAGTTGGTGGGGCTGGAGTCATGATCCAGGAGGTGAATAGATAAAAGGCACTCCACACTGGACTGGAGTACATACACTGCCAAAGGCACCACAACCCCTAAGCAACCCACTCATAGAATGGGACAGCAGGAGACCATGCAGTGTTAGGAGGCAGAAAGAAACCACGAGGTGGGCCACCTCAACCTCCCATGCTGGCTTCCACCTTGCCAGGTGAGTCCTGGCCCACTGACTGGGACCTCCAGCTAAGATACAAGAAATTGAGACTGGGAAAAGCTTATGGTAGACATGTCTGTCTAAGTGCTGGTGGTTTTTTTTCTTGCTTCAGTGACTGGAGCTTTGTGGTGGCTGGCAAAAAATTAAGTAAAATGACATTCCCCAACTCTTTTGTCCATGACATACAGTCCCATTATTTCCTCCCCCTCCATTTTTACCTGGATTCTTCTGTTTGTCTTTCCTCTGATCAAGTTCATATTTACTTACAGTGAGGTAAAGTGTTTGCCTACAAAATGCTGAGTATTGTACAAAAAAAAATTATGGATGGTGAATATTCATTCATGATGGCTGCTTTTCATATATGCAGGTTACCTTATATAATTTTTAAAATTCAGCTTTTTTCTCCAAGACATTCTAGAGAAATGGCACATTTTAAATTGGTATTTTTCTCTTCTTGTTGTTTTAAAAGTAGAACTGGTTTGCACACTTTCCAGAGAAATATTTTTACAAACCAGAGTTCAAGCATGATAGAAACAGGTTTCAGGAAAGAGTTTAGAAGATATGTTTTCCCCTGGTTGTTTTGTGTCTTTATGCCTGTCTCCCCCAACCTACCAATCTTCAAACACTTTCCCTTCCGTACTGAAAACAACTTCACATTTAAAAATAACTGTTTATATTTCTAAGGCTAAAATTACATTTTTCTTTATGTTAAACTTTAATTTTCAACTTATCTGTTCACAAAAGTTTGTTTGTTTTTTGTTTTAATCACATTTTAGTTCAGGAGTATTTTCAAAACCCGAAACCTGTGACATGACAAAAACATTGCTTAAATACTAACAGGACCACTGTATTTCACAACCATTGAGATAAAATTTTAAGACAGAAGACAGAAAAACAGACAATAAGAAAAGAAGCATACATTTAACACAGCATGAAAATAAGATGTGATTAAAATTAGCAGTGAGATTTCCACTAGAAATAACAGGATATAAATATCTGAATACTTACATATCTCTTTCTTTATGTGCATCAATATATTTTTTTAGTTTCCAATGACAATAAGGCAATATTGCTAAAAGACACAAATTATAGCAGAAGAAAGGGTTTACAGGCCATCTAAAACATATAGCTCCCAGAAAGGAAACAGATGCAGCAACTGAGTGAACATTTGTGCTTACTCAACTTGAACATGTGTTCAGTAAATATTTGCAGCCATGTTAGAAGGGACTCAATACTTAACTTGAGATTCAGATCACATATGATAACCTTCTAAAAAAAGGAAATCTCAAAATACCAACAAATAAAGAAAATAAAAACTTCTGATGAACAGGACAACTAACAGAAAAATAATGAAACTTTATATGTGCACAATTTGGGAAAAATGGAATTTCTGATATAGTGATTTAAGAAAAGTATTATTTTAAAATCAAACTTAAATTTGTTTCTTTGAATGATAAAATATTTTGTTAAAATATAAATATTTTCCCCCACAGCAACATTTTCTGCAAATATTCAAGGTCTATCCTGAAGTACATTTGTTGTTCTATCTCAGTTTATTTTTATTAAAATCTTTCATGCTTTTAGATCTCTTGCTATTGAAAATCTTGGAAAACGGTTTTATGACTTCTGTGGTAGAAGTCTTTCTGCTAATTATTATTATTGGGTATAAAGTTGCCTGTCTTGAAAAGGATAAAAATTAAATACAGAACGATTTATCCAGTTCACTTCTGTTCCTGTTTTATTGAAGTCAACAGTTGTCAGGATGAGATTATCTGTATGAATTAAAAGATAAGAGAATATTTAATGTGATTATTTTATATGGTAAATTTCACCTTCTTCACTCTTTGTTCCTCATCTCCCCCCCTTTTTTTCTGGTTTTATTGGTTTTCCCTTCATTCACTTATGGTACCAAAACCTAGTTTTAGTCATGCAATGATTACAAAGAGATCATTTAATTGTGTTGTAAAATGAAATGCTTTGTTTAATCAGGTCCATAGTGTCTGGTGCAAGACACATTTCGACTGTGTTTCAGCATTTATTACTGAGCTTCAAAACCAAAAGTTAATATGTAAATTATGCCTTTAAGTGAGTACATCTTCAGTGTTCTGCTATCTTGCCATTGCTTCCCATCACCTGTCCTTAATAGATTAGTATTTTCTTTTCTCTTCTGGCTCTGTCCCTCCCTCTAAGTACCAGCTCACATAGTAGTTCCTACCATTAGTTTTGTAGTCTTTAAATGACCAACCTCAGAGATTTATTATTTTCCCTATTCTACACCCACAAAATCTCTCTCCTATAATCCCCAAATAATCAGCCCTAGAACACCTGCAGAGGTAAGTCTACCTCTCTCAACATATGTTTTAATAAATGACCAGAGGAAGGGAGCAGTTACCTGCATAGCCAAAGAAAGATTTCACAGGAACTATCTGGTATAGATTTTCTGATATGACACAGTCTGTCATATGTATGTGGGACTTCCCTCCTCTATGGAGTCKTTAATGGATTGTAAAATGAGAGTTGCAAAATAATAAAAAAATCTTTTCCGTTTTAACCACAGCATCAACAACAATTGATGTCTTTTATTGAGTTGACTAAGTATCAAGCTGTACCAGAAACTGTTTACACAGTATAGGCACTCAAAGTATTTCTCACCGCCTGGACATCCTCATCCTGAAAAACTGCAGATCTCTGAAGGCAGCAGCTCTTGCATTTAAAACTCATGTGGTACTTAAGAAATCTTCTGCTTATTGAAAGTTTCTCTTTAAAATTTTTTGGTGCAAACCATTATTGCTTATTCATTGGCCCATGCTTATATTTGCTCGTTGCTTCTTTAGCAAAAAGTGATTCAAAATATTGCATAGAGAGACCCTTTGTAGCTCCCAGTAAAGTTCCAGTTCCTCACAATATTCTGCTGAAGTTTCTCATCTTTCCTTTTATTTCAATCATTAGATGGAATTGAGTCCGTCTGTAGTTAATACTTTACATTTGTGAAAAATAAAAATATAAGGGGTTTTCCAAGTTTGCCACTTTCCCTAACAGTTTCAAATGAGCATTGGTTATGAAAAACTTTGGAAATGGCTAAAGAGAAAATTGGGACCAAAAAGTAACGCTACAGTCATTTTGCAGTATCTGTTCTACTCCNAATGCAAAATAATCTTCAAAATCCAAGGTTTTCTTCTCAAAGTCATCAATAATATGTTGCAGCCATTTTGATACTTTTTTTTTCAAAATTAGAGACTTGTCTTGTAAACTATTTCCTTTTGAGTAAATCTTAATTTTCTGACTAAAAACATCTTTCTGAATTAAAAAAAAAAAAAAAAAGAAGCATTTCTTAATGTAGCAACCTTTATTTTATCTTCCTTCAATATGTCTACTTGTGAAATCCATGTTCTGCCTTTCTCCCTGCAAGCCTCTTCTTGCATCTATCTGGTAGAGTTCATGGAATTTATTTTTTTCCCTTCCTTCTCCTGCTTCCTTCACAACGTCATTAATGTGGCTGTGAAGCACTTTACATTCTTTTGAATTCTGAAAAGGTAAAGCTGTAACTATTCTGCTTTCATTTTAGATTTGATTTTTTTCAGGTGGTACTCTAATCTGTGGAGTGTTAAGTGTCACTGCAGATACGCTAAGTTGTAAATTGAATTTTTTTCTTATCCATATATTTATCTTTCAGCATTTCCTTTTTTATTGGGTCCTGCAGAAACATACATTTAATTCTTCCTATTCATTCATCAGTGTTAGTTCATCATTCAGATGAATCAGAAATCTGCTCCTAGAAAGGAAAAATGCATGTCATATGTTTTATGAAAAAGTAAGCTCTTTGAGTTTAGATCCTTTTTATTGCAGCTGAAAGATGTTTGCTGTGAACAAAAAGGAAAAATAATTATGAAGTCTCTATGAGAAAATGAAACACCTACTGGGAATTAAACGACAGTCAGTAGAAAGGCTGCTTCTGTGAAGCTGTTGTATCTCCTCCCAAGAGGCTGAAATCATCTTATTTGGCTTCCAGGAGGTACCACACAAATTATTTCTGCCCTAAGAGAAAAATTCCCATTAATTTGAAATTATTTAATGTTGAATTTTTCATATGCTCAATGATAAAAGCTGGAACAATTCTCCCTGCAGGCTAACAAAATATGCAAGTATCATTTCTACGTGGTTTCAAAACATGTGCCTGTGTCTGTGTGTGTGTGTGTGGTATGTACACAGAATAGAAACTACAATAAACTATAGGTCCGGATTTTTAAGTGCTGGTAGCTGTCATCATTCTATASGTTTTAATTATTGGAAAACCTGATCTGATATTTTAAGACAATGTCACCCACTCGTAACTAGACAAATCAGGAAACTTTCTAGTTAAAAAAATAATTACAAAAGGTAGAAGAAATTACAGCAGCTGAATGGCATAATTTTCTAAGGCAACACAGTGAAAAACAACGGAGTTCCCAGAATGCTCTGCTAATATGTGATCTAGCAATTATGTGTTTCTCACCTTCTCTAAGATTTGAGGAGGCTGCTTTGCTTTCAAACATAAAGCCATACAGAAGGATTTGATATTCTACAGACCCTTTCTCTGATTATCTCTCTGATGATGCTCTAAACAGCATGGGTCATGGCTATAGACATATGATATTAGGCGTCTTTCTGTATTACCTAACCAGTGTGGAGAGTTAAGAGCTGAATAATATTCATGAGTTAAGAACAAACACCCATTAGACAATGCTTATTCATTTCTAAAGGTATAAGGAGGCTAGATATTCCCTTTTTCTTTCCACAAAAGACAGTATTAGTCTTCTTTCACAGTATGCAGTAAATACCCATGTCAGGACATAATTGTTAAAACCTCTGTGTCTTCCCTTCCTCCCCTTCTCTAAGGTTTTGGCTAGAAGGCCTTTCAGTCAAATTTGACCAGTCATGATTATGATGCATTCCACGTAAACTATGCGCAGCACAGTAACAGGAAAGAATTTAATTTCTCAAAATAAGTTACTCATTATTAGTAGAATTGCTGCAAGAAATGGTGCAAGCTGTCTGTTTGTCTCAGTAAGCTTACAAGCTGTTTGGCTAGTTCAGTGTTTCCCCCCAATTTGTCACTGCTGCTTGTACTCTTCAACATCAATGATACTTGCTACAATCATAATTTTTCGGCAGTTGCCAGTTTGGTTTCTTTAAACCGGCAACTCAATACCATTTCCTAATAATCAAAGAACAAGTGAATGGTGGTCGCTATAAACTGCAGCTTGTCCCATCTAGGATTCATCAAAATCAGGAAAGACTAAATGCACTATTTTTTCCCTTCTCAGATTTATTTGTTATTTCAGACATTTTCCAGCATACACTGTATTGTCACTTGCAGGTCTGCACAGCATTCAAAAGCAGTTAATTGAATTTGTACTCAGTATAATTTCATTCTTACTGTGGTAACATATATCACATGGAATTTCTTCTGTTTCCTGACTGGATGAAAGTAACTTACATTCTGTTGTGAAAATACTGTCTTTATGTGCATAATTACTTTTTCTTCCTTCCTTTTAAAATTTCCTGGTTTAGGAACATTTTTATTAGTAAGCTCATTTCCTAGGATATTTTCAGGAAAAAAAAAGGAAGTAACAGACACAGCAAAGCTATTTGAACTTTACATCTGACATAACATGAAAACAAAATATTTTAGCCAAAATTTCCCAAGGTTCCTGATAAAATATTCAGTGCATACTAAAGAATTAGTAAAAGATGAAAAAAATTTAGTCCCCCAAAGTCTCTCTGTGTGTGTTCATGTGTGTGTGTGTGCATGTGCRCATGTTTTGGAAATAGTTGGAAAATATTTGAAGGATAAGGTAATGATTATTCTTTGTGTATCATCGTAGTACTGTGTGTGATTAATTAATTTGCTTCTGGTGTTTTTCTTGGAGGAGAACAAATGCATCCATAAAACATGAGATTTAGGAATGATTTCTTAAATGTGAATGTTCAAATACTAGGTTTTTTCTTTGGCATTACAGTCAGATTGCTAATCTATTCTGGAAAGTCTTTACTTATCTTAAGTATTTTGATCTTAACAGCATAAAATTCCCTGTCAATAAGGATTTGAGAGACTTTTACTCCTTAGGATCATACAATAATTTGGGTTGTAAGGGACCTCCAGTGGCCATCTACTCCATCCTCCTGTTTTATTTTACATTGTACAGAAATAGTCTTTAGTGATAACTGACTAATCTGGTAATTTTAAGATGGGACTTTTGTAGAATATACAAATGAATGAAAAAATAAAGTCTTAAATTTGTATTTAAAATGTTAACATTTTAAGTAGACGTGATGCAAAATAAGGGGAAGTAAAGCAAAGGGTGTTGCATTTAGTTGTCTAAAATACTAATCTCTTTAAGTATCCTTAAGGGACCCTATTTATGAATCAGAACTGTAGTCTGATGCATACTGTATAATTGCACACAACAAAATGATCCCTGCCCCCAGGGCTTTTTAAGCTGTATAGTCTACATACAAAAGAGGCAAAGGTACACAATAATACATAAAACTTTAATAATCAGTAATAATCCTTTCACACATCACCAAACTAATGATTATCATGGGTTTTGTAAAAATCCATAGCAAAGTAGTGCATGAAGAGAAGATTTTTAAGAATATGGATGGTGGAGAAGTTTGTAAATATTTATATGAAACTTCTGTGATGGGTTGACCTGCTCCAGCTGTCAGACCCCACCCAGCCGCTCTCTCACTGCCCCTCCTCAACGGGACAGGGGGGAAAATAATATGCAAAAGCTCCTGGCTTGAGATAAAGACAGGGAAATCACTGACTACTTACCATCATGGGCAAAAGAGACACAACGTGGGGAAAATCCACATAACTTAACCAGTTAAAAATAGAGTTGGACCATGAGAAACAAAGACAAAACCTAAACCACCTTCCTCCAACCAAGCCCCCTTTCTTCTCAGGCTCCATCATTCCCAACTCCTCTACCTCTACCCCACCAAAAAGCACAGGGTGATGGGGAATGGGGGACTGTGGTCAGTCCGTAACAGCTCCTCTCTGCCACTCCTTCCTCCTCACACTTTTCCCTGCCTCGATGTGGGGCCTTCCCATGGGCTGCAGCTTCCTTCAGGGCATGTCCACCTGCTGTGATGTGGGGCTCTTCACAGGCTGCAGAGTGGATATCTGCTCTGATGTGGTCCTCTTGGGGCTGCAGGGAAACACCCGTCCCAGCGGGCTCTCTGCCCAGGGGCCGCCGGGGCACCTCTGCCGGGGCGCCCGGAGCCCCTCCTCCCCTCCTCCCACTCTCCCCTCGGGGCTCGCAGGGCTGTTTCTCACAGGGTTTCCCTCAGCCCTGGCTGCCGGGCAGCGTTTTGCCCTTCCTTACCCAGGCTGTCCCCGAGGCGCCCGCCCGTGGCTGAGGGGCTCAGCCGTGCCCTGCGGTGGGGCCCGTGGAGCCGGCTGGAACCGGCTGTGTTCGGCATCGGGCAGCCCCGGCCGCCCATCACAGGGGCCGCCCCTGCAGCCCTCCCACTCCCGCTATCAAAACCTTGCCACGTAAACCCAATACAACTTCTCAAAGATGCAAGAATATGATAGAAAAGGCATGAAGATTTAAAAAATAATAAAAAAAAAAAAAAAAAACAAAAAAAAACACAAAGCAAAAAACAACCTATCTAGGGGTTGAATATTGGCTTCATGGGATAATTGGGGTCCAAAGTCACACCCTTCATACAAAAATAGAGAAGATATATGACACAGCATAGATGAAGGATAGTGAAAGTAAAGCTAATGTGGGTAACTGAGAAGCAGTCTGGTGAAAACGTCTTCAGTGACCTTGTTAGGTAGGCAGTAGAGATGGCTAACTACCCATAAAGAGATGTGAAAACAAAGGGAAACAAGGCTGGGGCAACTAGGTTAATATCTAAGCTGTCCTGATGAGGCAGGTGTATAAGGGAAGGAAGAGGAGACTAATAAGACGGACATTCACCTAATAATTGAAAAAAGAGCTTTATTGAACTGATATAGCAGTGAAAGGAGTGATACACAGCAGCAGGGTCATGGAAGTCATTTGAGGACATATTATCAAGAACTTTACCTCCTTAGTGTATGGAGAACATAAATGCAAGAGTAAGAAGGAACGAGTGTGGCTGCAAGCATTTACTTATTAATCAGTGAAAGTTCAAAACCCTGATTTAGGAGTCCAGATTTTGAAGAAAAGCTGGTGTATACCTTTTTGTTCAGGATGTAGAAAATAGCTGGTAAATAAACCATCAACAATCATGACCTGTATTCTGTCTCAATCACCCTTTATCCCTGAAGACTTTCTCCTCCTTGTGTTTTTGAAGAAAGGTTAGTTGCTGGCTTTCATATCTTTTACTAGTTGTTCAGTAAAATAACCTTTTGGCGTGCTTTGTTGCATTATCACTTTTAACTTCCTTTTTATTCTTTCTATGGCTTTTATTTGAACATGATTCCATTTTTTTTGAAGGCTACAATACCACTTCTAGTAACTCTCTTTACCATGGTTTAGCTGTGCTAACATTGGTCTGCTCTCTAAAATCTTTCCTGATAGTTTGTACACATACACTTTGTGTTTCTAATGTGGTCCTCAAGTAACCTCTATGCTGTCTGCAAAGACTTACATCTCCTATCTTTTTTTTTTAACTTCTTTTCAATAAGTTTGCTCATTTTTATATTGGTCATCTTTTTAAAATTAACTGCAGCTGTGGTGAATATCTGCTTTTGTTGCTCTTGAAAGAATACTGAATTAGCAAAATCAGTTGCTGTTGCTGAATTGGTCTCAAGCATCAGCATTTATAGCCACATTATTTGTGCTGATAAGGACCAAATAAAAAATTACCCCTTCTCTTGTGAGTACCCTGTGATTTTTCCTCATTTAAATAGGATAAGTGAAGTCTATCGTTTCTGTTGTATGTCCTAATCTCAAAGCACCTCCAATCTCTTTTGCATGTTACTGTCACTGTTGCCTGTGTAGTCAGGGACACAGTAATATTATCTCAAAATTGTTTTTTTTTTATTTAGGTCTGGACTTCTAATCAACAAAGATTTCATGTCACTTGTTAACAAATTTTTTCTCTTAACTTGATTTGTCTATGTATTTCAACATACAGCTGTATACCACCATCTTCATGGTCTGTTTTTTTCTCATGTATTCTTTATGTTGTAATCTAGAACTATCCTGCTTATTTCCCTCCTTCTACCAGGTGTTAGATAAGTCTGTTAGGATAGTGAAGTTTTCCCAATTGATTTCTTGGGTTTAATAGGCTTCTCATAGGTTTGTTTCTATCAACAAATTGTTCTGTTGTTCTGCATTCTCTTTATATGGTATTTTGTTGGGCCTGTTTTTCATTTGACTTGCATGCTCTGGTCTTTCCTCAGTCTGTAACTTTACTCTGTGTGGTTGCCTCTTTCTGCATGCATTGGTTTTCTCCGAGTCTTCAGCTTGAAGACTTGTTTCCAACCTTCTTAATTTCAAAGACCAGAAATTTGGGTTTCTCATGGTTCAGAATTTGTTCCATCTTTGTAAGCTTTTTTTGTTCCAAAAGTACTCCCACAACAAGATCAATCTCAATAGCTCTTCATATACCATTGTGATGGGTTGACAAAAAGATTTATTCTCTATTTCCCATCAGCAGGTGATGTCCAGTGACTTCCTGGGAAGTAGGGCCTCAGTACATATAATGGTTGCTTCGGAAGACAAATGCCTTAATAACGAATGTCTCCCCCTCCTCCTTCCTTCTTTCTCTTAGCTTTTATTGCTGAGCATGACATCATATGGTATGGAATATCTCTTTGGTCAGTTTGGGTCAACTGTCCCGGCTGTGTCCCCTCCCAACCTCTTCCCCACCCCCAGCCTACTGGCCTTTGGTGGGGAGGAAGGCTGGTTAGAGAGACAGCCTTGATGCTGTGGGAGTGCTACTAGGCAGTAGCCCAAACATTGGTATGTTATGAACACCATTTTAGCTACAAATACAAAGCACAGCACTATGAGGGCTGCTATGGGGAAAGTTAACGCCATCCCAGCCAGACCCAATACAACCATGTTCTCAAAGAAAAACTTAAATCTTACTTTCTGCCTCCCTACTGGCTATATGATTAGGTTTGGAACATTTCTTGTATGTCTGATACGGACTTCTTGGTCTCCAATTTTAAAACTGACAAAGCTAAGTTTTGTTGAGGGCCTTTCTCCTCCCTATACTCTAGGCATCTATGCACCCTGTAACCATCAGTTCATCCTAATATGACTTCTAAAGTTTATTGAGACACCTTGGAGGGTCTGCCACTTCTGTATTTTTCATGGAAATCACTGTGTAGTCCTTTCTCAAATCTATTTGCCTGATGAATGGCTTGCTTAACACAAGCAACTGCTTCTTCCATTTGACTGTAATCTCTTCTTTCAGGGGTGTACCTTTGATACATCATCTTGGGCTGGACACAGCACAGGAATAACTTTCCCTTGAAGAAGATAGCATCCTTCAAGATTAAAGTGGGATTCTTAAAGGAATGATTTTTCAGTGATGTCTGCAAACCTATGGTTAATAAACATTTCCATTTCCCTGAACTCTGTCAAGTCAGTAAACTTGATCTGAAGGCACAGATGTTTACCTCAAAGGATCATGAGCAACCTACACCATTTACAAATACATAGTATTCCCTTTCCCCCACCAATAATACATATGACATTTAATTCAGTTAACTTGAAAATCCATTCTCTTGAAGGGTTTCTAACTGATCATTTTATGTATTTCAAATGAAGAGTTATTACTTTAGCTAGCCTAAAGTATCCAGTTGATCTAGCTACTTTTCCTGGTAAATTTGTCTCTCGGGTTAGGGAAGGAGAGTCTTTTGGACTTCATTCTCCTGCTGTTGCTCCATTTGCTCCACCATAAAAATCCCTTTTCAGCTCATTAAGTTCCAGGCTTTGTTTATTGCTGATCTTCACCTGATCAAGATGGTTTTGATCTGCTTCAATGCTACATTTATGGTAATATATGTGGCCAATGTGTGGTTGGGTCCACACATCAGCCAGATTCTTTCTTGACTGTTTTGCCCACCCCTACATCGTTGTGGATTTATAACAACTTGGATATTTTTCACTGTTCCTTAGCGACAGGTCAAGTCCTCAGGTACAATGGTGATCATAATTCTTAAGGTACTGAAGGTTTACAACTTGCTTCTTCAGCTTCTCTGTGCAAAGCAGGCTATTGTAGGTGCAACTTCTCCTCAGCTAAGTTTATATGAAAAAATTTGGTAGTGTTTTAGTCTGGTATCTTACATCCTTAATGAGTGGTTTTGCTTGAATTTAGAGAATTTAATTTGCTAGCTCGACATTTTTTAGACTAGATTAGATCCTTCTTTGATAAGGAAGCTTTAAAGAAATTAATGAGATTGTGAACTTCCTTTTTGTCCCTAGCTTCACTTTGCAAGGAAACACACTTTGTAAAATGAACTAAAATTTACTCTGAGAAAAAAACGGGACATCCCTTGGAAGAAAAAGTCCTACATTCCCACAGTTGCAGTTACATTATGGAATAAGGTGGACTACATTTATTTAGAACAACAATGGACTATGAATGATAAAGCAGAATCATCTATCTGATCTCTGCCTCCTCCCGTCTGCCTCAGAAACTTCATGAGGATTTCCGCCCTGCTGTCATGCCAAGGGTGCCGAATTGGAGCACTTGCATAAGTATTCTATGAAGTCAGTCTAGCCAGCTAGATGAACTGAGTCATTTGTCTTGGGGAATCTTCTGCTTTAACATCAGGTGAAAACTAAGTCAATAACCTACTTTGATGAGGTGATCCCAGGAGAATTCCTCATTTTTGGTTTTTTAGATGCCTAACGTGCCATATGTCTGTGTTCTGCCCAATCAGCCACAAGCGGTTAGAGACCAATTCACCTGAATATTTAAATACACAAGAAAATATCATTAAAGCCACTTGGCTAAAGCAAATCTTTAAAACCTGTGAAAACCTTCTTATAACTGCACAATCTTGACTTTACATAGATACTCAGTTTGAAGTGTACATTGCCCCTGCCTCGAGACATCAAGATCACATGGTGGTATTCTTGATAAAGTATTTTCTCTTCTTCCTTATCTGTGATTTTCTGTGTTGCTTGCTTTTTTACATTTTTAATAGTTTTATTTTTAATATCCTAACAAGCCTGTTGGATAGTACGGTATTGCAGCATTTTAAGAAGTTTTTATTCAAAGGGGAAATCATGCACATTTGATGTTCTCAAGACACAACGCAAAGAGCAGAGCTGTTATTTCTGTGGCACTTGGTGGACAATAGAATCATAGAATCATAGAATCATTAAGGTTGGAAAAGACCTCTAAGATCATCGAGTCCAACCATCAACCCAGTACCCATGCCCACTAAACCATGTCCCGAAGCACCTCATCCACACGTTTTTTGAACACCTCCAGGGATGGTGACTCCACCACTTCCCTGGGCAGCCTATTCCAATGCCTGACTACCCTTTTGGTGAAGAAATTTTTCCTAATATCCAATCTAAACCTCCCCTGGCGCAACTTGAGGCCATTTCCTCTCGTCCTA
>JASVER010000151.1:1718110-1747520 GCA_030449065.1 Oceanodroma leucorhoa | reverse complement strand
CCCCTCATCCTAACCCATAAGCACTCAACCCGATCATCACAAACGTCAAGCTCCGTACAGTCGAAACAGTCCTTGACATACAAAGCCACCCCACCGCCTCTCCTTCCTCGCCTGTCCCTTCTGAAGAGCTTGTAGCCATCCATCGCAGCACTCCAGTCATGAGACTCGTCCCATCACGTTTCCGTGATGGCGACCAAGTCATAGCTGTCCTGCCGCACAATGGCTTCCAGCTTCTCCTGCTTGCCGCCCATGCTGCGTGCATTGGTGTRGATGCACTTGAGCCGGGCTATCGACCTCACCCCCGAGATTGGCACGCCACCCCTAGGCTCATCTCTCTCGAGCGTGGCTTTATCCCCTTCCCCCTTCGTACCTAGTTTAAAGCCCTCTCAATATGCCCCGCCAACTCATGGGCGAGAATCCTTTTCCCCCTTTGGGACAGATGTACTCCATCTGTCGCCMACAGGCCYGGTGCCTTGTAAACCTCCCCATGGTCAAAAAAGCCAAAGTTTGACCGGTGGCACCAGCCTCTGAGCCACTTGTTAATCAGCTGTGTTTTCCTTTCCCTTTCAGTGTTCTTCCCAACCACTGARGGGATYGAGGAAAACACCACCTGWGCTCCCGATCCCTCAATCGATCTCCCCAGTGCCCTGAAGTCCCTCTTGATTGTTTTGGGGCTTTTCTCCGCAATTTCGTTGCTGCCTACCTGCATGACCACCAGTGGGTAGTAGTCAGAAGGGCGTACCAGATGGGGGAGTTTCTTGGTCACGTCCCTAACCCAGGCCCCCGGGAGGCAGCAGACCTCCCTGTGGGATGGGTCCGGTCGGCAGATGGGGCCCTCCGTTCCCCTCAGAAGGGAAACACCTACGACGATTACCCTCCTTTTTTTCTTACGAGTGGCAGTCGTAATGCGTGGGGTTCCCTGACTCACCCCAGGCAAGCCCCTGGATAGACCCTCCTCCGCTTCCGCATTTGCCTGACCCTCAATAGAAAGGCACCAAGACTTTTACTTCCCCAACACTCACCAAGACCTTACCAGAATGGGCATCCAGCCTATCACTACAAATCTATTAGAACTAGACAATTATGTCAGCAAAGGTATTGGTACCTTTATTCATGATAGGATTTCGTGATAGGATTCAAAATAAATATGAGCTCTTCCTAGGTAGAAGCTGTTGTTTCACAGTACAAAAATCAGCTCCTGCTATTGTTTTTGATGAGGTGGTCTATTGTGATAAGGTGTGCTGACAATGATGTAGAATTGGGTTTAACAGTTCATCAGTAGTCAAATTTTGCTATAATACAGTGCATGTAAGGAAGCCAAAGGGGACTTCAAAGACATGCTCCGAACTTCTGAAGAATATTCTTTAAGATCTGCATTTTTGGGACATCAAGTCTCCAAAATCTTTTCCTGTCTGAGTAAAGCCTATTACATTGTGTCCTCCCATTTTGGATGGGAACCAAAGCAAATAAAATGAAATAGCAACACAACAGTAACACCTGGTCCTTTCATTTTACCAGTGCAAACATGGCTCTGTGTATATAGTTATTTTAGATTTACACCACTATACCAGAACATATGAATTGAAACTCTCAGCAGAGATTACCTTGAGGTGAGAAACTTCTTTTTTAATAAGGAAGACTTTTTATGATAGTGGCTGCTTGAGAAAGAGTAAGTTGTTTCAGCAATTCAGACACAATAGAAAAATTTGTTAGAGATCCTTACTTTTGTCATTGTATTTTTTTCATTTGCTTGAACAGTTCACATGCTGATGTTTTCAGGAGCATGGCAGAATACATTAGGTCTGCATTTGTTTTACAAGCCATGTTTTACAATTAAATGAAAATGGTGAACTAACTTAAGGACAGTATTGTTTCTTGTCTGCAACCTGCAACAGTCACGTCTGTCTATCAGTTGTGGCTGGTGCCCTCAGCAGACTGCTGACTGACAACCTTTTGTACATGAATAGGCTTTACTGATCTACAAATATTTCTTGAGCAAAACTACCAGAGAGAAAGCTGAGAAGGCTGATCTCTCTTACCTAATACATTAAAAAATACTGTAGAAGAGCAACAATGCCTTGTCATGAAATTGTATTGTTCAATGAAAATATTAAGTGAAGAAGACTAGATGACCTCTTCAGGGCCCTTCCAATCTGAATTATTTTGTGATTGTAAGATGGAGAAAAAAGACAAAGTACTTATTTCCAGGAAGTGACTTAAAAAGGAAGTTTTTCTTCCTCGTACCATTAAATCTAAAACAAGTATGTGCAGGTCTCTGGATCTCTCCTTAGGGTGATTGCCATAGGACTGAGGGGCTTGAGGAAGATTTCACATTCTTTCTCTTCCAGAAGGTGAAATCTTCATTCTCTTTTTTATTCTCCAGGAGAAAAGTTCCTTAAAGACAAAGAAACAGAATCTCTGTAGTCCACTAATAAATATAAACTAAAATATAATTAAAAATATATAATTTGAAATTCAGTAATAAATATAGATAGCTATATAGATACTTTAATTTGGTTATGAATATAAATAGCCAAATATAAAAGCCCTTCACAAATCTGTAACACCAACAGTTTGAAAAGACCAGAAAAGCACTCTCTAAAATGCACAGACTCTTTGCCTAAAATAGACTTAATCTCTTGAATTACATTTAAAATGCCTGAGTTTACTTGAATTTTACAGAATCACAGGATTGTTGAGGTTGGAAGGGACCAATGGGCTTGTGAAATCCCCATCCTTCGACATACTAAAAACTAAACACAAGGCCCTGAGCAACCTGATCAACTTTGAAGTTAGCCCTGCTTAAAGCAGGAGTTTCAACTACATCATCTTCAGGGGTCCTTTCCAGACTTATTCATTATATGTTTCTATAAACTTTGTGTCAAGTCCATTTTTATTGAAAAAATTAAGTGTAATGTTGATGATGACATGAAAACTTTGAGTTTCCTGTGACTATAGTGCTTTGAGGGTATTTTACTTTTATTAAAAAATTACCTTCTTTTGAAAAATAAACCACATTTATTGCTGCAAGTGAGAATTCATATTGATTCTAGAAAAATTGCTACAAAGGCAGTTTATTTTTATTTTTTCATTGCCAGTAATTTTTTGTGAGCAGAAATTTTTTACTTTATTATGTTA
Source organism: Oceanodroma leucorhoa (assembly GCA_030449065.1). Classification (NCBI taxonomy): domain Eukaryota; kingdom Metazoa; phylum Chordata; class Aves; order Procellariiformes; genus Oceanodroma; species Oceanodroma leucorhoa. The sequence goes on along the minus strand of JASVER010000151.1, from coordinate 1,744,382 downwards.
AGAATAAGAAATACATATTTTTAGTAATTTAGTGTTTAAAAGAATTCCAGATCTCAGGATACCTGTTAAAAGAAGAGAAAGAAAAATTCAGCAATGATAGAGGCAGTCTCCAAATTAAGCAAAAAAGTTCGTTTCTTAATCAAGTATTGTTTCAAATTTTCAGAGCCTGCAGAATAAATCTCTAATCAAATTAAGGGAGCATATTTTGCCTATTTGCATGAGAAAATTTCCAGAGAAGTTAAAAACCCTATGGAATTGTAGGAGTCTATGACCCTAAATATCATTTTTAGGTTTTGTTTCTAAATCTTCTTTGTCTCTCCAAAGCGTTTGTATTCATACTGTGATTTCAATGCACTTGGAAGAGTATTGACCCCACAGTTGTTTCAGTTGTTCACATTCCAGATTCAGGTACTGCGATGGTGCTTGAGATTAATACGTACATTTTATGAATACAAATGTTTTTAAATAAAGTTTTCTCACACACTTTCATTTCAGCAGTTTTATGGTTACAGCTTATATTCATGTATTTCAACCATAGTATGTTTTTAAATAGCAGCATTTGTGAAACTGAGATTTATTTTAAAATATGCATTAATTAGAAGTTACGCATTCATGCATAATTTGCATTATAGGTATAGTCTCAATAACAAGATACCATGTCTAATGTCAAGTACCACTACTTTACTACAATCACCAATCGCTCATCCACCTTCTAGATACCACCAATTCAGGCTTCTTCTTAAATTTGCAGATTCTTTCTGAATAGCGTTTCACTAATATTGTGGTACTATGGACTTTCCCTATTTTAACAGGTATGTTTTTTTTAATGAATCAGGAAATTTTGCAATGACAAGGAAAGGAACAGAAGCTGAGGAATGGATATAGATGTTCTTCTGAGATTAATTCAGGAGTTTCTTCATTAAAAAAAAATAGTCTCAACCCTAGAGCTGGAGCTCCTGACTTTTTCAGCTCAATACTGAAAGATTCAAATGAACAGACAATGTGGTTCTCTTTATGGTAAAAACTCTGAATAGAAGAAGGAGTACAGGATAGTTCTGASCTAAAAAAGAGTCCATTCATCTGTGTAGTGAAATGACAGGTTTAACCTGGAGATCAAACCTTGATCATGTAATGTCTAACATAAAAAATGAAGCCTGCAATTGTGAATAGTACAGGCAGCAGGGCCAAGAAAGTTCTGAAGAAGACATAATAGCATTCCTGAGTCCTGAAAAAGAAGAAATCTAGCAACGTTGAAACCTTCTTTCTTGGTCTCTGTTAGAAATAAATGCAGTAAAGTATCTCAAGTGTATTAAAGTATCTATTCTTACACACCTAATCTAGAGGAAAAAAACTTGCAGAAATATACTTGTAGGTATGAAGCAGTGGCCTTTAGAAGGTCACCAATTCTTATGAAAAATTCATTCCTTGTCATACTCTAACAGGGATTGTCTTTGCCAGAAGTAAACAATGGTAATAGATATTTCTAGAACAATGTAATTTACTTACTTACTGATAGGGAAATTAAGGATTTTCTTTTATGGGGATGATTAGAGAACTCCTCATAGACCTGCATCACTGGAGAAACATCATAGAACTTTTATCTTCAGAATTAGAGATAGAATTTGTCTTCTTGTCTTTCAGGCTACATCATAAAAGAATCACTGAAATATGCTAGAACAATAGTGGAAAACTTTCATATCCACAGCTATAAATGAATACACTGAGGCATAACAGAGACAGATCTGAGATGGAAAGATGATGTTGTCATAGGTGAAAGAAAGTAGAGTCTAAGGAGGAAGAAGTACTGTCTGGCAGAAGAAAATCATGTAAAGAATAATGAAAGGTTAAAAAGACCTTCAGTTTAGCCAGCAGGAAATATTTTTCACAAGAAAGGTGATGCAGTATCAAACCAAGTTGCCCAGAGAGGTTGCAGATTCTCTGCCCTTGGTGGGTTTTAAGACTCAGCAAGGCAAAGCCATGTCTGACCTGATGCAGTGTTGGTGTAGTCCCTTTTTGAGTTGGAGAATGGACTTAATGAACTCCAAAATTCCCTTCAAACTACTACTTCTATGACTTTATGAAAAAATAAGAATGTGGATTATTTGAAAAGAGGGCAAATAATAGGAGCTGGAGGGGAGTGAATGATAAAATAATATGGAAAAAAAAAAAAGGAAATTGTAAGATTTGTAGGGTACAGCAGAGATTTAAGATTTGCCTTCTCATTCCCTAACCCTTCACCAAAATGAAATTGTCCTGATTCTAAGTGTGGCTAAAATCCTTTAGCTCTTTTACAGAATAGATAAAAGCAGCTTGTACTCCCATATGGCTAGAACTAAACTTTCAACATCATCAGAAAATTCGTTTAACAAATGGACTAAGAACGGTAAAAACATATTCAGGAAAAAAAATTGCTGAAGAACATAAAATATTCTTAGTTAGCTGTACTTAAATCATTTCAACCCTACCAAATGTTTAATTGTGCAACATAACAACAGGAATATGCCTACCCAACAGTTTCTGCTTGCTATAGGCTGGGGTTTATAGCAAAGATTTCTGTTTGGAAAGCCTTTAATTCTTATTTAACACCCCCCTTACATCAGGATTGGACYATTGCTGTGCCTTTTCTTGTGGAGGAAAATAAACACAGTAGCATTTATTACTCTTGAGTATGAGGGGACAGGCTGATCTTTACACTGTCAAGCAACTAGATGACAGAAAATTCTTTGCAAGAACAGGATTGGAAAATTCCCAGGTTCTGGCCATTCTAAAGTAGATGTTACATTATATGGAGTTTGCTATTCGACAAAACCTTAAACTAAATGAAGAATAGTACTAATCTATTATTAATAGGTCAAAAATAAAAATTATTATATGGTACTTCTGGAAGCACTAGAGTCCAAACATCTAAAATTAATAAACATTATAACTTTTTATATTTTTATATAGGTAGTAATAACATTGGAATTGCCTAATAAAATGTTATTTTAGGGAAATAAATAAAATTAACCAAAATTGTTTTAGAAGATTAATTCTACTCTAAATTTAAATGGAGAGATGATAATACTTTTTTCAAATATTTGGGAAACCTTATTTTAGGGAATATGTTGAAATCTTAGACTATATTTAAGTAGTCTTAAGTTTACATTTTAATTAAATATTTGAGCACTTTGTAAACTAAGATCTAATCATTAAGTCACTAATCTAGACTGATTATGTCTTCATCCTTTTGTACAGATATCTGAAGCAAAACTTCCGAGCTTAGGCTTGGAATATAGCAAATTTATCATAGTAGCTCAGCATTGTATAGTTTTCCTTATAGAAAGCATTATATATTTATCCTTAAGTATTGCAGAATGTTTAATTGGGATAAGTACAGTATCTATAGTCTTTATCATCTGTTAGTGAAATTTAACAACTTCAGATCATGAACATTGTAAGGAGCTGTTCTTTTGGGGGCATGAAGCGTATAAAAAAAAGGAATAGAAATATAGAATACCGCATTTTCTAATAGAGTATAGCAGAGCATAGAGACAATCAAATAGATCGAAATGTAGTGAAATAGAAAATAAAGCCACCAAAAGAAAGGAGGGAGATGTCATAATTATCTATTATGAAATTATGAAATGTTGCTAACTTGTCAGTGGTAACTTTTCCTTGTGTGAAAGTAACAGAACAGAATTTACCAGCCTTTTATCTTCTTTTAAACTACATTTCTTAAACATAAATGACTGGAAAAGAGTCCAAAGAAGAGGAATCAGAGATTTAGCAAATATGATCTACAACAGATTAAGCATGTCTATCAATATGTGAAAAGTTCTTTTAAAGAATATGGTAGTAGTTTTCTCCAATTTGTGCATATCCTTGTATATACACACATACTAAGATGCTACATAAAGCTCTGGGGAAGGGAGCTGTCTCTGGAGGATTTTTCAGAACAGATGAGACAAATATCTACGTAGTGTATCCGAGCTCATCATAGGGTTTTGATTTGGATAACCTTGAAGACTAAATAGGAAGTACAATTTATTTTTATGAACCAAATATGAGTTATTTCTAAGCATTATCACTACTATTTAGATTTGTAATAGATTATTGTTTTTAATTTAGTTACTCTGTCTGTGTCTTCAATGTAGTGAAGCCTTAAAGGCTACTACTATTAAGATATTTGAATCTATGCTTTTGAACAAAGTTCATAAAACAGTAATTAAAAATATAATAATGCAAAATAACTGGTCACTGTATTAAAGCTGTTCAACACTCTTGAAAGTTAAGGAGTGGAGTGTGGTGTGTGTGTGTGTGTGTATGTGGTATGACTAAGATTTCATCACTCTGTGTGGTACTTCCAAACTGAGAAAACTGTGAACGGACCAATATTATGCAAACTATCTTCATGCTCAGCCTTTTTTGTGCTAGGGACTTCTTCTTAAATGTTCTAAAAAGGGCACTTGTCAGTGTGATTGTTGACATTTTTCTCCTCATTTTATGCCATTAAAGAATGCTAGTCATTAAGCTTAGTCCTCAAGTGGCATACTTCAGATTGTGACTTCCACAAATTGGATGGGCATGCTGGATGTGAAATGAATAGAGTGAGAGTGTGAGATCTGTTCATTTTAATGAAGAATTTTTAAAGTCCCATGGATGACTTCCCTTATTAACATCCTACTCAGACTTAAACTTTAACTAAAATATGACTTTTTTATAGTGACACTAGCAGTAGACAACATCAAAGTGGAAAACACTTTCCTCACTGTACCATTAATTTAACAAGTGCACAAGTTTTGCTCTACTAATCACTTCTCCATATGTTAAATAGCACTGTGACTTCAAATTACTAAACCAATGTAAAACAATACTATTCACACTATGGTATTAGGCTCTTCTGTCATTGAATCTTTATGGGAGAAGTAAGTTTCTGTATGCATATGATGAATTATATTCTTATAGAGAATTAAGACTAAAAGCTGGACATAAAAAGGTCCATGTTCCGTCATGTGCAGTATGCACAAGCACACTTTTTTAAAAAATGCATATGATTCTATGAATATGTAGACGTAGTCTAGTTATGCTAAAACTACAAGTTCCCATTTCATAATGACAGAATTAAGTCCAAGACCATTATTAAATGGCATCAGAATGTGGCAAAAAGAATTCAAACTGTCAAATACTTATAAATTCTATAAAACATGTATGTATCACACATACAACCAGGATTTGCATTTCTCTTTGATGTATGGAACCTCACTTAGGAAATTAATACTGTGCTGAGTAGATTTTCCAATTGTCTGTTGAGAACATCAGCTTTGATCGAGAATGGAGTTGTTTCAAAATACTTATAGTAAAATGCAAAGAAATCAAATCATTCTTGTCACATCATTATGGAGTGATGTTTTAAATCCAAATTTAAAAGGTACATCAGGATTGATGGCCATGACAGTAATACCTGGCATGAACAAAAAAGGCAGCTGGAGAGCTTGCTGTAGTTTGTTTGTAGCACATAAACAGAAGCACCTGCCTTTTACAGAAAAACAATGTCCCAGATAGACTTCAATATATACCAGATTTCATGCTAAGTTTAGAAAAGAAAAATGTTGCAAATTTTTTCAATATTAAACCATTAGTTTATTAAAGTGATTTATAATTTTTAATAGCAGCTATTTACTTCAAAGTGAATTATACGTATATGATAGTCCAAATACATAAGTAAGCAGAATCTGTCTTCTTGTTTAGTCAGTAGGGACTAGTTAGCTAGGTAAATGCTACATAACCCAGAGTAGTCATGAATGAATTTTAACCTAAACGAGATATTCAGTCTTTGGAAGAAATCTTTCTCTTAAATATGCTGCTTACTTAGAAACATCTAATCCAGCACATTCAGGGGAAAAAAAATTGCTATTAGCAGAAAGCAAATCTTTCTCAAGCCTTATGAAGTTTAGCATTATGTCACATTACTGCAACTTCGCAAATAACCTCAGTAATTTTCAACCCTTCTTTTCTTCAGCTGTAGAAACAGAACAAGACACAAAGCCATCGTGGCAAGAGAATGGCCTAAACCTTGTTGTTCACACAAAATTATATGAAAACAAGGAACCAAGACATGTATCTTTCATAATCTTGAAAACTGTACATGTAGAAACTACTTCTAGTAGCAGGTACATATAAACCTCATGTAAAAAATGAAAGGAGTGAAAAAGCATCTGCTGAAAGTACATTTTTAAAATATTTATATAAAGTTGAGGTACTAGTCCATTATAATCGTAACATTTACTGCCTGGTCTATTTTTTTCTAAAACAAAGCAGAAGAACTTAGATGTTTGACAATGTCTGTGTTGTGGGATATGGAAAGGAGTAAATATTGTGTAAAAAAGAAATGGCAAAAATTTCACATGAGGCTATCTCTTCCATGTAATTATATCTACACTAAGCATATATTCTCATTGGTTAATCATTGGACTCCAGTCTGCCAGCACAGTAATTATTCAGCTACATTCCTTTCTGTTGCTGATGTACATAGATTTCATATGGAGTCAAGGAACAATCAGATTTGTGTGGAACAGAATTGTAAATTAGTATAAAATTAGTGACATTTCTCAAAAATATTTGAATTCACTTTCTTACCCAACAGAGCATTTTAAGTAATCAAAGAAATATTCATCATTAGATAGCTTAGGCAACTAGCTTTAGTTATGAAACCCTTTGGTTTTTCTTATGCATTGTGTGAAGTAGTACTTGGTGATTATACAGCAAATTGAATTAAGGTGGAAGTTACATTCCTGATTTTCATTTGGATTAGCATCCATTAACTATATCACCATTTACTATTATGGATTCCTGTGATCTGAAATGTTTGGATGATTGTAAACTACAATTTTATTTCCATAAATTAGAGTTTGCAATAGAAGATTCTGTTATCTAAACAAACAAACAAACAAGCAAAAAGTATACCATATACTGCTATGAAGTTATGTTCAAAATTTGACAAGAGGAATATCTTGAATAGTTGATAGGTACTGTCTGTAAATAGAGCAAGACAATATACTAGGGAACAGAATGACTGGTTAGAGGTGCGTGCAGTCCAGTTGGTCTGAAAGCAACTCTCATAGTGATGCTACATGACCAGTAGTAGAACTGTATTTGTCCCAGGATCATGGGGTAAAAAAGTATGACTGAGTCAACCTGGAAATCAGTTGCAGCCCTGGAGTAGTGTGGTATCATCCACACATAGCATTATCTCAGTTTCTCATGCCTGGTAGTTAAGCCCAGAGTTTCCCCTCTGTTCAGCTCCTTGAGGCACATGCTTTGCAATTTACAGCTACCTGAACATTTTGGTGACTTGTAAGTTGAGGACACTGGACACCATGATTTCCATGTTGATTTATAAACAAAGTGTTTAAAAAATGATAGCAAATTTGGGTAGAACTGAAAATTAAGGTTCAATGATGAGGAAAGGTAAAACTGGACAATCTTGATACCCCTGCAAGTGAATGAGATCAAGCAATTTAAGAGCAGAGAATAATGGAAATACTTTTGTCTTGATGTGCGCAAGTCAGTGTGTTGCATAAGTAAGTCTAGCAAAAGCTAGATGTGAAACAAAATAAATATGCATATCACTCACTCACATCCTTTGGAATAGGTCCCTGGCAGGAAGACATAAGACTTCATGTAGATAGAAGAACATAATAGTTCTAGCTTTCCAAAAACAAGTTCATTTTGTATGTAATTACCTTAATATGAGAAAGGAATACCAACAGTACTGGGATAAAGTAGGCAAAGTAAAACAGACTTCTTTTTCCATAATGAATGTAAGGTGCATTTTAATAAGGGTTAATGCTTTCCCTCAAATCAAAACAGACATTGGCTATATAATAAGCATTTCATAGCACCTGTACACATTGCAGAAATAGAAAATACCTACCTGAAATATGTGTTCAAAGTTGTTTATTTTCTTTTATTAACATATTGATTTACCCAATAAAATACTTGACTTTTCGATACTTCTGATACTGTCAGAAATACTTCTACTATAAGTATCCTGATACTGTCCTGCACAGGCACAAAAACTAAGTCAATCATTAACAGTAACTTTTTTATGTGATGGACGTCAGTGCGTCATTATATTCCATGTAAGACTTCGTAAGAGCCAGAACCTGCAGGATTTACCTAAAGATGCAAAATGGAAGGTAGGGAAAAGCTGTTGAAAATGCGGGTTCTGGCAGTACAGTGGGGTGAATACTGGATTGGCATCCTCATCTGGGAAGTATGGAAATGGGGCAGGGTGAAGGGCTGTCCCACAGTTTAAGTCAAATTCTCCCATTAGCTAAAAGGAAGCATGAAAGGAAGTGTGTTTGTGATACCCCTGTCCAGATAAAACTGTTATTTTCCTCCTTACTACATTACTGATCCCAATAAAGTGTGAGATCTTCTGCATGATGGTTACATATACAGTAATTCTTCAGTAACATAACAGGCCTCCTAAATAACTCAGCTTTTTAAAGAACTGTGCATGATTTTCTATATCTGTAATACTCTAATGGTATGAAGAGATGCAGCAGTATGCTATTGCCACGATCAAAGCAGTACTCTTTCAGTTAAAGCAGTTAAAGTTGTATCAAAAACATCAGCTGGTACACGCTGGGTGATTTGCATTCAAAAAGATGTGAGGTTTGTCGCATAAATCAAACTAATATGAAATTGAATAGAAAAAAACATCCCTCAAATCACAACTTGCAATACACAAATAGTGATTTGGGGATATTACCTTGGTCATCAGCAAAATGAACAGCAAGTTTTCATAATTCAGCTATATTTCTTTAATCAATACATGTGATGTATAATTTTTATTTGCCAAACAAAAATACAAGCACTGCTGACGGAGGTCATGCCAAAATAGACAGATCCAAAGCCAGGTGATTATCTAAATATTTACATTAATCACCTATCACAGGTCTTAGTTGCATGTGATAGAGTCCAGAAATGTTCTTACTATTCTTGAAACAGTTCCACTTACTCAGTTAGGAGCATACGGGGGTGGTTTGATTTGCTTTCTGAAAAACTTACCAGAATTTTAAGGAAAATTAGGAAAACTCCTTTCAGGATTCCACTGATGACTTCCTGTTGCAGATGGAGTGGGAGAGAGAGAGATGCACTTCACTCCTAAGAAAGAAGCAGCAATATGTTTATTGATGTAAGACAGTGAGTTAACAAAGTTCAATGGTAAATGCGACAGTGGTTTGACAAGATTCGACAGCAAGGTACACTTGATTATTTACCACATAGAGGACAGGGTCAGACAAAAGTGTCAGGGAGACCCTCCCATTGAGTCATGAGGTTCAGAAAGGACCCTGTTGCTTTCTAAACTCCTTCTCAGAGATGAGTCTAGGACCCAATCCTAGTCCCAACTTGGTCAACAGTTTATGTCTAAAGGATTATATATGTGCAATCAATCCTTTATATCACTTAGCTAAGATTTCCAAGTATAGCATACTATGTCACTTACCGAGGATCTGTTGTGGCAACGAATCTCTCAACCTCGAAGAGTAACCCTGAGAGGTGTCCCTACTCAAGGGGAGATCCTGGGGTGCAGCCCGCTGTCGTCCAGGAGAGCTCAAAGGGCACTTGGGCTGCCCACTATTTATGGGTGTAAGATGATTGGCTCATAGTCATATTTACAAGCCAACTGCAGATGTTAGTTTCTTCCAAATTTGGCTGGAGTCACACATTGATCAGCACTGTGGTTAGGTGAATGCATCGCCTATTGCGTTGTTAGCTGCATCCATCAGATGCATTCATCATGGTCGCCACAGGTGGTTATCGCTTGAGCAGGGTTACGGGAAAAAGTCAGGTCGGGGGCAGGAGGAGCACACCGTCACACTTCCCTTCACTGAGTACTGATTCTTTATGATTATTCAACATCTTACCATTTAGTCACTTTTCTAAATCTGTGCAAGATCTTCCTCTTTATTCCATAGTTACTGAGTTTTCGTAAGAGCCTTTGGCTCCAAAGACCCTTGGATTTCTCTTTGGATTAGAAATACAAGACTATAATAGCCAGAGCACCCTTTCTCATGGACTTCCTGTCCCCTTCAGAAAAGTCCCATAGATCTGTGGAGCAGGACTTCTTTTGGCCAATGCCATGCTCACTCTTCCTCCCTCCCAGTAGGTTGTTTTTATCTAGGTGTCCATTATTTCTTTTTCCTATGTTTTCTACTTATTTGTCCAGTACAGGGTTGCAAGCATGTGGTTGCCAACATTTCCCTTGGAATACATTTAAAAGATAGCATCATATTTGCCACACTCCAAGGCAGTTTTAAGTAAACTGTTACATTCTTCATTAGTAATTTGGCTATTTCACCCAAATTGTTCCTTTAAACTCTTGGGTGAAGAGTATCAGTACTGGCCATGTATTTCTTCCTTTTTTATCTCTTTGCTCCCTAACTTCTCCCAAGCAATCATTTCAAGTTTAGATAGATCCTATGAACTGATTTTGGCATTAGAATCTCCACCACTTTTTCTACGGTGGACATCATTGCTAAGAATGGATTTGGCTTCTCTGACATGCTTTTTTATATCCTGATTATCCATTCTTCCTGCAGACTCTCTGGCAGCCTTTCTGATATTTGATGTGTTTGGAGGAGGGTCTGTTATTTTTTATTCCTTTTGTTCAGACATTCCTCAAACTTTTAACCTTCATTTATTTGTTTATTATGGCCTTTCTGCAAGAGTTGAGCTTTTCTACTTTCTTCATTTGGAAGCAATTTCAGGTTTTTGAAGGATGTCTTCTTGCTTCCAATAACTTCCCTTGCCCTATTGCTTAGCCTTTTCATGTTCCTTTCATCCTGTCTTAAGCCTTTCCACCTGCAGACATTTAAGTGTCTTAGTTGGCCCTTGCAGCTCTTTGACAATTTCCTCATTTTTATGCAGTGTCCCTTTTTCAAGATAGAGCTCATTTACATACATTACAATTGCTGTTACAGTCGAGGAGGCACTCTAATGTATTGAAGTACATCATGCATTCTACTTGGGACCAATTGAAAGACTGCATGTTTTCTTGTGAAGCCCCCAGCCAGTTGCTAGTCATTGATAGTACATAAAAATGTGGTCTCTGCATTAGAGCCTGATATGACATCTGTCTAGTCTAGATGGAGTCGTTTCCTGTGACTGCTGTATTTCCTGCCTTTAATCTCTGTAAGCTGATCACAATCAGTGTCACCATGCTGTGGTATCAGGAAAATAGATAAAGAAATATACTTTTCCTATCTGAGACCTGGAATTTCAATCTATTCAGATTCTGTTACTCTCTGAGGTAAGTAGTTTTTCATATATACTGAACTTCAGCATTAGTCCTGTATATTTTGTAACCCAATTTCAGTCTCCCACTGATCAGACAAATATTCAGCATCTATTACATGTGTCTTTATTTAGTGCTAAAATAAGTAGATCATCCACACAATTTCTTAAACTTCAATTTTGATGCAGAAGCATAAGTACTGCTGCTTTGTTTCTTGTCTTTGCATACTGTATGAAAAGCACTCTGCCATTCCTAATCCTTCTGCTAGAATACAGAGTGTGTATGTCTTCTTCCATAACTCAACTTTTTGTTATTTATTTCAGTCATGAGAAACCTGGTTCTCCTATCACAGAGCTAAAATCCAGCTCTTCTGTATAGGTGCTCTTTATTCCACTGTGTCCCTGGTTTCTGATGAATCCAAGTTCCTCCTCCTTGCACCTTCTAAGCTAGACACCAAGATTCTTCATCTCCTTCAGTCCTGCAGATTAGGAACATTTCACTAACATAGGTGTATTGGCTGTCATTTTTCTTCTGAAGTGTCTGAGTTTGCCTCCAGATTCTTTCTCTTGCTCTTCTCTGTCAGCAGTACCCATGTAAACTGTGACTGCTAGCTTCTCTCCAGAACTTTCTAGGGTGGATCCAGATTCCTTATGAGATCAGACACTTCTATAATCAACAGATAAATCACTATGCAGTATCCTCTGGGATGAGAGGCTGTCAATTTGGTTGAAATAGCATCTTCTACCACTAAAGTACTTCTTTCCAGCTTGGGTTTCTGATTCGAAAGAGATGTCCTCAGTGAAAAAGGTTAAATGGCCATCTTTTAATGAGGAAAGGAACACTGATGTCTCCCAGTGGGATTATTTCCCTTTTCTTCAGTTCAGTGTCCTCCTCCCAGAAGATGGGACTGCTATCTTGAATGTGATTCTGCTGTGTGATGTTCCTGAAAATCTTTATGAAGCTCTGCTGTCTTTCTCAGCACAGGGGATTGTTTGCTTTGAGAATAATCTGCTCAAGGATGTTCTTAAACTTAACTGTGAGTGAACATCTCCAGTTCAGCTACTCTGCTCTCAAGAGCCAGAATGTCCTCTGAGGACTACAAGTGGTCTGTATTATACATATACGTATGCTATCTTTTCAGAAGGAGGTGCTAGCAATAAAATGAATAATCCCTGCTTTTTTTTGCTGAAGTTCTTTCTCCATTTCTTCTTTCAGAATAGAAAAGACAAAGGGGTTTTTAAGTTCATTTTGTGTCTGGATGAGTTTGCATACTAGCATACAGTGAATCATAAGCTGCAATCTGGTTATCATTTAGCTGCAGCACCAAATAAAATGTATACTAATACACTATATTATACATCTTCTAACTGAAATTAAAAATCTAATTACATAGATTGCTTGTGCACTTAGCATGTTCATTCATACTAATCGATATATGTAAGATGCATTGGTCACATAGTCTATTATTGGTTTACATCAAATGTGGCTTGCAAATAATGTTCTCAATTAAGCTATTTTTTTTTTTACTATCTACACGTCCAGTTAGGTTTGTTTGAATTGCAAATATTACTTTTAAATTAATTGTAACTGACACCATTATTAACATTATTCGACATTAGTTTGCTTTCATGCCAATAAGTTAGAACTAAGGACTGAAAAAATGCATCTTTTCAGCTTTAACTATGACATCTGCTGTTATTATAACTCATAACGTGGTAAATCTGCATGCATGTATTACTGTAAGACATAAATGAGTTCTTAGATTTGGGAGCCCATGGGCCAAATGTAGTCCCCAGAAGTGCAAAAGGTTTTTTCCCTTGCTATCCCATCTCTCCGTGCTTTGTTTTTTATTCCTTGAAGGTCCCAAATGCTACCTATCATTATCCAATGGATATATTTAGTTCTAGCCTGTTCACAGCAGTCAGCAGAGCACTCATAATATAGTAGCATCTCACTCACCCTGGAGAGGAATGATGGGTTGCCTGGCAGCAATTCTCATTCAAGATGATATCAGGCCTATCCAAGCCTTCTTGTCAAGGTCAATTCTCAATAAATAACAAAGGATAGAATCAGTCTGCAGAAAAATACTTTCCTGCACTGGATGCAAATCACCACTAACTTAGTTTTGCTTTAAATCATATAAATGTTAACATAAACATGGAATTAAAATGTATTGAAGAGAACTTTCAGAAGGCAAGCAACTGACAAACTACACCTATTATGATCAGTTCACTTTTTAACGTGATTTATTAACTGTCAAGAAAGACTGTCTTACAACTAGAGAAAGCCGATACTGTCAACAGCAGAAAGCCTGTAACGAGGTGAACGCATTAAAACGCCAATGTGGCTATTGCTTCCCAGCAAAATGTATTTGGAGTAAAATAAAGGCATTTGTAGATTCTAGACTCCCTTAGTATGATTTAGTGAAGCCTTATGGTGAGAAGCAGTAAAAAGGCAGAGAAATCTGATATCCTGCTCGACTGTGAAATTTTCAGTGAAAGCAAAAATAAAAGAAACTTAGAAAAGATATATTCTTCTTTTCACATGAAAAGACTCTAAGGAAATAACCATTGAATATTTTCTTTTACTAGCAAAGTAGGCTCCATTAAAATATGATTTGACAGTATATATGAATGCAAGCATATGCCTGGGTAATGCTTTATACTCCAAAGTTAGATATAACTTCCCTAGATGTTGCTGTTCTTCCCAAATTTCCATCACTGTGTTCACAGAGCTGATTCTTCTTTCCATCACTGAACCCTAACTCAAGAGTCAACCAAAGTGCCAGTTGTCATGGCTGTGTCTACACTGTGTCTTCTAATCAAGTCTGGAATGTCCTCCAGATGCCAAACTGAAACTTTTTTCTAAATGGCATAGATTTCTGGAGGATAACAGTCATAAGCCAAACAAAGATAATCAGCTATCAATCTCAATCTACTAGCTGAGAGGTGATGGGGAACAAATGAAATTCCTCTTGACTATAAGTGATTATATCAGGCTACTGCCTCCCTTCCAGTACAAAATCAAAGATTATTGACAAAACACATTGTAGGTGAACTCGTTTGAGTTTGTGATGAAAAAGAGTAGGAGTACATATGCTGCTAGTTAGAGATGACAGAGACTGATGGAAAGTGTAACCACTCCATTTCAAAGCAAAGTCCAATAGGCAGCAATTTTTATTTTATTGGTAATATTAATAGAAAAATCTCTGCTTTTCTGCAGGATGTGAATATTATAGCTGCATAAGAATTTCTTTGTTTTGAGCTACACCTGGAGTTGAACAAGATTAACCCAGGAAGTTACAGCTAGTTACCCAGAAATAAATAAATAATAGAAACCTCCAGATTAAGAGGTTTGTTGAGCCCAAGACTTAGTTAATACTCAAAAATATACCCTGCAGAGGTACAGCAATTGGATAAACACCAGCCCACAAGACATGAAGGGGTAACCTCAAAAAAAAACAGAAAATTTTTCATTACATTTCATTTTTCTTCTGTGTAATTTCAGTGTCACAGCTGTGAATACATAGCTGGCTTGTACATGTCAAAGCTCACTTTTAAATAAAGATGAGACTGATTGATTATTTCATTTTTTGCCCTCTCAGGAGAAGAAAGACAGCTTGTCATGAAAAATAAAAACAGTTGCCATTCTTGCTTTGACAGTGAAAAAAACATAGAATAATTTTTTTTGTTTGTTTCCTTCAAGCTAGCGGTTGCTTACTGTTTAAGTGAGAAGAGAGGAAACTCTTACATAAAAAATAAACTACTGCTCAAGGCTGGTAGCATAAATTCTTAGCTTTTTTACTTTCTATAGCAAAACTGTGATTGTATTCTTTTAAAATTCCCTGCCATTATATCCATCAAAACTAAACTGAGTGCATCCTGCGGTGGGGTTTTGGTGTTTTTTGTGTTGTTTTGTTTTGTTTTGTTATCAATAGCCCTTACTCAGAGCAGTGTTGTTTCTGATGGAGGTAAGCATCTACACAAATTCAAAACAGTCAGACCACCATTCCTACTAGTACCATTAGCAATTTCAAGGTTAAGTTTCACCAAAAGCACATTTACCTGTGAAGAGAAATTTGAGGCTCATTTTAGATGTTTTTTCAAATTGTAGCAGACAGCAGCTTGTTGTTCATCTGGTGGCATTTCACGTTCCTGGTATATTGTCATACATACAGTTAGCTTTCCAATTTCTTCTAAAAAAGCAGAATCATCCTGATCATACCTGAATATTACATTGTTTATTTAAGCACCTGAAAAGAAATGTGTGTTCCTTTATGGTCTTTATAACCTGGCAATCTGTTGGCTTGATTCATGTCTCAGTTGCTCAAATTTGGTCATTTAGCCTGAGGTAGACTATCAGACAGATGATTCAATAGCTTAGTTGCTAATGATTGTGTCCCACAATCTGTCATCTTAGGTTACTTTCTATTCTTTGACATTGACATTATCTGGTTATTACCAGAGCCTCTTTTACTGATATACAAAAATTGTATGAAATCAGTATTCATTTTATCTCAGTAACTTGGCTGCAACTGACAGAAACTGAAGGTAAGCTTTTGAAATAAAATAAGAATTTGAATGCTACTCCAGGAAAAGAACCTAGAATGCTTTGACAGAGCATTTTTTAATATAATATGTGTTCAGAGACTTCATCCTGGAGGTTAGAAAACACTTTCTAAAACTGGTTAGGTTTTGAGGTTCTAAGAACCTCCAATACCGCAGGTAAGTTTTCACCTAGGTGCATATATAAACAAACACTAAGGAACTTACAAATCGCAACAGAAGTTTCATGATCTCTTATAGAAACAAATACAATGCAACATAATAAAAATAGTGAAATACAGGTTCTCTGAAGTTACACTTACAATTATAAGAGAGAACACAGAATTTTATGTCACACGTTATGAAATGTACATAAAAATATTTCCTTGGCTTATGGAAAACAAGCAAGTTCAGTTAATTTGAATTAGAGTGCCAAATTACAGCAGAAGGCAGCTGACTAGAAGGGAGGGATTCATTTTTTGTCCTCCTTCCCAGAGGCTGGTTTTGTTTTGTGTTTTATTTAAATAAAGGAAAAAGAAAGCTGGAAGCTTACCTTTATCTTGAGCAGCAGCAGGAGGCTTTGGAATCCGGACAAAATTGTTGAGAAATATGGAAATTATATTAAAATATATAACATACTTTCAAAGAAAAATAATTTCTCATCCTCCTAACAAAGCCAGAAAAATCTGTTCATAGTACACTTACATACATATACCCCTTGTTTTTACACATTGAATCAATGTCTCAGCTTATTGTTCTTAAATATGTGAGTGACAACAGTTTATGTTCATACACATAATACATTTCAACAACTCAAGGTTTTGGGGGTTTTTCTTTTTGTTTTGCAGTTCTCAAACCATTGGGCGTGGGAAATGCAGTAGAGATTTCCTGCCTGAGTTTGCTGCTGATATAGCTGACTCTCTGAATGATTCTCACTTACAATAGAAAGACTAAAGTTACACTGTGAAGGGTGATACATTTAGATATTGCAGTACATGAAGATGTTATCCTTATAAAATTGTTATAAATGTTCCAATTTATGTCCAAAATACAATAAAGGCAGTAGATATGCATTGATCCTTCTGATCTGTGACTGTAGAGGAATAAAATCTAATCCATAAATAGATCTGTACCGAGATGGTCTTTTAATACAAAATTTTAGTCTTTTTTTTTTTTTTGCCTACTTACTTGGCAGCAGATCAAGGGTGATTTAAAGTAATGCAGTCCGAGCAGAACAGACCAGATCCTGTATAGACTGATGCAGAACTGTTGCAACTATAGATGGATATTTAGAAATTACTTTTAAACCAAGCAAAATTATTTAGAAAAATTGTCTTCTAGACACAGAATTATTTGGCCTGTACTGCTCTGACTTAAAAGGAAGCTCAGACAAGAATAGTAAATGAAGTCTTCCTTTATTGTGAATATCTCAAAGTAGATTATATACTAAATGGTAACAGTAAAAGATTTGCTTTCCCTCTTTTCTGAGAATTTCTTCACTCAGGTTATATTTTGCTCCAGAAAAACTCCCTCAGTTTATTTACAGAGTTAGTACAACTTAGGGTACAAAAATCATTATTTGTATGAAACAAACACAGCAAAAATTAGAGAAGTATATATATCCAATAAATCTGTGTACTGCCATAAGGAAGGAATACTTTCTCCCTTTTCCTCTACAACACCCTTTCCTATTTACAGCACCTGTAACAACAACAATAAGGCACATCACACAGGACAGTAAGAGAGCACTTTGCTTTCCCTTCCTATTATGTGTGGTCATATTAATGAAGTTTTGGTCTGGCCTTACAAAAGCAAAATGAGAGTGGGAGATCTGAGCTGCCAAATATTTGATATTAATAAAGTAGGTTGTTATTTTATTAGCCTTGAAGTATTTCTCCAGGGTCATTTCAGATACATATAAGAAGATATGCATAAACACAGTTTCTGCTGTGCTCTAACAGGACTTAGGATTGTTTTGTATTCATGTCCAAAAATCTTATTTCTAAGGTATTCTTCCAGCTCAATTGCTTTTCAAAAATTAGCTCTGCTGTATCCTGTATAACAAAACCAAATCCTTGTTTTATGGAAATATCTCTTCTTAGATTAACTAAACAGAAACTATTCCTCTGCTGAAGAAGAGTTCTATTAATTATTGTTCCTTTTCCAATTTAATCTTCTCTGAAAGATATTCAAAGAGGTAGTGCTTTCTCATTTACAGCCCTTAATTTTATATGAAAATATGTTGTAATTTTGCTTTGGAGCTGATGATACTTCTTGGAAGAAGGGTTTTTTTCTGGAAAATTGTTTAACAAAGAAGTTTAAAATATTGTGACTATATCATGCATAGAAACATCATAGATTGTGTGAGTTTACTGTCAAGCCTTCTAATACCATATTAATATGATAAGAATGCTTTATTTTGCCTGGCGCCCCTGGTGGATTTATAGAACACAGCATGAAACCTAGTTTTTCTTTCATTTCTTCTCAGTTCAATCCTTCTGTCTTTTTTTTTTTCTTTATATTTAGCATCTGCAAATGTCTGTGCATCAGTTCTTTCTCAGTTTTCTCACTGTGATGGTTGAAGTTATAAATGTGTATGTCAAGACTTACTTTAAAGTATGATAACATGATGACCACCTGAAACTTTTATCAATGTTGTGGTCTAACTCCAGTAAGCAGCTAAGACCCTCACAGCCACTCAAAACCCAAAACAGCACCATACGAGGTACTATAACTAAAACTAACTGCATCCCAGCCTGATGCAGTACAAGCTGGTTTTGATGTTCTTACAACATTGATGCAATGCTGTCAGAGAAGCTAGTTAGTGCACCTGCTCCAGAGGTACACAATGATGTTGCACAAAGGCTGTTGGGACAGGTTCAAATGCACAAAGATTTATTAGTGCGGTCTGTAGCTGACAGCAAACAGCCATTCTAATGGTGAAAGTTGCTTTGCGGAATAAAAAAGGAAAGAGAGAAAGAGGAAAAGAGGAAGAGAGAGAGAAAGGAAAGGGTAAACTCTTCCCAATGGCCAGTCATGAAAAGAAGCAATAGGGATCCCCAGACATCCTTCCCTGTGAGTCTTCTCTGATTCTTCTGAGATTTACTATTCCTGAGTCTTCTTCAGGCATTGGAACAGGCTGCCCAGGGAAGTGGTGGAGTCACCATCCCTGGAGGTGTTCAAAAAACGTGTGGATGAGGTGCTTCGGGACATGGTTTAGTGGGCATGGGTACTGGGTTGATGGTTGGACTCGATGATCTTAGAGGTCTTTTCCAACCTTAATGATTCTATGATTCTATGATGCTTTCCATGAGAAGCCACAGCAGCAACACTACTGAGATCGTGGGAGCAAGGCCATGGAATAACAGCATCAAAACAACAGCATGGCAAAAATATGGGGAAAACACTGTTACAGAAGCTATGGAAAATGCTGTCACAGCAGCTTAGGTGAAGAGGTACAGAACTGGCACGTTGTAGAGTGGGAAAAGTGAAAGCCCTTAGCAATACAAAAGGCTAAGTCACTTAAGGAACTGTGAAAAAACAGGCTGGTAGCACCTGAAGAATGAAACACTCTTTCTTAGGTGGAGGGGACGGTGAGGACAGAAAGGAGAGGTGAGATCCCATGCTGATCTATAGTGTAAAGTGATGGCACAGTTTTTGTTTGTTTTTTTTTTTTTTTCCCCTGCCTAGTACAAAGACATGAATTGTTTGGAACTACTGCATGTTTTAAACAGAAATGAATAAAATTCTAAATGCCTACTTGATTTGTACAAATCAATTGATTGAAAGGCTGAGGGTTGTTTTGTGGAACAAAGTTT
The DNA here is from genome assembly GCA_030449065.1 of Oceanodroma leucorhoa. NCBI lineage: Eukaryota > Metazoa > Chordata > Aves > Procellariiformes > Oceanodroma > Oceanodroma leucorhoa. The sequence goes on along the minus strand of JASVER010000151.1, from coordinate 1,724,736 downwards.
GAAATATTCATTTTGAAAAGTGCAGACATTTTTTTAGAGAGAGGTTGACATTGAATTGCATCTGCCTAGAGTCCTGCGGGCAATTATGGTTCAATCAGCTATTATTATCTTTCTTCTTTAATAGAAGAAACATAATAATAAAAGAAAGTATCTTCCATAATCTACCAAGCATAAGGTAAAACAATGTATTATAGAGATCTACATAATGAAAAAGAGAAACTAAGGCACAAACTATATGAACTAATGACACCTGGAAAAAATACAGTTTATATTTACTGTTTATATTTAATTATATATATTAAATATTGTATTTTGATAAATCAAAATTCAGTTTACTTAATGCAACATGCCTAATACATTTTCTGTTGAAAAATCATAGCAATATTTTTTTCTGTCACATTTCTGTTAAGATTAATCTTATAAAATATTATGAATCTAACATTTTTGTTTAGAAAATATGTTCTAAGCTTTACAAAGAGTGTCACACAGACATCAAGATATTTTATCAAATCAGGAATTCGTAGTTCATTTCTGTTTCTTGATAATTAAACCATTATCTCCTCTTGTTGGTGCCAAAGTGTTTTATTTGCAGAGAAGTCATCTTATTTGCTTTTACTATAAAAATCTATAAAAATTAATGTCACCATATTCTTGGATCCATTATTACACAACAGTAGTTCGTGAAGTATGCCTGTTATCTGGGATTTAATGTCTAAGTTCTCATGTTTGGGGGCTTGCTTTGCTTGTTTGTCTCATGCTCTTTGTATTTCTGTTGTTAGATGCCATAGGATTTCAGCATACCACAGCACTGAGAAGTATACCCACTCTTCTTATTTTTCATTTTAAAAAGTCAACAGTTTGTTATGGCTTTCTAATTTTCAAAAAGCGGACAATTACAGAGAACCACAGCCACTCCATTTGAATTTCATGTCATGTGTTATGTCTTTCTATCTGTATTCTTAGCTGTACTCACAAATACTCAGCTGATAATGTTTTTTGGCTACTAGAATAATGCAGCTGGGAAAAAAAAAATCACTACTGTCTTTTAAAAATGTGTATTTTAACCATCATTTGCAGCATGTTTTAAAGGTAATACAGGCTTGCAACTGTATCATCTGAAGGTATCATAAACTTTCATGGATAAACCACAGGAAATAGTCCTTTTGACATTTGTCATTTAAGGAAAGAAGGAGGACAAAAGCCAGATTTTTATCTAAAAATTTTATCTGTCTGTATTTCCTTTTTTCCATGTGACTGCAGCGTTTGTAACATCAGGTGATACATTTAATACCTAATTAACATTAATGAAAATTACTTCTGTGTACTGCAAATTTAGAAAGGTTCTATAGGCTAGACATTGATAGACATGATACGACTGGAGTAATCCCTGGTTATCACCTTTAGATGGATACAAGGAGTCAGTGATACAGCATAGATTTAATATGCTATTACTGCTAATTAGGTTTGCTTCACTTGCTTCACTTTCTTTTGCATCCTTATCCTATAACGTCTTGTCCTTGATAGATGTAGGTGTCTAGAGATGTAATATGGTCATTGCCAGATATACTCCTGCTTTCATCAAGTGAAAGTTCTTTAAATGTTTTATAGCTCATTCTTCATCTCCTCTGCTGTACCCACTGCTGTATTGAAATGATACAGTAATGGTAATATCTGTTTAGGTACAGCATGTAATACATCAGCTTAGTAACTCCTTTGCCATCAAATAATGCTTATCTAGCACCATAAAGATAGAGGTTTTATTTTCCTCTGCAAGTCTATGACCTCTCTACCAATTATCCAAAGCTCAAGATCAGCCAGCCAGCAAGAGAAACAGCATGAGACAATGGCTCAGTGCTAAAGAGAAGCCTAAATATTTCCCAAAAAAAAACCAGTGGGCTTCATCTTTACCAGGCAGGGGGTCAGTATCATCAGCAAAGGATGAATGGTTACCTACTGCGGGATAACCAGGGTTTCAGAAGCGTCCAAAGCTCTTCTGCTGCTCCAAAACCTTACCACTGTTTAACAGCTGTCACAAGAAGGCTAATGACTGCAGGGAATGCATCACATTTCCTGTCTCTTGAGACAACAATGTACATATCTATCATTCTATATATAGATTGAAAGATACACACATTCATTTGTGGTTTTTTTCACTACTGTTATTCACTGATGGCAGTATTAAAAATGGAAAAAAGAGACATAGTTCCAACGAGTATGATCAGAGAGACAAGATGCACAAGGTTAGTGAATTAAAGGCAATGAAAACCTAAATAACACTCTTAGATGTAAAACAGATGTATAGAATGTACCCATGAAGTTCACTTAAGTCACTGAAAATCTAATAGAAATAAAAATTATAATGTACTAGTGTAAATTATAAAAAAAAAATATGTTATAATTTTTGGTACTGATGCCCACACAAGCTTGTGCAGGTCTTGTTGTGATGGTGAACACAGATGGTAAATTAAGTGACAATGGGGTTTAAGCTGAATGTATTTCAGATTTAACTTTCTTACCCTTCTACTACATACATATAGAAACCAGGAAAAGTCACTCTTTTCTTATGGAACTTATTTTTCAGTCTGTTCTTGTAGTATGTAAATACAATTGTAAATTGTACCTTTTTTATAAATAACTTAGAAAAAGCTAGAGGAGCTTACTGGTGAACAGGAACCTTTTGTTCTGAGATTGGATGGGGTTTTTTTGTTTTTTGGTATTGGATTTGGGTTTTTTAAGGCTCTTTGGGACATGGGACACTTTGGCTGCATTGTCTGTATTTAAGTAAATGAGTATGTGTTTTCTTGGTTGCCCTTTGCATGTAGTTGTGCATATAGACTACACTACATAGTTTTTCTATATCAATTGCTTTTTATCAGACAGTGTTTTTGTTTTGCTTTCTTTTTTTTTTTTACAAAGTGCATACGTATCCTTACTGATAAGGAAATAGGGATTGATTTATTAGATGAATTGTCCAAATTTCCATAGTAAATTCACTGACTGATACTCTAGAACTTCAGTTTCCTGACTTCTGCTTGCACACTGTCCTGCAGAAAAACTGTTCGATAATACTCGGAGTCCCAAGTGTTACTGCCATATATATCTCAAATGCAGAGACACGATTCTACATGCAACATTTCACAGGACTCCAGCATCTAGAAACTGCACTGGTGGAGACCTGTTTCACACCCTGGAAAGGAGAAATAGGGATTCACTTCTGTGTGAATCAACTATTGGCACTGGTGCCTATTAGATTGTTCCCTGAGCAGGTGCAAAAAAGCCATAACATCTTTAAAAAAGCATAACATCCTTAAAACTGTGTTTTCTGCACTGTGAGTTTCAAGTAATTAATTAGTGTCAGTTCAGACCTTTGTTTTTCCAGGGTAAATGGAATTGGATTTTCTGGCTAACAAGTACTAAAACTCCAAGTCTTGTCTTCCCCATTGGACAGTACGAGACAAATTTCCAAAACTCAACTCCTTCAGCTTGAGAGTTCTAGGCTCTATCTTCAATCTGTAAAACTGAAATAAGGCTTTTTCACTTTGCAGAAGCATTGTGAAAGTGAAAACACAGCTACCATGAAAATAACCAACACGTAATCAATCAAATAGATGTATGATTCTTCGGTCTTCACAAGACAAAACTATTCCCAATTAGAATTTATAAACATTTCACAAATTCAAAGAAATTAAGGTTTCAAATTTTGGCAAACAAGTTTTGCCTACTCTCCTGTCTCTTGCAATTTGCTGGGTAACGATATATAGCTTAGCTGTATGCTCAGGACAGATTATTTCACAGCACACAATTATCTTCCGCTCTTCAAAAATGTCTTAGTAATGTCTATCATGATATCCTTTCCCTCTCTTATCAAAAGTTGTGACTTCAAAATTTTCATGTTATAGGCACTTGTATGCCTTTTAATTTTTTACTCCTTTGACCTTCCCTTTAAGTCTGTTATTATTATTATGTGTTGATGGTAGCTGTTTGTCTGAACTCAAACTAAATATTTTGAAACTTTTCTCATATTTTATTGTCTTTCCATGGTAAATTGGGTAGCTGAGTTAACACACAGTAGATGTGAAAAAGAAAGGCAAAAGTGAAAAAGTTGTTAACTTCTTTAGGAAACATTAGAGGAAAGAGACTTGCTACTGTTATGATTAAATGAGGACCAATTTGGACAAAGGAACCATATTTCTGCTTGTACGGTGAAGGTATAAAGAAGGCATTGCACCTTTAAGCAGGGCACAGCAAAATCTGACGCTAAATGATTATTTGCAGAAGTGATGTGACTGCTTCCTGACCACCGTGGAGCAGACTGTGGCCATTTCAGGGAAGCTGTGAGATTTAAAGTAGCTCCTTACTTTCTTATGGCAACTGTGAAGTGATCTGTGTACAGATGGGGCAGTTTAAGGATTTAAATCATGATCTGATCCCTTTAGCAGAGTACGCACTGGCTCAAGTTTAAAGTTTGTGGATAGGCACAACTGAGTCTGTTACTGAAAAAAATAAGATTACCACCTACTGAGATCTTGATCCAAGGTCCTGATACTCATTTAATGTCTTCATATTTCCTCAAATGAGCTTTTGATTACAGTCAAAGTGCTCAGGTTGGAATTTTCAAGTCAGTTAAAAAAAAGAATAGGTGATCCAGGTATGACTGTGTTTGTAAGGAGACGGGAGATAAAATCAGTTAGGAAAACCTTCCTTAGCTTCCCTTCCCATCTTGTGTATAGACTAAACATTTGAATATTGGAATTTTGAAATACTTTATCCATAAATGAGGGAGAAAGTGTTGGAATCAAGCATGGAAGGTGGAAGTAAATGGAGTAATGAAAGGAGGAATCCTGCATACTAATAATCATGTTTATATGGCTTGTGATGATTAGTTACATGAAGAGCAGTTAATAGTATTACATCTCTGACTTTTGAAATACAAAACAGCAATGAAAGTCATCCTAAAATGACTATATGAGATTTATGTATAAAGCTGCAAGAGGTGTCATGGAGGATGGGTAATATGTCTTTTGACTCAAAGGTAACAAAAGAATTTAGCCAAGAGTATGGTAATCCTTTGCCATGCAATCAGAAAAGTAGAGTGGAACTTCATCCTAGACAGAAGAGTATTTTGCAACTGAAAGCAAAGCAGGTAAATAGTGTAATCAAGGACATTTAAAATTGTCTACCAGTCCATGGAATACTCCCATATTTGTGATTAAAAAGAAATCAGGAAAATATAGGCTGTTACATGATTTAAGGGCAGTGAATCAGCAAATGCATAGCATGGGTGCACTGCAACCAGGATTGCCTAATCCCGCYATGATTCCRGAGAATTGGAATATGCTTATAGTTGATTTAAAGGACTGCTTTTTTACAATTAAATTACATCCGGATGATACACAGAGATTTGCATTTACACTACCAGCCATTAATAGAGAAGGACCCGACCAGCGATTTGAATGGACTGTTCTCCCACAAGGAATGAAAAACTCACCGACTCTTTGTCAACTGTATGTAGATGCAGCGTTACAGCCATTGCGAGCTGCGTGGCGCRGAACTCTTATTTTTCACTACATGGATAATATATTACTCGCCCAACCTACGAACTTTTCAACTAGACAAAAGGAAAGGATCATGGTCACCCTTCAAATGTGGGGTTTGGAAGTTGCGCCGGAAAAGATACAAGAGAGCGATCCTTGGAAATACCTTGGTTGGACTATTACTGCAAACATGGTTCGACCACAGAAATTAACATTGAACCTTGAGATCCATACGTTGCATGATGCGCAGCGATTGCTAGGTGACTTACAATGGTTGCGCCCTGTCATTTGTATTCCTAATGAACTTTTAAACGTGCTACGACCTTTGTTGAAAGGCATGGACCCTGCTAAGCCCGTGTACCTCACAGACCTCCAGACGGCTGCCCTGCAAGAAATAGCCTCTATGGTGGCTACCCGCGCTACACACCGATGGATTGAGGGGGAGTCCATTGATCTTACGGTGTTAGCTGGCCAACAATATTTGATGGCAGCTTTAACGCAACATAAAATAAAAACGGGGGAGGTCGGAGAGGTCAGGGTGTTGGAATGGATACCAGCACCGTTGCAACCACGGAGAACAGTACAAGAGAAAGTGGCAATGTTGGCGGACTTAATAAAGAAAGGGCGTGCTCGAATTTTGCAGATAGAAGGAAAACCRCCAAATAGTATTTGGGTTYCTATTAAACAAGAAGACYYAAATTGGTACTTACAGAATTCGGAGGCATTGCAGAGTGCGTTGCTTAGTGATGGAGTTGAACTCATAGCTAGGCCATTACCTACGATARTATTGTCTTGGATGGCAAATCAACATTGGCTGGTAAAGCCTCTAAGACAAGAGCAACCTATTTCTAATGCAGTAACTGTATTTACAGATGCAGGAAAACGATCAMAAACTGCTGCAATAACATGGAAAGATAAAAAGGGATGGCAACATAAAATTYYGAARGCCTATCCAGAAGACTCKTTGCAGACSTTAGARCTTTTTGCAGTTGTGTGGGCCTTTAATCAATGGATTGATACACCCTTGAACATCGTGACAGACTCATTGTATGTAGTAGGCATAGCCAACCGCATAGAGGACGCTATGCTGCG
>JASVER010000151.1:1601603-1715629 GCA_030449065.1 Oceanodroma leucorhoa | reverse complement strand
TGTGGGAATTGTGGAGGAATGGCTTGTTGAACAAGGCAAAATAGATTTTGTGCAGCTGGTAAACAAGGAACTTGGAAAGTACCGAATACAGCAGATGTGAATGTTGATGATTGTAGGTATGTCAAGGACATGCTGTAAGCGCAAAAACAAGGTGTAGAGGTGGAGTTGGCATTCAGAGAATAGACCAATAAGGAGCTGTACTTTTGCAATATGCATGAGCTTATTAACTACTGTATAAAAGTCTGATGCTTGTGGCAATAAAGGAAGTGCATTGAACGTTCATATTGAGTGTTCCTGGCTTCCCTCCGCGACGACAATAGTGGCTCATGGAAGCTGCTGGAAGAACAGTCCAGTTGGTGCCAAAGGCACTTTCTGGTGGAAAATACTGTTGCCATGTTTGTCATGTGTTTGAAGCAAAACAATGTGAAAGTATAGTGTTTATTTTTCCACTTATGCCTTACCTTTGGCATCTCCTAACTACATTATACCATCAAAACAGTGAATAGAGTCTAAAGGCAATGGAAACTCTTGTTGCTGCTCTCTAAGCCTTGATGGATATGTTTCTGAAATACAGAAGTTGTTTGCAAAATTAATGTTGGTTTATACAATGGCTGAAGACGTTTCACCACCTTTCAGCAGGTGATGAAATAAGGATCTCTATCTATTTGGGTGTAAGAGAAACAGAAAACTAAGGACTTCTCTTAAATCATTAAGAGTCATATAAGCCTCTCTTTAGGGGAAAAGAGATGTTGAAATTTAGGTCAAGATGTAACTGCAGCTTCATTATTTCAAAAAGGGCCAAAAACTCATTTTACTATATAACTGGAGCTACTAAACTAAACTAAGTAGATGGGACTGCATGTATCCATTACTATAAAACAACCTATGCTCTATAAAAATCAGAAAGGCCTGATCCTTGTGTGTAGATCAAGCAAATTAGTTATATTAAACATGCTTAATCTGGTAATTTTGAGATTGAACAGAACATTATTACTTGTTTAATTCACCTTCATGTTTAAAGTGAAAACAACTGCAAGAAATTAAATATTGCTTAAAATATTCAGGGCAGCAGCATATGCCTCAAGAGATAAGACTTTCACTGTTAGTTTAATTAAGAGACCAAAAAGCAAGCTTCAAGTGTTATTTGCAAGTTCTTGACATATTCACTAATGAATCATAGGATGCTGTAAAGGTTATTCTGCCTATTACAAAAGAAGTGCACAATAACTGTTTTTTAACAAACTTCTTCACAAAGTTTGATTCGGTTTATGATAATCAATGTGCTTGAAATGGGAAACAAAGATTCTTTTTTTACTGTTTCAGCTAGCTAGCCAGCTTCATATGTGAGAGAGAGTATAGTGGTAAATTGTTATGTTCATTGTTGTACATTAAGGAATTAAGCATACTAGCAGCACAGTTTTTACTACTCTCTATTTTCCAGAACACTTTATTTATTTTTAGGAATATCAGGAATGTTTGGTGCCACTGCCAGCACACCAGATAATGAAGGATTTCCAAAATCCAATACATTCTTTGCTTTAGTACAATCAATCTTTATTCTTTCTGCATGCATATTTATCAACCTGATTTGTAATTTTTTTTCTGTTTCTTTTCTGTTAAGATCTTTCTCATGCACACACATACACTCTTTCGTCAGTATTTATCTGTTGCATTAGACAATCTCTCAGCTAAAACAAAACCACAAACAACTCTTCTTTTCCAAATAAGTGATTTTAGGATTGATAGAGATGATAGTGCATCCTGCCTCTGATATAAGGAGTGCTAGACAATGTATAACCGCATCTGTACTAGCATTATGACAGATTTTTAAGTAATAGCCTAAATACAACATGCCTTACGTAATAATGTGTTGTTCATCTTCTTCTGTCTTCTAAAGAACAAGCATCACCTTACTTCAGCTGTGGCTTGCTACAGAAGGACAGATTTTGAAATACAGTATTTATAGTTCTTGGGTTTTTTTTGAGTGCTGTCTAGATTAGATAGCTAACATTGGAGAGCTATTGACTTGTCCCTATAAGCAAAGAACCTAAATGCAGCAGATCAAAGATTCTGTATTTTTCTGTTTGAATCATCTTTGTTGTTTTCTCCCTTATTAAAGGGAGAGGGAAGAGCTAATTTTATAATAAATCATGATTAAAATAACATTTTTATTATTCATCTTAAAAATAAAAAAATAAAATCCTGCCTCTCTTCACATCAACAGGAATTAAAGGTTAAGATTTTATATGAAAAATATGACTGACCATACTGGGCATTGAAGGGAGAAATAGCAATCTGAGCTAATCTGAGCTATACACACTTAGAGGAAAGGAAGAAAAGCTAACATTCAAAACCTACTTCAAGGGTGACTGTGAATAGCAAATTAGATACAGCTTGTGGTAAAGTGTGGCTGGAAAAAGCCCATACCTCTCCCTGCTGAGGTCCTTAGATCCATTTCCATGTCTGCTTCAGTTTCCCTGCATTTTGTACATGGATCCAGATTTATCAGTCTCTGGCAGCCAGCAAGGGTACAGAAAAAAAATGGAGGGAATTATATTTCCCTCAGCAGCAGGTAGTTTTCCTCTGGCAAGAGATTGTCTAAGGACCTTAAATGGGCCCATTTAATTTTCAGCCATGTTCTAAAAGCCGTGTTTAGTTTTGGAGGAGACTGTCTTCAACTGGGACCCTCGTTCTGATGTATTTGTATCAGGTTGTTCCCTGAAAGATTCAGTTACAGTCAAAATGAGTGGATTGTGTCCTCTCCACCTGCCCCATAGCCTCTTCCACCAGCTGTAAGCTTGTCCAGTTAGGAGCTTTACCACATCTGTAAGCCCCTCTGTTCCCTCCAATGGAGACAGGGCAGTGAATTAGGATTGAAAAATAACTGGCTTTAAAGCCAGGAGACCACTTTTTTTAAGGCTATGTGCCTCTGACAACAAGGATCAGAAATACTCCTGTCATTTATCTGTGTGTGTCAGTTGACGAATTCTTGATAAAGAAGGAATGCATTGAGGAATGAGATAAAGCAGCACAGATTCAGTAACTTGGTGTCTGCAAGTCTTACAAAATATTCTGTGTAAATTAAGCTGTTGTTTTCTACCTATATACTCCCTTGCCACATGCACTCATCCATTTGGACCAAATTACTTCTGCTTATGGACAAAAAAGTGAATGTACAGCTTCTGTCAAAGGCCTTCAACCAGATATGCTCCAGAGTGCCTTAGGAACTGTGAAAGAGTTTGAGGGTGCACTTTGTGCAGAGCCCTGAGAAACAAGAGAAAAAAGAAAAAAAACACCTTTTTTGATTTCTCTGTTATTCAGATCCCACTGTCCATTGTTTATAAATAATTGTGATCACATCTGAGATATTTGACTTCATGAATAAATTTTGAAATGAAGTACTGAACTCAAAATTTTGGTTAAAGTTTAAGAGCAAAACCAACTGCTATCTAAATGAAAAATAAGTTTTATGTGAAACAAACAAACAAAAACCAAATTATAGATATTACTCTTTCACATAGGCATATTTTCAACACTTTTTAGGTAGTCCTGCCTATGGCTTCCACATCTTTCCCTCTCTTCTTTTGACAAAGAATTAGAAGCAAATGCGTTCTTGAATCCCACAACAAATGGACAGAAAAGCAGAATAAGCCAAATGAAGGATGTGTAACTTCTTTCCTATACAATATATTTTAACATCCTTCAGTGTTTTTCACAACCACTGAAAAAGTAGATGTGAAACAGCAGTTTGAATACTGCATAAGACTTTCTGAATAGAAAGATGTAACTCTCATGATAGATCTGGATATTTCTTTAACCATTCACATTAAAAAATCAATCCTCCACCTGGATTTAAAATGAAAACCTAAATGAAGCAATTATTGTTTTCTGAGCCCCAAAAGAGCAAATAGGCTTACTTTGTAAGCTAATATAAAGTCTGTAATTTAAATACCTTGTCAAATGGTTGAAACGTTCTTTGAATTCTTCCACAGTATGCTTATTACAGGTACGTAAATTACAGTCTAGGGGAAAAAAAAAAGTAAATCTCAATAGTAGAGTTCTCAGAATAGTAAGGGATAGATGTAGTGTACTAAAAGTTTCCTTATGGCATCAGTAGTTAAAAGAGGCCTTGGAAATGTAGATCTATTCAAGTGAATCTTCACTTGAAGGAAGGATAATCTTTGTTTATTTGCTCTTTTGTACTTCTAATATTAACACATAATTCTCACAATTATTTGAAAGCTAAGAAAGAATTCCTCTATCAAGAAAGAACAACAGAAAAATCTGAAGAATGCTGACCATATAGCTATGGTGATCACATGGAAAACTACTTTGCTTTTTAAATTAAATTTTCATCAATTAATTTTAAGAAGTGACATTGCTTTTCTTCCGGCAGAAGTCTTCTCCATAGTTCAGAATCCAAAGAAAGATAGAGGAAATAATACAGAGAAAATAATAAAAAAGATGGCTGAAATAATGTAAGTAATCAACATTGTTATAGCGTTTCACATATAAAGGAGGATTTTATTTTTACTCTCAATGCTAAAAATCCCGCTAACATGGTACTACTAAAAACTGTACTGTCCAAAAAGCATGAAAATATAGCAGTATCTAGCTATGAATATTCTTTTATTGAATAGTGGAATCTACAGATCTCACCTATCCAGAAGGAAAATCAGATTACCCAGAAGCAACAGAAATGGAAAGACTCATGGTTTCTTGTCATTAAATAACACTTGCTATGCTCTATAATGGTAGCACGTAGCAGTTCCTCTCTGCCTCAGAGTTAATGTAACACATTCTTTATTTTGTAAAAGTTGATTTGATAGTAGAACTTACCTCAGATGGAGGGAACCTATGTGAAGAAAATATTCCCAGGATGCCAAAGGCTGCCAGCTGTTGTTCTTACCTCAAGATGCAAACAGGCCCAGWTGTACAGATATTCAGTAGAATGGGAGCTATGGAGTTTATTATTCAGAAAGTATTTTTTTAATTTTATGTGGCATGGATACATTTTTCACAAGAATTTTTCATTTTGTGTAAAATGGATCATCAAGAGAACATCCTTTAAAAAGAAATGTTAATGCAATATTATATACAGTCTTGAACAGCTGGTACTGGGTATTTTCAACAATTTTAGAGAAACAGAGGGGTATGTTTTTAAATTAAAATGTTGCTACAGAAAAAAATGTTGTTTCCTGCAAACTTTTATGTTTTCTTTGGAATTTCCTTCATTGCTAACCACACTACCATGGTTGGGTCTATTTGGATTTGGTGAGGGTATAATATCTTGCTTTTCTTCTGGAGTCTTCAAAACTGTATGAAACTTGTTTAGAAGTTGCTGCCTATTCTGTTCTTCAGTTCCCTAGCAGGGAAAACCATACTCTCTTTCATATTCTTATGCACAGTCTAGGGGTGCCTTCTTTATTATAGAAGTATTTACTAGAATTCAGACTTCTTTCTTAGCATCTTGGAACTTTGTGGCTTCATAAGATTCACCCTACTTTGAATCTTATTTCCTTTCATACTGTCATGCTGGTCTTGGTGTGCAAAGGGAAGGAACAACTTATTAACAGCTTTCTTTATGTTCCCACTGACCATTGTTCTGTTTTGGCTGCACCAAGGATTTCGTTGCCTTTAAGCAGAGAGAGAATTTAGCAAAGCAAGCTATTCATCTGTATTGGGTCTGGCTGGGATAGAGGTAACTTCCCATAGCAGCCCTCATAGCGCTATGCTTGTATTTGTAGTTAGAATGGTGTTGATAACACACCCATGTTTTGGCTACTGCTGAGCAGTGCTCCCACAGCATCAAGGCTTCCTTTCCAACACCACCCACCCTCAAAAGGCCAGTAGGGTGGCGATGGGCAAGAGGTTGGGAAGGGACGTAACCAGGACAGCTAATCCAAGCTGACCAAAGGGATATTCCATAACATATGATGTCATGCTCAGCAATAAAAGCTAAGAGAAAGGAGGAAGAGGGGGGACATTCGTTATTAAGGCATTTGTCTTCCAAAACAATCACTATACATACTGAGGACCTACTTCTCAGGAAGTGGCTGGATATCGCCTGCTGATGGGAAGTAGAGAATAAATCTTTTTGCTTTTCTTTTCTTCTGCATTTGGCCTTTGCTTTTCTTTATTAAACTGACTTTAACTTAGCCCATGAGTTTTTAGTCTTATTTTCCCCCCCTGTCCCACTGAGGAGGGGGACTGAGACAGCAGCTTGGTGGGCACCTGGTGGCCAGACAAGGTCAACCTACCACATCCTCCCATGTCAATCTATTGTATCTCCTAATTTACTGTGGGAGGTGGAGTAGCCTAGTTACATGGCTATGTTGTAAGCAAGTGTAGGGTACAGCAGAAGGGCCTTTCATTCTGAAGACTTCCAAGAGATTTTGGATAATGTTCAGTGCATCATCAGGCAAAGGTACCTGCTGGCTCTGCCAATAGAAGCCATTTAGGCATATCAGCCTGGGACTTCACACAAGCCATGTAGGTTCTCATAATTTTGGAGACAGACAGCACAGCATGTTAAAAAGTGTGGTGGCATTCATTCTGGACTCCTGGTGGGCCACGAAGAAAAAAAAAATAATTCATTTGTAACTAGTCCAGGTGCATGGGAACTTCGTAGATGCCATTCCCAATGGTCTATCTTGGCCTGCGGTGTTGCAAAAATTTGAAGTCTGAGAGCATCTTTTACAAAAGCTTGTGATACATCCCTTTCTGGTTTCAACTAGTGTCTTTTGCTTCCAAGACACGAGAGAGATCTGTCACTTTGACTTTGGAAATGGAACTAATATTTAGAACTGATATTCCTATTACACTTGGCTGAAGCTCTGCCACTCAGTGGCATGGGAGTAGAATTAGGCCCGCTGTATGTTAACAGTTCTTGTACTTTGTGGTATTTACTCTAATTAAAGTAACTAAGAGCTTGTTTATTAGAGGCACACTGAATCCAAGTTGACTCAAGGTGTAGCTTCAAAGCAAACTAGCTAAATGTATATGTTTGCATAACTTCATTCAGTGGCATGATTCAGTTTCCTTTAGACTGAAAATAAGAATAAAGTAAACAAAACCACAGACATTTTGGTCCTCAATTACTGTTTCTATGCAAGGATTTGTCATTGCTTAAGTTATATAAAAGTTAAACCAGGTCATTTTTCTTCAGTGTCTCTACCTAGACAAGGCTTAAATGATTGGTTTTGGCAAGCATGTTATCACGTGATAAAACTCATGTTGTGATTAGGGTGGATGTAGGCATTTATCTTCTGCTGACAGCTTCAGACAAAAGGAAGATAAGTGAAGCTATTGTAATTGTAAAGTGACCTTTCCGCTTTAGGGATATTGACAGCTATCTTCTTACTTCTATACAGTATGTTTGCCATCATGATAATTAGGTTTTGGTTAGTCTATTGTTGGTTTTTATACTTACAGTGCTCTCTCTTGAAATGTTTGTAGATTTCATCTGGTTTTCTCAAGATAACATTTACTATGTACCTGACAAAATGTCAGCAAATAGTAGTACATGTTTTCTTAAAAGGGCTCTTGCTTTTTTCATGTTCATATCAAACCATAATTTTACTGACTAGAAAAAAAAATACGCTCTTTCTTTTTCAGTTTTAAGAAACATTTTCTTCATGTATATCCCTTTGGGATCCATCTGGTTAGAATGCAGAAGAGTAGACCAACTGCAAAGATTCATGTATAAAATAAGAAGACATAAAATTGTCTTTTGAATACAAGAAAATGAAGCTGTATTTGCAACTCAGTTTTCACAAACTGCTTAAAAACTCAAGCAACTATAGGATGGAAATATTTATTTAGTGATTTTTAAAATAAAGCTTATCTTACTGCAAGCTCATGGTGGGGACGACTGTTATTCATTTTGCCAGTGACAAAGTGCCAAAAAGGGCTAGACGGTAAGGAGTAGACTTGAATTTGATTTGGCAACCAGTCAGGTAACTAAGAAAGCCCTATTACATTTTTGTTGTTCAGGTACACATGAATAAATCTGTCTTTCTGCCTGCTACTCACACTTTAGATGGGATCTCTGGCAAGGTGCTGGCACTGGTCATAGTTATGACCTGACTTTCCGTCTTCTTGGTCAGTACCACTGAATAAATGCAAGGATTGTCTTGATTTACTACAGCTGTAAACTATCAGAAGTTTACCATCCCTCTTTCCTCAGGGGAAGGAGGAATTTTGACTTAACAGTTTGGCTTAAGTAATAAACTAGGTATTAACATAACTCCTCTTTGACAATGCCACCCTGTGGTAGTCAAGTTGATTCACTGCTGCCCAGAAATAGAACTCAGCAAGTAATTCACGGGGCTTCTCCCTCAACTTCTGCAATATCTGTGTCTAGCCTACTGTTTCCCAACATTAATACTTTTGTGTGTGTTTGACAACTACCTTTTAAGTGACTGCTATTTGGATTGTTCTTGTATGTATGCATGATGACGGCTTGTGAATAAACAGACAAATCCCATGCCAGAGAAGAAATGCTATGGTCGATGAGGAGATACTTTCCCCATAAATTTTGCCTTCCTTATGTTATTAGACCACTACCACTTCAACACTAGCATTATAATTTATCAACATGCATTTATGATTTAACGTTAGGCCATTTTAATCTCTTTATAGAGACATTCTCTCCTATCCTGTTGTGAGTAAAGTGAATTTAACAGCAAGAGTTTCAAAGGCACAGATAGCTCACTCAAAATCTATTGAACTTCAGGTAAGGAACTTAGAGGTAAGGTAAGCTCTTCTACATTTGTACTTTGACTTTTATCTTTACATACTGTGTATGTGATGGCATTCATGCTAGAATCTAAAAAAAAAAAAAACAAAACAACATTTTAAGAAAACACTCTAAAACGCGTCTTCAGGAAAATATTCGTGAAGCTGTTCTAATAGTTTCTAGCTTTTCAAGTCAGCTACAGATGTGGAAACATAACTGTCTCTTTAGAACAGCATATTATATAAAATAGCTTACGTTCTTCAGTTTATGATGAGAAAAACATCTTATATGCTATAAYGGCACTGTCAGTAAAATTCGCTGAAAAAACTCTTTCTTTATTTTTCATAAAATATTCTTATTTTTGTCTGATATGCCATAGAAATGTTGTTCACACCAATCTCCCTTTTATAAATCACAGCAATAAGAGCCATTTATTTTCTTAATAATTGGTAATCATTGATCATTTGCATAAAACATGCAGTCTTACCTTCGTTTTATACATGTAGACTTCAAAGTTTTTCATTTTTTCAATGATTTTCTTACTTTTCATATACTTTCAGAATGTTTGATGCCTTCTGTCCTTAAAAGACCGTCAGTAATATTTGACAGTAGGTTACTGTCAGGTTACTGTAGAGATAGAAAGGGGAAGGTTACTGGATTTATTAATATGAGACTATTGTGTGCCAATAATGATGGGCTTAATACATGATAAGGACCATCTGCCAATACACCCTCCACCCAAAAGCATCACTCCGTTTATGTAGATGGAACCTCTCAGAACCACTGAAAGACCCCAGGTTGCATAAATCATACATTGTCAGCTGCTATTACTTAATTTGCCTTAAGAAGGAGCTGTCTTCTGTCAACGAGAGTGCTTGCCAAGGAAAGAAAGAAGCAGATATAAAGAAAAATTAATTCTTTTGCTTTCAGATCCCTAAAGGGCTCTCTGCAGTTGGAATTCTGACTGAAATTCTGCAACTGTGGAGAGCCGCATAGGTGCTTATAGATCATTTTGTATAGTGTTGTTCAGGTTTTTGATACACATTACCCATTTTTTATTATTTGCATCATCCTCATAGACTCTGTTTGCTGTTATTGGAGGCAGACAGATAGAAAAATGTAGATGCATGTAAAATCTTTATGGATAGCAGGCCATATAGAGTAAACTTCATGAAAGAATCTACGCCTTACCTGGAAATATTAACAATCAGTCCAAATTATTTTATTTTTTGTTGTTTCAAATTTAGCAAAGGAAAACAAAAAATATGCCCATTTGTTTTTATAAAAAGTCCTTATTAGGGAATAATTAGTCAGAGGTAAAAGGACAGAAGATAGATCATATTATTGGCAAACACTATAGTAATATGTAGTTTAAGTTCTCCAGGTACAATCATGGTATTTTAAAGTTTATTTTTCCACTTAGGAAAAAACAAACCAACCAATGTGGAATTTTTTTCTTCTATACCATAATCTGGAGACCTATGCCAGGGACACAGGCAAACTCATAAAACTGAGATCTGGATCTGGATGCACACTTCTTCAAAGACTGTAAGGATCTAACACTGGAAGTTAGATTCAACTGTTGCTTCAGTTTCATATGTCTTACTACCTGCCTTTTATGAAGAGCAGACAGGATTAATTTGGCCTGCACTGTCGATATATCACTGCCTGTAGTCAAAATTGAAGTAGTTTATGCATAATATTATAAAAGAATATGGCGTGTGCTGTGATGTTTATGCTTGTTATACGCATTTGTTCAAAGAGCCTGCCATTACTTAGTGTAATTCCTCTATTCTTATGGTAGCAAAAAGTGAGTGAAGAATGAAAAGAGAAGTACATAAGTTGCCTAAAAGTCTCATCCAACTTCTCTTTAAATCTATACTTTGGAGCTGTCAATGTCAAAAGCTATGATATAATGTATAACAGGAATACGGAATTATCCATGCAGAAAACATAAAGAAATGAGAGTCTAAAGGTGAGCTTTAGAGTAGTTACTTATTCTATATAGCAGTTTCTATAAAATGATTTTTTCTCTGATGCCAGTAATTTTAACAATAAAAGTGAAAGGATAACAAATTGGCCTTTAAAGGTGACAATGTGGTGATTGAAATGAGTGATGTTCCTACATATATAAAACAGCAAGAACCTTTCCTCTATTTTTAGTGGTATATAAATCAATCAGTCTTGCAGAGCCAGATCCAGAATTTCTTTCTCATGATTAGAAGATCCTTTATGTATAAACAGATTCCTGTAAAAATAAAAGACATTTGGCTGACTAACATCTTAGCATGGCCACAAACAATATTGCTGTCTCACCTGTTGTGATATAAACAATATAATTGAAATTGGTCATTCCCAGTTAATAAAAAATACTCCTTCAAGAATGTAAAACTGAAAACAAACTCAATATATTAACTTTTAAATTACTCTCTGGAGACTCCACTTTACGATTGTGGGAGGAGTTCAAGGAAACGCTTCTGCAGATTTTTTTTTTCTTGGAGAGGAATCAGATTTGGCGATATTCAAGCATTCTGGAAGATCACTACTGAATTTGCTTGATGTAGTGAAATAGCTGCTAATAGCATTCGATGTTAATAAATTGAACCTATAAGGAAATAGTATAGATTTTTCTCTCTCCAAAATCATCTTTGCAAAATTATATTCTTAAAATTGAAACTGTGTTTTATTGAGGAAAATTCTTCTGATGCAATTTTTTTTTAATTGCACTGAAAGAAAAAGTCAGGTGTTTTTTAGTCCCAATAGCAGAATGAGATTTTATGGTCTATTCACCACAAGAACTGTTTCCCTGAAGGTTTTAATTCCAGGAACAGTCATTCAGTTTTGATGGGTAAGTTGATAAGAACAAGAGGGAAAGCATTTCGCTGATCTATCAGTATAGATGAGCAACGTGTCATTTTAAAAAATAAATTTTAGAAATGTAACCAGATAACTATGTCCCACAAAGGACACAGCATGCCATGCCTAGTGAAACTTATTAGAGAAATATCTGCCAGAACTAGAAGCATCTATATTCAGAATCATAAAGATATTTTAGTACAAATGTAAGAAAGAGGAGGAAATTTCAGGGATGGACTCTGAAAAGTAAGCCTTTTTCTGGCAGTAAAAATAGAGGTTAGCTCAAACCAATTTTCACACGGAAGCAGTTCTTGAATTTTTCACATAGTTGGCTCTGGAGTTCCATCCTCTTTTTCAGATGCAAAATGTCAAGGTAACAAGTATTTGGACTTTTATGCTTGTGAACTATGATACAGCAACAGATTCTTCTGCTTATCTTGCATCTCTTTTCTTGCAGCCTGATTGCACTGAACTTTCAAAGCATTGCTTAGGATCCTGAAGCAAGTATTAAACAATCATCTACAATTTTCTCCTTATTACTTTCCACTTTACTTTGGCCTATCAGTCCTCTTCATATTCTTTACTTTCCAATGATACTGTCCAGAGGCTGTCCAGCAGTCTCAGTGGCTTAAAGATGTGGGAGTTAATGCTGTACAGACCTGTAGCTTTCAATATTTCCTTTTGATTCCCATAGTCCCTGGTGCAAGACTGAATTTTTCTTTTAATGCATACACTTTCTTAATTAACAGATCTAGTCAGATTATATTCTCTACTGTTGTGCTAGCTGATAAAATGTAGCAGTGATACTAAAATAATACTCACATTTCTGCCTCAGCCAATCTTTTCTTTTTCATTGGCTTGTTCACTTAGAGATTTTACATCTCTTCTGTGGGGATTAGCTTTAACTCTGAACATTTACTTATATGGTGCTGTAAGAGAACAGAAGGTCAAAGAGAAGAAAGAAGAAGAATTCACAAGAAAGAAAACTAGAAAAACCCGCTATAAGGGTGTCCTGGTTTTGGCTGGGATAGAGTTAATTTTCTTTCTAGTAGTTGGTATAGTGCTATGTTTTGGATTTAGTATGAGAATAATGTTGATAACACACTGATGTTTTAGTTGTTGCTAAGTAGTGTTTACACTAGTCAAGGACTTTTCAGCTTCCCATGCTCCGCCAGGTGCACAAGAAGCTGGGAGGGAGCACAGCCAGGACAGCTAACCCAGCTGACCAAAGGGTATTCCATACCATATGACATCATGCTCAGCATATAAAGCTGGGGAAAGAAGAAGGAAAGGGGGACGTTCGGAGTGATGGAATTTGTCTTCCCAAGTAACTGTTACGCGTGATGGAACCCTGCTTTCCTGGAGATGGCTGAACACCTGCCTGCCGATGGGAAGTAGTGAATGAATTCCTTGTTTTGCTTTGCTTGTGTGCGCGGTTTTTGCTTTCCCTATTAAACTGTCTTTATCTCAACCCACGAGTTTTCTCACTGTTACCCTTCCGATTCTCTCCCCCATCTCATTGTGGCGGGAGCAAGTGAGCAGCTGTGCGGTGCTTAGTTGCTGGCTGGGGTTATACCACAACAAAGAGCTTGTGGAGACCCTGTCTGTGTAAAGATGAGTTTCCCCTATAATAATGTACAGGGCAATTTCTTTCCTAAATGCTTCCTTCATTTTCCTTTTGTACCTTTGCCCTGACCCAAACTTTCATCTCTTTTTGCCACAGAGTCCATTACTTAATCTTTTCATTTCTCCATTAATCATTTGGCTCCAGCAACATCCAATACTGCCAGGAATTTAAACCTTTTCCTGTGTTGGCTATGATTCTTAGCCCTGTTGACAGGTCTAAAATATAGCCTCTTGCAGTCTATATAAAGATGAGAAGTGTAATGATGTTTGAACAACAGCGTGATTTGGAGTTTGAGCTTTGTGAATTCAGAATTCAACACAACACTTCTCTTTTTCCCATGTAAAGACAAATGAGCACAGGAGCCCTTATGCAAGACTGGGCATCTTCAGTTACTCACCGCTCTTAAAACCGAAAGATATGCACATGCTCGTGAGGGGGTGAGAACATAAGCTCAATTTGACTGTATATTAAGGGCTAGATTGTGTCTTGAAAAACAGGAAGGAGAAACACAACAGCAAGGTTCCTTAAGAAATAATGGTAGGCTTATTTTTAAAAATTTTTAGGACAGGTCAGAATGCTGCGAGGCTGCAATTCCATCTTTGTTTCCTTCTGCCTCTTCAGTTATCCCAAAACAGCTAGAAGATTACACAATTCTAGTGTCTAAGCAAACTGGGTTGGTTAAATATTCAGAAAGATTTAAGAGGTCAGATTGTTCCCCATATTTGATGCTTGCAGATGAGTTGTGTTCCAAAAAAATCAATGCACTGAGTACTGTGCTCTTAAATATACACAGGACTCAGCTCTGGAAAATCTGGTCCTCTTGAAACTTGGAAGTTAGTATTAGGGCATGATGCTAGGTGCATGGCGCAAGAGACTAGCTACCTCTTTACTGGTGAATTCAAGCACACACAGAAATGTCTGCAGGCATGAATTTGGCCTGTGCTAACTAACTAACTACTGCATTCCTAAAGAATTCTCAAGCACACTTTGACAATTAAAATTTTATCACAGGATAAAATCACAGAATCATTCATATTGGAAGGTGTCACAGAGAAAAACTATTAATTTTGCATAGTTTAAACCAAAGGAAGGTTTGAAATGGATTAGTAGTTTGCTAATGACATGTAATTAACCAGTAATCAATGAACTATACATGCAGGATGAATATTCTTAATATAGCAGATAAAGCAGAACACATTTACAAGATGTTAATAAATTCATACAAATTTCTAAATATGTCTCTATAACTAATCCCAAGGAGTTCTAACCACAAACGTACACACACAGTATTACACACACAACCCCTCCCTAACAGCACGTGGGTTATAAGTACCCCCCTGCCCTGTCTGGGGGTGCAGGCTCCCCTATTTGCACCCACGTCCTGCAGGAGTTGTGGGTGCTCTCACCTTGTGGGTTCCCGTGCTTCTCCCTACATCTGGTGAGGCTGTACCCACGAGCTCACGTGCACCCCAGGAGGAGTGGGTCCCTGCTTGCGGTAGCCTGTAGCGTTTTCCCCCTGGCCAGAGAGCGGGCAGCTTATGGTATCTGACAAGACTGCTCTGTCTGGCCGAGGCAGAGGTGTGACGCCAATGGGATGACTTCCCAACCAGGTTTTTACTGCTACTATGTCTACTCCAAGGTCTCTACCCACATGTTAAACTTGTCATGCTTCTTTTATACTTCTTCTTAGACTGACTGCTGCTTCATTTCAAAAGTCCCTCTGTAATTCCTTAGTTGTTCTTTTTCCAGCTGATGTCTGTCTTCCCCTTTTACATGATCAGTGGGGGACTGATAGTTGTCTTTCTATTTAGCACAATGAGCTGTGGGCAAATGCTCTCTAGTTTTGCGTATTCAACCTGGCACACACATTAAATAACCTCGTGTTCTTACCCTAACAGATGCTGTTACCCAGGCCATTTGCCAAAGTGTGAAAACACTCCACAAAAGAGATTTTGTGAAGCCATCTAGTCCAACTTCATGCTCAAAACAGGTTCAACATGCAACTCAGATCAGATTGCTTAGGGTTTTGGGTCTTGGAAACCTCCAGACCTGGAGATTATACAATCTCTTGGGGCAACTGGCTCCAGTTCTTAATTACACTGAGCATTTTTTTCCTTGTATCTACTTGGAACCTGCTCTGTCATAATTTAAGACCATTGTGTCTTGTCCTTCAGCCATGCATCTCAGTAAAGAGCTTGGCTCTGTCTTCTCAACAACTTCATTGTAGGAGTTGGAAGGCTACTGGCAGATCCCCTCAAAGCCATTTCTTCTCCAGGCTGTACAAGCCCAGTTACCTCAGCTTTTCCTCACAGGGCACATGCTCCAGCTCCTGACCATCTTGAGGATCCTCCAATGGACACACACAAGTTTATCAATGTTTTTTTCTTGTACTGGAGGTGCAGTGCTTAGGATGTGGTCATGTAAGAGTTAAGCAAAGGGGAGTGATCACTTCCCAGTGACATTACTTCCCAGTAATTCAATGCAGGATGCTGTTGGCCACCTTTGCCGCTAGAGCACACTGCTGACTCATGTTTTGCCTGCTGTCCAGCAGGACAACTAGGGCCTTTTCAGTGGATCTGAACCCCAGTCAGTCCATCACTACACTGTACCAATGCAGGGAGTATGTCTGTTCTAGTGTAGGACTCTGCATTTGTCCATCTTCAATTTCAAAACGTTCTTGTCAGCTCATTCTTTTATCCTATGCAGGCCCATCTGAGTGGCAGCCCTGCCCTTGAGTGTATTGACTGCACATCCAGTTTGTTGTCCATATTCTGGGGAGCATTCCTGTTTGCTGCTATAGATGGTACTATGCCACTTCAATGTCCTCATTCTCCCACTGCCCTCAAACAGTGTCACAGTAGGCATAACAACTTCACATGTGTTATCCGTGTGATAAGAAGACACCAGAGAGCAGTAGATGTCTGAGCCATACACCAAGAAAGGGTTTGGTTCCTACAAAGGCTAAAGGAGGTGATACAAAAAGTCATATAGCCTGAACATGAGCAGCAAAAGGGGGAGCAACAGAACTTTCAGGAGCTGGAGTGTCCCAAGGCACACTGGCAGCAGTTGTGGGCTGTGTGCTGGAGTACTGAAAGCTCATCAGGGACTGCAGACCTAGGGAGGGTGGGGGCAGGCTGTTTCTTAAAAAGAGGAAGGTGTGATAACAGTAGATAATGGCAGAACATACAGGCATGTTGTACTAGACAATTATACTTCTGAACAGTCACAAAAGCCTGTGAGATACGTTCTGTGTCAGGATCTCTGTCAGGTAATTTTCAACCTGATCAAGGCTGACTTGTTTTGGGAAATAGGAAGTTAAAATCACATAGAAGAGGCTGTTCCATGCTGGTGGCATCAGTGACAGAGGATGTTCCTCAATACGTTTAACTTAACAGTGTAAATGTAGACTGTATGCTTTCTTTTTCTTACTTACCTTTGCTGCAACTACACTGTGCAATAGCTCAAGACACATGTTTTCTCAAACACTCTTTTAAATTGATTGTCAATGGAGACTAAATTCTGACTTACATGTATGGCAAACCATTGGGATCCAGTGGGAAATTACACTGAAAGATAAAATTGTAAACTGAATTTTTGTTTGGAAATAAGTACAATATAATATAATTGCTTTTACAGTATAAGTAATCAGCAGTGAGACTGCTTTTTTCCTCAGAATACTTTGTTTATATATTATCAGCAACTGAGTTCAGTAAACAGAAAATAGAGTGTTCTTTCAAAGACTGACAGTTCCCTACAAGTCCAGTGATCAAAAATTCCTGAGCGGAAAGAGTTTCTATTACCTTTATGTGGAAAAATGAGAATAAGCATAAGACATACATCACTCACTCACAGCTCCTCTAGGGATATTTGGAGAGGCAGTCTTGCAATCAGAGCTGATGAGCAGTGGATTTTCCACTTCACAGGAGAAGCCAAAGTTTTGCATTTTATCCCTTTTTGAAATGAAAACTAGAAGTGCAACCACGTTTTCCATTTGAAAATATCCAGGCAGCTCTAGTACCTGCATAGGAACTTAGACACTAGGAAGGTAATGGATGCCCAGAAAGACTCAGTGAAGGAAAAGGTCACTGACTCAAGAGCTCATTTTTCGGCAGCCAGGCTTCTATTCAAAACAACTAGCTGCTCATGACTGCTCTCCCATGAGGCATGTGTTGCTGCACGTTGCACAGACGATAAGAAACAATGCTGACTGAGACAACTTTTCTTAGAGACATGACACAGAGGACACACTGTAAGAAATGACACTACTAATCAATTTACTGTGAATGTCACAGACATGGCCTTACAGCAAAAATTAGGATCTTTAATACAGGAGCATAGGTGAGCGCACTCTGGTTAGCCCTTCTTTCGTCCCTCTGCAAAACAAATACTCAGTGCAACTTTAAAGCGGAATCTGTGGTTATTCCTCCCAGCAGAACCAGAGTCTGGAAGGCTCCTATCCAGGCTGCATCTCATTAGATGCCCCTAAAACTCTTGAGCAACATTGCTGGTTATTGAGTTTGAGGCTTGCTTGCTTAATTGTCATTATTTAGTACAGTATGTACTAACAAGCATGACTCGTGAAGAGCTGAGCAAAAGAAGAAACTGTGATTTGCAGTAACCATGTCTGCTAGTCAGTGAAGATTTCGCAACTGCACAGAAGGCTTGACTGTATTAAGATGAAATATGCTAGTACACATGCCTTTGTGTAGAGGGAATAGTCTAGATGCATGTAATGTCTTGTTATTTTATGTTAGTGGAAACTTACTAAGAATAGGACATTAATAAGGCACAGACATAGCTGACACAATATAAAATAGCAAGAAGGAATTTTGAGGTGTGCTAGTCATTTCCAGAGAAGACCTGTTCATGCCTGCTATCTTCTTTTCAGGACTTCCTAACAAGTATTAAAATCCTTTACCTACTCCAGCTGTAGCCTGTGACCTTTTCTGTCAAGCTCTTTGTTATAGAAAGATAAGGCCAACCTTATCTTTAAGAGACAATTTGGGTGGTAAATTAGGTAATGCAATATATGGACTGTTTCAGGGGGTAAAAGTAGCTTCCTCCTTTGAGGATTGATCGTAGGAACTAATGCCTGTAAAATGAAAAAAAGAGGGTGCTGAAAACAAATGTGAATTTCATGCCTTCCTCCACATTATGATTATGAGTGTCATTGTGCAAATGTTAATCCAGAGCAGGCGATGCCTATCTCAGACCAGTGAGCCTTGTCATCAGAGGTCAGATAGAAGCTTGCAGCTGGGGAGGGTCAACCTGGTGAATGAGAAGGAAAAGCTTGCTGAGACCGTAATCCCTTCACTCATGTCAAAACAGATTTGAGCTATTGTTCAGCTTGTGGAACCTCTATTACCTTTAGAAGTCATTCTCTTTGAAAGCATACAGAAGTCTATGGATGGGAAACTTGAAATGAGCACAGTTTAAAGGAATTCACCTGTGTCACTTCAAGGAGAGAACAGCCTGTGCCCTACAGTTATGAACATAAAACACAGGCCTAGTGAAAGTTCACTGGTTTATGAGTTTTGATGTTAGGATAATTACAATCATATGGTTTTGATAGATTTTTCTAATTGTTATCATTTAACATTATATGACTTGCCTTAATCTTGGTCTGAGGGGTAAAGTTCCTTTAGTTATTGATGGAAGCAGTACTTGTAAATGAGATATAAGCTGCCAAGCATAACCATAATGCACAGCTGAAAAGCTCTGCTAAGTGAGACAAGAAACCCAGAAGAAAATTAGAATCCATTGCAGGACGAGTAAAGCAAAAAAATCCCTACATAAGGGATTAAAAAAAGACAAAAGGTTGGAAAGTATCACTGTAGTCTGAAGAGAGCTCAAAAGTTATCCGGAAGAAGGGATGCAACATGGGAAATAGCTACTAAGGCTGACCATGCATGAGCTCATGACCTCTGGGAAGCTAAATATTAACTTAGTAAATAGAGATAAAGAAGGGGAGTAGAGGACATGGGAGTTTGGAGACCAATCCATCTTCTGACCAATCCATCTTTTTTAGACCGAAGGCCAGTAAGGCCTAAGCAGGTTTTTTGATACTCTCTGAAATCACTGTTATGTTGAGGCAATTATCAGCATTTAGTCAATATAAATTATTAGTAAGTACATAAGCATCAGTCAACATAGCAAAAGTAAAAACTGATGACGTGATTTGATAGAAATCACAAAATATCTAGATGTATTGGTCATAAAATAAAGGGATATATGGGCCCTTTCAAAGAATCCAAAGGAATGGTTTGTTTGAGTTTACAAGAAAACTAGGCACACATGCTGGGTCTCAGACCAGGGCCACAATTCTCAGCTGTCTGATTTAAACAAGCTTCTAGGTGGAAGGAGAAGAGAGGGTAAGAGGTTTTATTCTTTGGTGACAATGATCCTAGGAGACTTGATCTCACAGAAGTTGATGGAGAAACAGAAAAGAACAGAGCAAAGGCAGGTTATTGCTTTTGTTCTTAAGTGTAAAGAATTGCCTCTGTTTTCAGCTTGTTTGGGGAAGAAAAGAAAAAGAAAAAAAGGATTTATCAAGAGATTTCGACTGCGACACTGCCTGGTTCGCAGCAAATGCTTTTACTCCCCTTCTGTCTTCTTTTATACTCTCTTCCTTTACACTCCCCCTTCCCAAGAAAGCCTATATCACCTCACAGGAAGAACAAGGCTAAAATCTAATTCCAATGCCAAAATGATTTTATAAGACATTTACTAGATCTGGGCAACCACAGAAACTCCTGGAGTCTATGAGGGCTGCAAGTAGGGTTTCCAGGTTGCAAAAAGGAATGTAGAAAATAATACAAAACTAAACAAACAAATAAAAAATAATTGAAGGATCCACCATAAAAAAAAAAAAAAAAAAAAAAAAGAAGAAGAAGAAGAAGAGGTAGCTGGCTTAAACGTTGAACTTCCTTAAGAGTCAAATGTGTTTTTTTCAATATTAGTAAGAATAAATGCTCCATCTGAAAAATTAATTGAACTTAGAGTCTCACAATAGGTTGTTGGAAATTAAATTAGAAAGTTTCTGCTGTCTTACTGGTGATAGTTTCATATAAGGACCTCTTTGAGACTGTAACTGTGTGAAAGATGGGTTTCTCTGCTTGTGATGAACAAGAGGGATGTAAGTCACCTCTCTAATGTTGAAAATTTACATTTGCCAGTACACCAGCAGTAAACCTAGGCTTGTCTTCCTCATCATTTCAATGACATTACCATGTTATTCCATGCATCTATTGCCATAGCTTTGACATCCTTTATTAGAGACTAATCAGGTCAAATGTCAGCATGTACAGACCAGCTTTGACGGATTTGGACTTAATTGTAGAAGCCACTCATAAGCCAATGAAGTCTGCAGTTGGCCTTGTAGAAAGTAAGAACTACTTATGTGTCAGCTTTTACAAGGGATCCTTAGAAATTGTTATTGTCAGAGATAATCTTCGGTGGTGGGAAAATTGACGTGGACCCCAATACAAATGCCTATATCCCTTCTTCTACCATGATCCTGCAAAGCTCACCCTGGGGTTGTGCTGTGTAAGTCAACACACTGTCACTAGTATTCCACACAATGCTATCTTCAGTATCTAGAATTGCAAATAATGTGGTTTCCTTGGAAACATTTCCTACAGAAAATATGTATGCTTAAATTTGACTGTCAGTGAATCACCACAACCTCAATGGAGGGGCTAACAGAATTGGATGCATGTGGCACAAACCCACTTGTCTGATGGTAATGCATTCCTGATGCTGAGTTACATTGAGTTAGCTAGTCTACCTTCTGCAATTGAGAGGACGAAGAAGAATTAGAAAAACCACTAGGTGTTGCATGGAACAAACAAAATGCCTTAGTTTCTGTTATGGAAACTTCCATAAACTACATTGATTACAAAAGTTGAGAAGGAAAGGGAGAGGCAGAAGGAGAGTGAAATTGTAACATTACCTGAAATAAAATCATCTCAGTTGTTCCACTTGGTGTGGACAGACTGGTAACATCTTGCAATGTGTTGCAAAAAATGCAGACAAAGAAGGATCAAAGCTACTTTTTGAAACTTCAAATTTCAAAGGGCACCTGAGCCCTATGACTGAGTTCAGATTAAACTAGACAGCTGCCTACCAGATCTAAAAGAAGTTAACTTCTAGCAGTAGCAGTCATAACTTTCACAAAACTATTTGAGACTCAGCTTGAGAAAACTGACAGTCTTAAGTCCCATCAAATAAATGCCCACAGTATACCAATAAAAACATGTGTGACACTTGTGTATTCCTAGAATCAGATCAAGAATTCAATTTCAAATAAGGTGAATGCAACTGAGCTGTGCTTTGTAGGGGATGAAGTAATGACTCCAAATATTTACCCAGTCTACGACTGTTAGGGAGGTGTAAGTTCAGGCAGGTCTCGTAAAAAATCAGTCCTGATCATGACACGGACTGAGAACTACCAGAAATTCTTGTACATGCCTGAGAAGCTGCAATGGCTCAACAGAAGAAGGCTTTTTTATACTAATGGCAAAAGTGAAAATGCTGTTATCAGATACCTTAGTTTGATGAAGAAAGGCAAGCAGCAATGTCAACCAATCGATCTTGTAAAAAGATCAGCTTTTTAAAGTAAGGAAAGGAGTACCTCAGCATTTGGCTATGGGAACAGATATTATTAAGGGAACAAAACCACAGCAAGGACTAAACTTGAAGAAAGAAGTCAGACAATGGTAAAAATATTAAGGTAAAAGGATAATGTTGCCTTCTGTCATGCAGAAAGACCCTGTGTTATTACTGACAAACTTGTTTTCTTCCATCTGGTGTGTATGCTCACTTGAGAAAAAGAAGGCAGTTGGAGAGGTAAACCCCCTTGGTCTCAGCAAGTACTTTTCCACCTTTTTTGTCTTTTTTTATTACAGCAACCTTCTTTGCCACCCTTCATTTCAAGATTCAATATGATTTCCTACCCATAACGGGGCGGGGGGTGGTGGCATTTTATTTGTTCAAAGCCCTGCCAGTTCACAACATTGAATTAATAGGCTAAAATTAATTTGTCTATTTATTGGTCAAGCCTTCTTGGAAAAATCAATCACACTCAAGCAAAGAACCTTTCATTTTTAAGTAGTGAACTTTATATAAAGAAAGGCAAAATATTCTCTAAAATACACAAATGTTTAACTCTTTCCTAGTGAAACAATCTCAGCCCTGCATTGGGTTGTAGAAGCTTTATGGACCTGTATTGTAACTCAAGTGCAGCACAATCCATATTAAAGCAGTGGCATTAGTGGTTGGTAGTTACAACTCATCAACAGTGTACTACTTTTTCATTGAAATGGTAAAGATTAACCTACAGGAGTAGTGAGCTTGGAAAGTTTTTCCCCAAACCCAAGAAAGTAGAATATTTTTGTTGGGGCAACAAGGGCAGACTCTGACCTTACATATCAAATTATTGCTTGCAGTATATGTAATGAATTTACATATGTGTGTGGAACTGTTAATGATACTAGCACTCTGGTAACATAAATAATAAATATTGCTACGGCAAATACATTGGTTCCTAGCCCCAAATTAATGACTATTCATGTTAAGTAATATCTCCATGTATTCCCAGCAGGTCAGAAGGTTCTCCATAACTTAATAAACAGCAGGTTGTGCTTGAGATGGTCCAGTGTACTAAACCAAACTACAGCATCAGTGCTTAACCACTGACAAGCATTACAAACTTTGGTGGCTATACTTATTTGGATACTGGAGCTGAAAAACATTCCTGGATTCCCTAGGTTTTACACATTAAAAATTTCGGTTCTGTCTCTCAGTGCTGTATTTAGTGCAGGATGGGAGTTTGTGGTGGTGCATTTCCCCCCTTCTCCTGGGCCGCTTGTTGATCTCAGAAATTCCCATGAAACCTCGGCCTTGCTGTACTGAGTCTGGCGGTTGAGCGCTCCTTGACTGTATCAGAAACTCCGCATAGCTGAGGCTGGGAATGTACTCCTACTGCCTGGCCCAGGTGTAACAACACTGAAACCTTGACAATTTTTAGTAATTACCACCCAGGACTGTGGCCAGGATGGAAATTTACGGATGACTAAAGCCAGTCATCTTGCAAACCTATAAACAGTGGTCCTGAGTGAGACCCTTTGAGCTCTCCTGGRCTGCAGCGGGCTGCGCCCAGCATCTCCCTCTGAGTGGGATGCCTCTCAGAGCTCGTGACCTCTCGAGTCTGCAATATTCGGAAGACTGTTGTACGACGGGACCTGGGCTGAACCCCTTCACTCCTCAAAGCTCAACCCTCGCCCATCGAGAAATGCTAAGACACTTTACGTGAATATTTCTTCACCAAACTCAAAGGGAATTTTTAACAGGTATACCTTTTGTACATGTATATTTTTATATATATATATATATATATTTCTGTCTGTGTGTATGTGTGGACTAAGAGTAAGCATAATCTGTAATTAAGTTGTGATTATATCTACTAACACATTTCATAAATATTAAATTGGTTAATGATTAAGTGCTACTAAAGTTTGTTAATGATTAGTTGATGATTAAGTGTTGCTAAAACTGTGAATGAACCCTAGACTGCTGCTAAACACATATAGTCCCTAAGATATAAACCCTTAGACAATTTTTCTTTATATGTTTCATCAGTGTAGTAAGTAGTAGAGTGAACCTTGCCATCGAATTATGTTAGGTCACACCTTTATAAATCTCTATTAAAATCACTTTCTGCTAATACCTTTGACAGTGATTCTTTAAGTGGCCCCTAAACCACTCATTCACGACAGAGCTAAAACAAAGACAGATTCAAACTTCATCCATCTTGAAAAAAAGACGACTGTATGGTATTTTTATACTACATAGTTCAGTGTATAGCGAGCCACAAATTCAGAAATATCTACAGAATGGTGCTGTTTATGAAAGAATAAATCTACAATCTTGTTTTCTTACAGCTCCTTGTTCAAAGACATTTGCTTTGAAGGTCTATGGTGCTTTTCGTTAAGGGCACTGAGTTATCACGTGATTATATCATTCTAAGACTGTATTTTTTGTCATTTTATCTTATTGTTGCCAACACTAAAACCCATTTGCTTTGATAAGAAACATCACAAAAGAATGTTCAGCAAATCAACACTGTCCAGACTCCAGCCATTTAATTATAGGTACCTCATGATGACAGACTGTCATCCATAAGATGAAGTATAGAGAAAATTGAGAGACTTATTTTTTATTTATCTGACAAAGATACGTCTCTCTGGTAGCATCACTTTTATTCTAGAAGCATATTATCCCAGACTGGAAGACTGACAGCATGCTTCTCCTGGTTTCATTCATCAGTCTGAAGCTTTTTCGTGGCCTTGGCCTCTGCCTTCTTGTGAAAGACAACTGTACGTCTAATAGGACAACAGTGCAACTTTTTTGTTTCAATGAACTCCCACAAGAGTAAGAAAGATTTAACGTCAATGTTTTAAGCACATTCACTCTGAGTGTGGAGGGGAGGGGAGGAGTGTTTTGTCTGTTAAGATTTGGAAGTCTCTGAAGCTCGATAGTAATAAGTGTATGTCTCTTTTCAGCACATAGTAACAAAAATCACACAAGTTCAGATACAGCACGATATGGTCCATGAGTATGTGCTACCCTGAGTTCTGTTACAGGAGTGGAGTCCAGAAAAGTCTGTAGAAAAAAAGAGTTCTGCAGAGAGAAAGGGACCCACATTGCACACTGTGGTGGCTGAGGTTAGCTGATGGCTGCTGACAATCAGCCCATTGTGGATTGGGAATGTGTGATTAGGGAAGCACAGAAAAATGCTTGAACTTCACCACTGGCACCTTTCTACCCTGCTACCATGTTGGTACTAGCAATGTTTTTCCCTGAGTGCATAGAAAGGCTTGACTTCAGGATACAACTTTAGTGAGAAAATCTCACTAAACTCAGCCTATATACTGTGGGTTTGCAAAGACTGAACTACAGCTTGCAGGCTTTTCTGGCAATTAAAGCAAACTAAGTCCACCAGAAGTTCACACAAGCTGGCTACAGCAGCATCACAAGGTTTGCAAAAGGAACTAAAGAAAAAATAACAATCCAAAATAATTTCTGTATCTGTTTCTGTAATAACAGCTCACCAACATCATGGTGCTCTCAAAGACTGGAGCCAATATAACAAAAGATTCAAGTGATGCGTGTTGCAGACTCATTGCTGTTACCATTCAAGAACATTTTTAACTTACTGCTGAAGCTGAAGAATTAACTTTTCAAGCATGCTAAAGTTACAGAGCTATTCAAGCTGTTACATTCAAACATAACTCTGCTTTCAATTTGCAGTGACATCTGCTTCCGCCTTTAAAAAAAAAAAAAGAATTAAAATATCTCCCATCTTGTTTACACAATAGCTGTGACATCATATTGGAGATAGATTTTGCTCCCGATGCTGTTGGAAAAGAAGCCTACAAAAGTCTTCATTTTTACTCAGAGTACATTTCTATGGTAAAGTCAAATTTGTATTCTTATCTTAATTTTTACCATTCACAAAACACCCAAACCACAAACCTGTGGGCAAATATTTAACCTTTAAGGCTACACTAAGATTATGTACTGTGTAAGGCAGGGAGAACCTTTCTTTCCCATTTTATGGTAGTTAAGTTTGGAAGTGAGTACAGGGGCCCTTTCCTGGATATTGCTCCAGCTGTATTATATAGGATGACTTCTCAGAAGAGATGAGGAGACAGTTTGAGAACAAGCAAAAGCCTTGGTTTCCACCTACCTATTCACTCCCATTTATCTGGAGAATCCATGTAGTAATAATGAAAATGTTTGAAATGGCTGCAATAAGTGCAACAGAAATGTACTTGACTGAGCTACTGCTAGTTTGTGGACTCTCAACAGCATTTGCAGCAGATTTTTAACTACTTCAACAGAGCTCTACTTTTTCAGGCCAATTCAGTGACAAGTCAGCAGCCATATATTTTGTTCTGTGCTGGGGCTACAGCTGAAATACATTCACTTATTTCAAATGGGATCCATGCTGTTGCAAGGTTGCCTGATCTGGAAGCCAGGAGAATTAAATAAGCATAGAAGGGGCAGGGCAGGGCAGGGAAAGAAGGTAGGAAAGAAAAATAGTTATTCTGAAACCTTTTAAAGTATCTCAAAGTGAAAACAGTGCAAATTTGTGAAGCTGTTGAGAGAAGATAATGGCCAATTCCCGGTTTCAACACAATGGAAATGGTTTGAACAAGGAACTCTGTGAGTCAGTCACCGCCCAGTCTGCTGTGCCCAGCTGGYCACTTAGGGTGGCTAGAACAAATTTCAGACAGAATTCAGCTCTTGCCTTCTTTTATGTAACATTTCATTCACTTCTGCCCACACAGCATGCTATTTAAACAGCAGTGTAAAACACAGCTGCATGAGTCATGTACAGATTATTCTGAGTTAGTGGGGAAATGTGGGGGTCCCTGAAACAGATCTTATCAATACTAAGTGCTAGTACAAAGTAGAGATTTAGGATTGGATTCTGCTTAACCATCATGCAAATTTCCCTATGGAAGCAGGAAAGAAGAGATACATAAGACATATACACTAAAAAGTAAAAAGAGAGCAGAGACCTAGCTTTGTGACAGACCTGTCTTCACCTAAAGATCTACTTGGTTAGACAGGCAATGGCATGCAAGACATAATACAGCAGTGCTAGCACCATGCATCCAGAAATAATGCTGGTTGCCCCACACATCAAGTCATAACATCAGCTAAAAATAAGTAAAGAATTTTCAATATAACTGTTGGATTCAAAATCTTTCTTCGTTTTGAGCCTTCAGAATTCATACTCTCGAGTAACTCTTCTGTGACTCTGAAACTTGCCTTGCTTTTAGTTCAGAACAATTCGTCATTAAAAAATAAAATCATGTCATGGGTCGTAATGTGTAAGTTCACAGCATTAAGTGTTGTTTTACAGATCACAGGAGAATTTCAGAGTGATGACCCTAAAAGCGAATATAACGTCAGCTTGTTCTCTATCTCCTTTGTGAATAGTTGTCACTCAGTATTACTCATTTATGTTTTTTCCATGTTTGTTCAGGTTAAAGAGCAAAAGCAGTATAAAAAGATTTATCTTACACTTGAGTCCAGATTGTAATAAAATGTTCCAAATGTTGCCTGCTACACAAAATCCAGCTGCTTTTGTCATATTTTCTCTGAGGAGTTGGGGAGTAACTGCTCTTGTAGCTCATTTTTGCTCTGATGCCTTCACAGGGCCAAGGGTTAAGATTGTGATCATATGGTAAGAACAAGGTAGATAGAAACAAATTTTCTCCTGTATATGCATACAGAAAATCTCTGGGGAAGGCAAGCCACTGCTGCTATGTCAAGTGTGGACCTCCCTGAACTACAGGACAACATACTTCTTTCTTTGACTACATGACAACATAGTTCTTTCCTTGACTTTTCACCTACAAGATATCATGAATGAGTACCTTGCTCCTCCAGAGACAATATGGGGGGAGGAGGAATAATACACAAAGTCAGTTGTTAATATGATAATCTGAAACTTTTTTATGTGTAAAAATTATTAGGCGAAGGAAACCATAATATTTACATTTCATTCAGCCACACAGGTGTAAATCCATTAAATTTCACAGAAGAATATAACATCTCTCTAAATTTAGACAAAGTAGTACCAGAATGTATGCAGATGATAACCTATCTTCAAAGGAAAATTTAAATGGCTGTCTCTGTTGGGACTTTATACCTGACTATAAGAACAGTGAGACTGGTGTCATAAATCAATGTTCCCAAGTGTGATTTCTTTCTGATAGTAAATATACATTCAAAAAAGCGCTTTCATGAACTATGTGAGAAAACTTGTCCATGGTCTTAAGGGTAGTTAAAGCCATGGATACTGTCTAGAGACTATACCTATGCTCTTTAGGTTCAAATCCTATTAATTACAGGGAAATATTTTAAATTTGTATGTGCAAGATATAAAGAAAAGCTCTATAGCTGTGAATCAATTTTTGGTTGGTTGGTTGGTTGGTTGGTCTTTTTTTCTCCATCTCTGTGCTTTCCCAAGTTTCAAAACTCCAGGCTTGGCCTTATTCTTTTACTGGATATGTTCCTATTTCTTTAATCTTGGGAGCTTCTTTTTTCTTTTTTAATTCTTATATAATTTTGTTGTTTTTTTATTTCCCCCTGCCTCAGACTTCTTATTCTTCTGTTCTTGATTCTTTCTTTTCTTCAGTGTCTCCTGTATTGAAATTTATAATTAATTTTATTTATAACTATTTTATTGAAATTTATAATCATTTATTTATGTTATTAGGTTTAGTTATGCTTTTTAATATTTGTTTTATTGTATGATGAGTTTTTCTTTTCTCAGATGATCTCTGCCCTGAACAAGGGTAATGCAAACTCCTTTGACATCTTTCAATTTGTATCCAAAACTCAGAGAACACCATTGAAATTTTTCTCTGAAAACCTTTTTTTTTTAAGTTAATCTTTTTTCTCTAACCTTTCATGTGGCTTGGCAACATATTGATTCGCTGGTTTCGTTTTTCTTAAAAATGTACTTTCACATTCTAAAACTGAGGCAAAAAGGCAGGAAGTAACTGGAAAAAGATCTTATTAGAAATGTTATAGTGAAGCAAAGAGTGGGGCATGACTGTTACATTTATTGTCATAAAACTTGTTTGCTTTTAGAAGCAAGTAATTCTTCCTTGATCCCTTATCATTGCCATATAGAAAACACTTGCTTTCATTTTTCTTTTCTTATTGTTTTAAGACAGTTTGCTGAGGTGGAACTTCAGAAGAAATAATCATCAGTGGTAGTCAGGTAACTCAGTTCAGTGATTAAGGTTGCCTCCTCTTGCCCTTTCTGTTGGTTTTTGGATTTGTTTTTTCTGTCCTTCTTTTTCACTTCGTTTCTTTTCCTATTTCACTTAAAATGTGAATGTCACTAAGGAATGTAAGTGATCACAAAAGAAGACTTCTTTTCCAGTTTTGAGTTTTCCCTTGTTTTCCAGATTTCTTCCTCAGCTTCCTTCTTTACAAATGGGAAATATAGAAAGAAAAAAGTTAAAAAAGGAAAAGAGGGAAAATAAAGCACAAACCCCAAAACACGATTTTTTCAGCTTTTTCATCTGAACTAATTTAATGCAGCATGTTTGAATATGAAACAAAATTTAAAAAATTAAAAATATGGAATGGTGACTTTTTGAACCAAGAAGGATAATATTTTCATAAATAACTGGCTTCCTCACCAAGATATGCAACCCACCTTTAACAGGAAAATTTTCTGGATAAAAGAAGTTGTAATGTTTTAACAGTTCACATTAAGTTTTATTTATAACAAAGGCCAAAATGAGAAAAAAAAAAAGTTGTAAGTGGTACTATTTTCTACATATGTTTAGGCATTCACAGGCCCAGGAAACACAGAAAGATGTTTTCATACAATCATAAAATTTTGGCTGCTGTTTGTTGTCACTGCTGATCTTGCACGCTACTTACTCATGGAAAATTGTAATATCTGATCTAGGTACAGCTAAATATGCATTGACTGTAATCTGACTTTTCCTGTGTTTTAAATATCATATGCTGAATTACATAATCTAAAAATATTCAAATTTTCTTAAAGTAATAATAGATTTCAAACATACTGGAAATATTTCTAATGTAAAGGCTGGACAGTAGTTCCATCAGTTTTAAAGCATTTGGTTTCCACTTTATTCCAGCTCTATTTGACTGAGAAACTTGGCACTATGCAGTGCAAATAGTTACTGACATCACAAAGATCCAATCAGGTTCTAAGGTATTTGATGGTTGCACTTAACATTGATTGACCAAAATATATTAAATTTCATCTTAGGCAGGTAATTTGGAGATAATGAGCCAAATAAGACATTCTTGCTCTAGATAAGGTGGTGGCATGATAAATTTTTCTAAGCTCTTAATAAGTTAATGGAAGATTAGACTACAACCTACCATATCCTGGTAGTTCATCCCATACTTTTGCCGTTAACCTGACTGTCATTATGTAGGGAATACTCCTTTTCTTTTTTTTCAGGAGGCTGCTGAATCTCTCAACATGTAGAAACTGACACTGCAATCTCATAAAATTGTTTAATTTTACTAGCTTTTATGATTGAGATAACAATCTCTAAAGCAGCAAAACTCTAAGAGAGGATTCTTGAGAAAGTACATGAAATTGAGAAAAAAATTCCTCTTGAAAGTCAAACATAAATTATAAGATTATACTTGTGTGCATAGGAAAGCATCTTTATGAAGATTCAGGAAAGATTTTACTTTTTTGTGCTCAACAACACTATTATATTTTTTTCCTTTTTATCATGCAACCAGCTTTAAAAAGACACTGACTGATGTTACTGATTAGTTTTTCCAGCACTGCTGCTGGAGCATCATAGTGATGACTAAGTGACTATTAAAATCATCTCCCCAGTTCAAATAACCAGAGTTCATATTAGTGTCCAAGAGTCAAAGAAATAGACAAGGTACACATCTTCGCAGTGTCACAAGTGAATATGCAGTGACTACATAACTATAAACCTGTGAATATTAATGATATTAATATTAATGAATATCAACTGTTTTCGAGGGATAGTAATGTGAGCAGCAATGTGCCATTTTTAGTTTGCACTGAAGTTTTAAAAGTGCCTTTGGATAACAATCTGATGATGAACTGACAGGCTCTGCTCTAGAGAAAAGATTTAAAGGACTTTTCAACATCTTTCTTTGCAACCCACCTATACTTACCCCCTTTTCCACCTCTCTTCTATTGCTTTCACTTTCAGCTTTTCAGTCTTAGCCAAGAAAGTGAATTATAAGGTCAGTTGGCTCAAATCACTATAGTCATTACAACAGAAACATTCAACACCAGGGAACAAATAGTATTTCGTTATAATTAGGATTTGTCAATATTACAAACACAAACTGTACAGAATTTGATTAAAGTGCTACTGTGTCCTGACCTGGTTGTAAGGTGATTCTAATTTCCAGTGCAGAAAGTTGGTTATCTTTTATCTTTTTCCCTTTATAACCTTCTCCATTCCATTAATAATAATGGGATCTTTCCATTTTATTTTGGTGAGGAGGTTGGAGGTGTGCTGCTGAATTACTGTCACATGACACCAAAAAAAACAGCAAGAACATCCATAATGCTACACTATATGGCCAGATAAAGAGTTAGTTTAATATTAATTTTATTGTCTTCTTATCGAGGTTCCTTACCCTGTTTGGTCTGTGTGCTAGCAAATTCAGTTTTTTCAGTTGTTTCTCCGTGATTTCTGTGAAGTCATTTACCAGATATGCTTATCTCTATGTTTTCATTTTCCTGATCTTAAGGTACTTCTTTTCCAAATAACATTTTGTGTTATTTACTTCCAGAAAAAAAATAAACAGAACAACAGACCCTATGGAAACAAGAAAGTGTATTATGTCTCGGACAACAAAAATGATATGCCACCTATGGATTAAAAAAAATACATTAAAAACATTAAAAACAGCTTTTCTTTCTATCTTAACTAACTTTAAAGCAGGGTCAGTTTCCGGCCCACTGTGGGTATGAATACCCATAAATGTAGGGATTTTTTAAAGTAAATCACTGTCTCACTCAATAATTATGGTGACTGTGTTCACAAATCTTGACATCATGTGCTGTTGCATCAGTATACAATAACAGCACATCAAGCCCAGACCACCTAGAAAATGTGGGAATATTACAGAACATCTTGTTAATAGTTTACTTTGAGTGTTCACTGTTCAGAGTGAAAGTCCCTCATGAGTAGTGTCCCTCAAGGTCCCCACTGGGACCAATACTATTTAGTATCTTCATCAGTTACATAGACAGTGGGATTGAGTACAACCTCAGCAAGTTTGCAGATGACACCAAGCTGAGTGGTGCAGCTGATATGCTTGAAAGAAGGGATGCCAACCAAAGGGACCTTGACAGGCTTGAGGGTTGATGCGATCCTCATGAAGTTCAACAAGTCCAATTGCAAGGTTCTGGACCTGAATGAGGGCAATCCCCAACATCAATACAGTCTGGGGAATGAAGGGATTGAGAGCAGCTCTTTGAAGAAATACTTGGGGATATTGGTGGATGAAAAACTGGACGTGAGCAGACAATGTACGCTCGTAGCCCAGAAGGCCAACCACATCCTAGGCTGCACAAAAAGAAGAGTGGCCAGCAGGTCGAGGGAGGTGATTCTGCCCTTCTACTCCGCTCTGGTGAGACCACAGCTGGAATACTACGTCCAGCTCTGAGGCATCCGGAACAAGAAAGACATGGACCTGTTAGGTCCAGAGGAGGCACCACGAAATGATCAGAGGGCTGGAACATCTCACCTATGAAGAAAGGTTGAGACAGTTGGGGTTGTTCAGCCTGGAGAAGAGAAGGCTCTGGGGAGACCTTGTTGCAGCCTATCAATACTTAAAGGGGGCTTATAAGAAAGATGGGGACAAATTTTTTAGTAGGACCTGTAGTGACAGGACAAGGGAGAATGGTTTTAAACTTAAAGAGGGTAATTTTAGATTAGATATAAGGAAGAAATTTTTTACCATGAGGGTCGTGAGACACTGGAACAGGTTGTCGAAAGAAGCTGTGGATATCCCATCCCTGGAAGTGTTCAAAGTCAGGTTGGACGGGGCTTTGAGCAACCTGATCTAGTGAAAGATGTCCCTGCCAACACAAACCATTCTATGATTCTATGAAAGAAATGGAAATACACAAGAGGCAAATTCTAGAGAAACTGTGGGAATAAATGAGTAAATAGGAAATAGAATCAAGAATAAAGCTGTTGAGAAAAAATATAGGAAAAATTCGTCAAAAACTCTTACGCTTTTGGAAAAAAATGCTTTGGGTCTTAACTAAACTAAAACTAAAGCTAAAATGAGGGTTAGTTTAAGCAAAAGATTGTTTAGATTTAGTCCCGTGAAACTGGAGTTTTAACAGGGTTAAATGAAGATTCCTGATCCTCATTTTGTTACATACTTTGACTTTTTTTAACGGACAGAAGTCAATACAAATCTCAGTCCTATGCAAAAAAACAGTATTTTACATGTCTGTAGATTTATATGCACATGGGTGTGTGTATATATGAACAGACAGCAAGACAGAAAAGCAAACAGCAAATGAAATCCAAAGTGCATTTTTTGTAAAATCTTAAATTCTGTGTCTTACCTGTTCTTACTTAGGAGGGAAGCAGTCCATAATCTACTCTTTCTGGAGATTTCAAACCCGCTTTCACATGTCTGTAACTGGAACAAATCCATATTTTAAAATAGAAAGAGAAAAAAGAAAGTAACATTGGGAGAACACATAAAATTGAACAAATATGTATTTAATAAAATATAAAGGTTTTGTAATTAGTTGCATGTTACAAAATGATATTAATATATTGTATTGCTCTCTTATTAACAGCAAAAAATTGGAATGTGGCAAAGCATAGGAAAGTTTAAGAGTCATCATTTTGGTCAAGGTTGCAGAAATTGTGAAATCATTGTTTTTACGCTTTAGTGGTTTAACCCCAGCTGGCAACTTAGCACCACACAGCCGCTCGCTCACTACCTCTAGTGGGACGGGGGAGAGAATCGGAAGAGTAAAAGTGAGAAAACTCGTGGGTTGAGATAAGGACAGTTTAATAGGGAAAGCAAAAGCTGCGCACACAAGCAAAGCAAAACCAGGAATTCCTTCACTACTTCCCATGGGCAGGCAGGTGTTCAGCCATCTCCAGGAAAGCAGGGCTCCATCACGCGTAACGGTTACTTGGGAAGACAAACGCCATCACTCCAAACGTCCCCCCCTTCCTTCTTCTTCCCCCAGCTTTATATGCTGAGCATGACGTCATATGGTATGGAATATCCCTTTGGTCAGTTGGGGTCAGCTGTCCCGGCTATGCTCCCTCCCAGCTTCTTGTGCACCCCCAGCCTCCTCGCTGGTGGGGTGGGGTGAGAAGCCAAAAAGACCTTGATGCTGTGTAAGCACTGCTCAGCAATAACAAAGACATCCTGTATTACCAACACTGTTTTCAGCACAAATCTAAAACATAGCCCCATACTAGCTACTCTGAAGAAAATAAACTTTAACCCAGCCAAAACCAGCACATAGACGCACTTAGTACATACCACATTCTGAGGCTGCAGTCCAAGCAAATGGAGGAAGGAGAAAAACATACTGTGTTACAAAGGATGCATTTTAGAAGCAAGTACAGTTTTAGAATTCAATTGTAAGCCTCAGGTTGTAGTTTTTATCCTTGTTTTTTCTACAAATGTAAACTGAGCTCTTAAAAAAAAAAAAAGTAATGCAAGCCTATTAACTGTCAGGAGATCTCCTCCCATACAAAAAGAGGGACTTGACGCCCCTTTTGTGATCTTAGGTAACTCATTTGACTTCTGTGGATGAAATCCTGGCCTCAATCACTGAGGTCAAACTGCTGTTGAGTTTAGGATTTCTTTTGCAATGTCCAACTTCTACGTCTGCCTGCTGGAGATAAAACTAATTCTACACATCAAAGGGATGGTAAGAGGCTTACTTAATTCATTAATTGTTCTAAAGTGCTTTGAGGTCTTCAGATAAATGCTGTGGAGTTATTATTAATTTATTCAATTTATGAAAGCCAGTAGTAACTGTTCACACCAGGTATAGCATGCAGTTGCAAAAATTAACATTGCTAATTACTTGTCAGAGCCCTTAGTTTTACCCTGGTTCTCTGCTGCAGTTTGGCTGCCTGTGCTCAAGGCCAGCTCTGATCTGGTGCAGCTGTGGGACCCAGGGTCAGAATTTAGAGAAAGAGCTTGGAGAGAAAAGGCTGTGAGAAGCCTTTTGGGCATCCTGCTCCTCTTTGCACAAGAGGTGCTTTTAAGCCAAGATGCTTAGCATTGTCTTTGCCAGAGCTGTCTTACAGCTTAGCCTGTGGTCACCCATATGTCTTACTGCTCCTGATCTGTGGACTTGACTTTCCAGCTTGACCTTGGACCTGCCTGGTGATCTGAACTGTCAGCTGAACCCAATCACTGGACTTGCTCTTTTTTTTTTTGAGTACTGTGGGACTATGCCCTTTATCTTTGAGAGTGCTGCCCCTCCTGCCCTGCTGTCACTCAGCTATTGGCTTGCCTTCTCTTTTGGTGTAGCTGGTTTCTGCTGCTCTCTGACTCTACCTGCAAAAAAGTCATAGCACATACCATGGACTGCTTATCTCCTGCTCTGAAAATAAAGACATAGTCATAATATGTGGTAAGAAAAGACAATCTAGTGGGGAAGCTAATGATAATATCTTGTGTTTTTTTCTAAAAATATATTCACCAGGTTGTTATAAAACCTGGAGCAAGGAGGTAACAACTTCTGAAGACAGTCATTACAAATATTATCTCCTTTCTTCTGCTTGAGAAATAGAATTTTATTGCATATCCAGAAAGAAAAAGATTGCGGCTCCATAGCAACTCTTTCTTTGCATTGTCCAGGTTGTTGACTGGATGATGGAACCCTACTGCTGTTATCTTAGTGTGTTTTGTTTTGAATGCTTTGGAAGATAGAAGCTTAAAACAACCTTTAGATTCAAAGAGACATGAACTTAGTGAATGCTTGTGACTCCACCCTGCTCTTGTTTTTAAAAAGTGTTAGTAGTTTCATAACTACAGTGTGCAAGAGATACTTCCACTGAACTTCAATAAGTTCAACTGTTATTTTTTAAAAAACGAAGTGATTGTCCAAACTATTTTGCTGCACTGCAATGCACCAATTAATATTGTGGCTGTAAGGAAGCTTTTTTGTGTAATTTGCTTAGTCAATGAAATGGAGAGCAAGAGTTAAAGAGAATTTAGCACTTTTTGAAATAGTAGCCAAATTATCTATCAAGGTGTTGTTTTACATGGGTGGAGATGGAAACATGAGGAATTGACCATATGGACTAGAACGCATGAAGGACAAAGAGAAACAACTTTGCTAATGCTTTCTGTGAATTTTCAGAAACTTCTTCATATGGACTGCATCTGCTGGGAGTTTTGCAACTTTGTGAAGAGTTGCCAATGCCAGTGTAATATAAGATATATCCATGATATCAAGAGGACCAGATCTTGTAACATCCATACAAGATTTTCTGCTATATTGTTTTCTTTGGGGACCATACAGCTGGAAGCCTATTTTCCAGAAATACCCAGTAGAGATACAATTCTGTAGTGACTGGTTTGGAAAGAGATGGACTTTAAAAAGTAATGAAATTCAAGAGCAATATAGCATACAGGTGCAACCCAGGCTGTTACCAGAAGAGAGTAAGGTAGTTGAAAACAAAGTCACACATTCATCATGTAACCCACATGAGCAGTTGATACTTTTCTTCCTCATAATAATGAAGTGCTTTGTATATGAACTGGATCTCAGACATCTTCCTGTGAAATTCACCGGGACAGCAGAAGACCAAGACATCAAAGTTTTTCATTTCACTCATATCTTTGCTTCGCTTCAGGTGCCTGAAGGTGCTGCAGCCCAAAGAAGGAATGTTTTGAAGATCTTTCTATTGACAATACCAGCAAGGTAACATTAAAGTGTATTAAGTAACTTATTCCTCTCTCCAGTGATAGGAATCTCACCAGATCAAAACAGATTATAATACTAACGAAATTGAAATTCTGCATATTCTTTGAAATAGTGACTACAAGCAGGAACTACAGCCAGTATTCATGCTTGCTAGATCTTTTGTGAACACGCTAGCTGTGACATAACTTGATCTCAATGACGGTCTGTTATTCCTACTACATATTTCCTAGAAAGTTTATAGTGCCGTGTAGTTCAACCACTAAAACATTACGGATATTAAGATTTTATTTTTTTTATCACAATCCTCACCAGTTAAACTGCATGAAGAATAATGCTGTTCATAGCTTAAGGTAGACTCTCTATATTGTTCCTTACTCCAGCACTGCCCTGAAGACACAGCAGCAGTTGCCAACTTCTTCAAGCTTCCTGCTGAATGTGGCAAAAATCTTTTTAGTATACTGATTAACTCACTGCAAAGGCATAGTGTCTTAATGGCATAATTTAAAGGGCTCCATGTGAATGCAAAGTACCTTGAATTGTTAGCTCACTTGATAAATGGTTATAGCACAAGAAACTAAAGGTGTTTAAAGTGCTTCAAGATGCTCTCCTTTAACTGAAAAAAAATACTATATAGTGATCATCTAAACAGAAAGTATGAGTGAAATTCCATTTTTGTTTGTTTTTAATTATCAAATTGTTTTACAGGTTTTGACAGTAATCATTGCAGGTGATAATTGCCAGAACGTCAATATACACAAGAATTCAGCTGAGTTATTTATACTTTAAAATCTCATATATAGCAACTTTAAGGTATTTTGCATGTCACTAGCATTGCTTTCCCTTCTGACCACACCAACCGTAATTATTCTAGGTACTGAGCACCTCCTGAAGGTCCAGACCTTCCTAGCTTACTTTGGCTTTAAATCTCAGACTTTTCTGGAAGAACATGACACTT
Organism: Oceanodroma leucorhoa; assembly: GCA_030449065.1. Taxonomy (NCBI): domain Eukaryota; kingdom Metazoa; phylum Chordata; class Aves; order Procellariiformes; genus Oceanodroma; species Oceanodroma leucorhoa. The sequence continues at coordinate 1,677,933 of JASVER010000151.1, read as the reverse complement.
TAGAACAATCAGTTCTGTGTGTTTTCTTGTAGCAGCATGCACTATCCAGCACTGTCTCTTACTTGAAATACACAAGCAGGAAACATTTCTTGCTTTGCAGCCAAAACTCTCAATTTTTGTAGTTTTCTCAGCTAGATTTTTGCTTTGTAATCTGGAAATTATTTTTGTCTCTGTATATCTTAGGTGCACCACTTTCCCCAGTATTACAACAAATCATATAAAATGGGAGTATTTTTGGAGAGAAACACTTTTCTTATTAACAGCCAGAGCAGCTGCAATGCCTGAGCTGCTTACAGGAAGCAACCTTTCAGTTTTGTTTTTGTGCTATTTGAAGCAGGTCAGACTGGCAATGATGAGCTGATAAACTAAAAGTGGTTTATTTTTTTTGTTCTTCAACTCCATTTATCCAAGTCATGCTCCAACACCAATCCTCCAATTGGCTGTGCCAACTTCAAGGGCTTCTCTCTGCTGCACTGTCAGTCAGGCTTATTAACCCTTTGCACTGAAACTGTCATCTCATGGCTGAAACACATGGGATGCCAGTCCTATATTATCAAGGAGAATGTGCTTTTTCCTTTAATTTCAGTGAAAAGAGTAGGTCTCTTTAGCTACTTAGTTAGTTAATGTTTTGTAGACTTTACAGAACTCTAACTTCCATGCCTCATATTTAGCTTAGTTGATGATTTCTCTATTGACAATTCATGCAGAGACACTGGGTGGATGATGAGGGTTTTTTCTGAGCTGAACAAGTAATGATGAAATATTCTGGCAAAAAGTCAACTAGTTCATAATCCATTAGGGAAGATATAGAAAAATGTATCTGTCATTTTCACATACTGTGCAATACATTTCATGTAGGTTTGAACATTATTATTTCTCATTCAGAAATTTGAAAATGGAGGTACAGAGGGTATCCTTCACACTCCCCTGTTATTCACAATTTAACTCAGTAAAATCATTTAAATGGCACATCATGTTGGGAAAAAAAATTGTTCCAATTAAGTAATTGTCAGAGTGTCATGGAGTTATATCTACAGACAATTGTTTTTATTAGATGAATTTCCAGAATAATACCTGTAAGTATCATCCAAAGTATTTGAATGTTAAAAGAATGTTCTGTAATGAGGCTGACTATATGAAAGCTTTAATATAAATAGGACTGTTGGAGAATTGTAAGCCCCACAAAGGAATGCATACACCATGATACGAAAGAAATTCTTGTAATTAGGTTTACCAGTCCATGTAAGAATGAGGTCAAAAGTTGCCGTTCAGCTCTTTCCATATGTATACTAGTAAACTTCATTCTTATAAGTAATATACAAAGGCTTATCTAACCAGCTGTATCACACTAATAAAAAGGACTGGTACTTATATAATAAGAACTATGTTGTTACTCATATTACCTTACAACTCTGTAACCTGCTATAAGCAGAATACCCTTACCACAATGCCTCTCACTCCCCACCCCCCCCTCAGGAGCGGGTAACTTCTCAAACTGCATCAATTACTAATGTTGAAGACATAGCTGACTCCTATTGCAGCAATTAAATCATAGCAAACAGTTGTTTTTTTCTGTGCAGCAGTGGGCAGATCTTAACCCCCTCTATGGGGTTTTGTGGTTTCTAACCTGGGAATATGAAGTAGACCTCAACCAGGGAAGATGTCTGTAATATACTTTTAAAAGATAAGCTTGCGTAATAGACTTAATAGAAAATATATGCAGGCCTCATTTTAAGCACTGAACCAAAATAATTTTTCTTGGAAAGTATAACCACTAAAAGCTACCAACAAACATTAAACCCCACAGAATCACACAAATGCATATATAAAATTGGTAACCAATCATGAAAAGAGCCATTTGGCAATGCAACAATTTGTGTCATAAATGCTATGCCAGTTTAAAAAGTGTCCTTTTTATAAGACTGTATGCTCTGTTGTTTGCCCAGATACTTTTGTTAATATACCCTGTGTAGTATTGATGGGATGTATCGTACACTCACTGTACTTCAGAAAGAAGTCSTTTTACTGGAAATGAAATACATGACTTCAAGAGTTTTACAAATACTGTAAAATTTCATACAGCTTAAATCTGTCACAACAAATTTCTGTAACAGGTTGTATTTTTTTATGTGCATTGGAGTTTTTATTATAAATTGAGTGATGGGTACATGAAAGGGAATATAACAGTCTACAGTTCTTTCCAATATCTGACAAAAAATTAAAGTAAAATGAAATGCAGAGCTAGCATACACTGATAATGAAGAAAATAAATCTTTAAAGAATTACAGTGCTATAGTTGTTTTTTTAACTAACAACTTTTGCAATTTATTTTTTTTTAAAACTAACATTTGTACTGTTATAAGGAGGTCCACAGAGAATACAGAATACCCTTATTCGTGGTCTCTAAACTGTAGTCCAGGACTAGTATTGCATAAATGGTTTTCCCATTAGCCTTTGCAAACTCATGTACCATGCCTTTCAAGATCTGGGACTTCATGAAAACTGACTCTTCATGTTGCCATAAACACACTTCAGTGGAGATACATGTCATCAGTGGCTATTATTTTCTGCACTGGTAGCAGTACGAAATTAGAATCTTTCTCAACCAGAGCAAGTAATTCTCTGTTCTGGCAAGAATCTTGTCTAAACAGTGGAAGAACCAAGCTCATAGAAACAGTGGCTGCCTCTCCTTCTGCCTTCTTTGCTCTAAGGAAATTAGGCATTACATATGTGTACTTTCCCAAAAGATCAGTATCTACTAACAGGCGAATCCTTTGCTAGCAGGGAAAACAGTACTAGCTAACTCTAAAGGTGGTACATTTTTGAAACTTTTTTCGTGGACTTTTTTGTTTCTACCTTTTTTTCTAGAACATAACGTGACCTCATTGACCTCCAGTAAAGGCACTTGTCAGTTAAAGGAGCAACAGTGAAGACTATCAGTGATTTTCTTGGTTTAGATATAGAGAAAAGCCAGGATTTAATTAGTCTGGTGTGAGGAGCAGGTGTTATTCAGATATGAGCCCAACACCCATGTCAAACTAGTACTTAACCTCTGCAGCTGGTCAGATGAGATGAACTCTCCAGGCAAGCAAAGTGGGTGCATGTGGTTTGCCTGCTATAGAGTGAGAAGCATGTACCTAAATATCTTAGTACTGATTATGATAGCAGGAAAAGGAAAAAGAGACTACAACTGGAGAGTGCGAAGGCTAGACTACATTGAGACTATTCAATCACAGATCTCTTAGCATGTAACGTGGACCTCATTTATGCCCACTTACTGCTTCTTACCAATGAAACAAATGATGGTTGCAAGTATGTGGCTAGAATCAGTCACATATATATCGGAACTAAATAAGCAAAATGTTTGGGAGGGGACAAGGAAAGAAGAGAAACCGATGTCCAAACAAGAGAAGTCACAGCAGCTTAGCTACAGTTTGTAAAGTAGAATTTTAAAGGTTACCAATTCTCTGGAAAGTAAAAACCTGGAGTGCTTTAAAACACATAGTTGCAAATGTTTCTTCAGCAAAAATTGAACAGAATAGCAAAGCTACTGGATCTGTCAGTAGAATTTTGCTGACTACATGAGTTCAGCTGAATTTAGGTAAAATGCTTCTGTTTTGGTGTTCAGGATTTGTTTGGTTGGTAGTGCTTCCTACTATACAGTGGTTGATCTCCTTCCCTGAGAGTCTCTTCATCTGCAGTGAATACGTTTGAAAACTGTGAGAAAGCCACGTTCTCCCATCACCTATAAAATTATTGAGTGGAGTCATATCTGCCCACCCTGATACCATCATTTTAATGTTACAATGCTCTGTTCTTCTGAAAATCAGTGGAAGAGTCTGAAAAGAAAGAGGAAATGACTGCTGATGTGGGAAGATGAGCTGAAGAAGAAAGCGGGGTTCACTACAGATCAGACAATCTGAAATAAGAAACTGGTTGAGGTAGAGGAACTGCATTGGTGATAACTTTTCAGACATGAAGAGTTGGGAAGGGGAAAGATGAGCAGTCATAATCGTTGTTAGGGAAGAGGGGGATTGAAACTGTGCAAAAGACTCAAAGTTGAAGAAATACAGTGTGGGAAAGGCAGAGACGCAGGAACAGTTTTGATAAACCAGGTTGAAGAAGACCTCAGAGCTATAGAAGAGGAAAAGACAGAAGAAATATTGAGAGAAGGAGAAATGGTATCTTAGAAGAAGGAGCAAAGGAAACATTGCTATGATCACTGGTGTGATGAACTCTGTTTTGTGCTGTTTGTTCTCAGCTGTGAGTTTCTGGAAGACTGGGTCAGAGGGAGACTCCTGAAGGACAGGGACAGTCCCTGGGCAGCAATTGAGTTTGTTCTTTGGGAGCAAAAGTTTTAGGGCCTGTAGCATATGGCAGTGACAGGAGAGAAGGAAGATTCTCCCTGGAGGGGAAGCAAGATAGCCCTCAGAGATGACTGAAGGACCAATCTGGAGCATGCTGAGTTTGCTACAGTTCGGAAAATTATTAAGTTGCCTAAAACCACACCTGGAAGCAAAGACATCGTGAACAGGGTTAGCTGTAAACCCTTATTTTTTCTGTTCAGTCTGATCTAATTTGAACTTTATTTAAAACATTAATTACTTTTCTATAATAAAAGCAGATTTGTCTGAGTTTAACCTTTCTAGTCTTCATTGGAGGCTTACTACAGGGTATCTACATCAACAATCTGATCACTTAGGTTACAGTATCTTTTTGAAAGACACTGAATTTACAGGAATGGAGAGCAGATGTCTGTGGGAAGAGGGGAGATAGGGTGGAATAGAAAAGGTATGTTTTTTGGATCTCACCTGGAGATTCTGCTTTAGATCGTACATTGAATTCAAATAGTGTGGATCCTTCTGCACAGTGACTTTGATTAAGTCCTCAGTTGGATTATTCTGGATTTACATTATTTTAACCTATGCTTACCTGTTACTATGCTGAATTCATGTGAACACAGTTTTCTTTCAGTAGGATCTATCAAATGCAGTTGCCTAAGACAAGGCTGTTCACTGTGTACATCGGGGTTTGATCCCCTGGGTCGTCTGTCAGCAGTATCTATTACTGACACAGCACTAGATAGTTATATATCACAGTGCCATCTCAGCTTTTTGCCTCTACTTGGTCTCAGGGTTATTGTTGTAACACTTCAGATAATTCTTTATGTGGTGGTTTGCTTTTAAAAAATGATGGCTATTACAACTCAGAAACATTTATCCTAACATGTCTCCTCTGTTCACATATTTGTAATATCTAATGTAGCACAGGGTAAAATAACATTTTTCTAACTATGGATTTATGAGCAAAATTCCTTACAGTATTAATGGAAAGGTTGTGCATAAATTCCCTTGTGTACTGATGGCATTATATTTCCCAGAATGTATGTGCATTGCATGTCGTTTGGTGCTTTGCCTGGCTAGAATTCTTCCAGACATTTCTTCAGTCCTCTGAAATCCAAGCCATTAAGGTACCATCACATGCACAGGGAGACTTTTCTGAAAAACTTTCACATAGTTACTGTTGCTAGGTAAATCACTCCCTTGACATCCATGTATTTAGATATGCTTCTCACTTTCTTTATCTCAGACCTGACACAGTGACATGAATTTGGGGGCTGGGGTAAGGAGAGATGCATGCAGCCAAAGCAACAGCTGAACTGTGGGAATAAAAGAAATAAAGTGAATTTCTTTAAGGTATTTTAAATATGTTTTAATTATATAATGACAGAACTTATTCGTACATTGACTGGATATTTATCAAGTGCAAGGGTAAGAACAGCAGTTACAGCTAAAAAGATACTTAAGCATAGGTCAGTGCTGGCACTACCTAATTGTTGAGAAATTACACTCTCCAGACTGAACTTGTCTTTACGTCTTTCACCCCTAATGTACTTCTAATCAGTACTTCCATGTGTTTTATGCACCTATGTTTATGCACATCTGTATTTAAGCCAGCTTCGGATGATGTAAAGAGTGCAACAAATTATTGGTCCATGTCCTGAACATGAAAGCTCTAGTTTCAAAACTGAGACATGAGCATCGATTTCTGACTGTTAGGATTTATGGGATGAATACATAAGGTAGGCTAAGGAACAGAAAAGACAAAGCATTGTTTGAAAAATCCATGGGTGGTGAATGAGAGAGGGAAACCTCTTTTTCATAAAGGGAATACTAGATTGAGTTGACCTTTGATATTCTAAAATAGTAATCTAGACATTATCCTCAGAGCCTTGGAATTAAACTGGCTTGCAGTAGCACATTGGTTCTAACACTGACTTTCTGTACAAGTGTAAAATCCACCCTTTGTGAATAATCAATGTACTTTTAACTGTACTGGTGATATTTCTAATGGGTAAGTTACCATTCACAGAAAGCAAGTTGTGTTTCACAGCTTTTATAGAGATTTCTTAGCCAATACTTTTCAAGAAGTATATGAAAACATTAGGATTTGGCTCTTAGAAACATGACTGTTATGTAAACAGTAGTGGGAAAAAATCTTTTCTGGAACTGTTAGATAAAATAAAAGTAAAGTTCTAGACCAGCTCATCATTTAAATAAGATTTCAGTGAAAACATGACAAGGCAGTTCATGTGATGTGGATCTTCCTTCGTCAAAGTTTTTCTAATTTTTACCCTGAGCCATTTGATCAACTTGTTCCTTTTCTGTAAGCCAAAAATATTAAGTTCAGAAGCAAGAATACATGTTGAGAAACTTGGGATGTTTGATCTGCAGAGTCAAAAATATTAGTCAATATGATTCTTTATGTCACTGTGTAAATGACCAGTAAATCCCTACAATGGAAGAAGGCTCGGGGGAGATGGGCAAAGAGGATGTGCCCATGAAGCTCAGGGAATAATGCAGGGTGTGACTGACCACAGCCGTTGCGCAGAAGCTGACTGTATCTCAACACAATGGGGACCAGAGGGAGGCCTTCGTTTTAGATAAACAGTTATCAACAGTTCAGTGGATCAACTGGTGGTGTAAATGTTTCTCCTTGAGCTCATTAAAGGACTATGAATGTTTCCTTGAGTTAGCCAGATCAGTATGGGGGAAGTGAATACATGGCTCAGCCCAACACTGACTATAAAAACAAAACAACAAAAGTATTTCAACAAGAGCAATGGGCATGAGCTGGTTTCAACCCACGTTTTCCTTCCCAGCGACAGGAGACACCCAGCATCGTGATGGTGAGCATATTATAGAGACTGGTAATGGGGACCACATTGGTATTGTGATTGAACTGTGTACTGCAATTGCTGTTTTTTGCTAAGTGTAACTTATATTTGTATTATAGTTTCAGTATATTTTGTATCAGTCTGCTAAATTGTCCTGGTTTTGGCTGGGGTGGAATTAATTTTCTTTCTAGTAGTTGGTATAGTGCTATGTTTTGGATTTAGTGTAAGAAGAATGTTGATGACACGCTGATGTTTTTAGTTGTTGCTAGGTAGTCTACTTTCTCAAGGACTTTTCAGCTCACATGCTCTGTGAGGTGCACAAGAAGCTGGGAGGGAGCATAGCCAGGACAGCTAGGCCAGCTGGCCAATGGGGTATTCCATACCATGTGATGTCATGCTCAGCATATAAGGCTGGGGGAAGAAGAAGGAAGTGGGGGACGTTCGGGGTGATGGCACTTGTCTTCCCAAGTAACCGTTACGCGTGATGGAGCCCTGCTTTCCTGGGGATGGCTCAACACCTGCCTGCCCATGGGAAGTAGTGAAGGAATTCCTTGTTTTGCTTTGCTTGCGTGCGCGGCTTTTGCTTTCCCTATTAAACTGTCTTTATCTCAACCCACGAGTTTTCTCACTTTTACCCTTCCGATTCTCTCCCCCTTCCCACCTGGGGGAGAGTGAGCGAGCGGCTGTGTGGGGCTTAGTTGCCGGCTGGGGTTAAACCACGACATAAATCAGAAATCCCATGTAACAACAGCTGTCTTCAAACACGTAAATTTGATATTAAACATCACACCCTCCACTCATGGAATATCTAAAAGAACCTGGTCAGAGAGTATTGGACCCACACACATTGATTTCCTGCCTATTAAGCATTTGATTTCTCTCTGTTAATGTTCCATTTGCAAAAGTTTAAATTTCAGTTACATCAGTAATAACATAACTAGTAATAACATAACTGAGTATTTTTATACATACACACACATATATATATAACTCTATGAATTAAAAATGTTAATTAAACATAAGCCACATACTTCAGTATTTTTCTTCATGATGTCTCAAGATGACATTTTTAAGGAATCAAAGCACTGCTGCCAGATTTTTTTCTTTCTGCTTTCTCAGTGTCTACATTTATCTTCACAAGCTGCCCATCTACAACATAAAATTAGGTAACTTTTCAATGTTGTCACTTGGATCACTATTTTTCCTCTTTGAGTTTTAATTTCTCTGATAGAAGTAGTATCTCAATTTTAGGATATTAATTTCTTTTAACCTTACTGATTAAAGACAACGTAACCTTCCCAATTTGAATCTTTTAATTCAGGGGTTTTATCCACTGTCAAAAGAAAAGCTTGAATTATACTGGGGTAAAAAAAAGCAAGTGAATAACTTAAATGCCCGTTAATTTCAAAGTGGTTTGAAAAGGGCTACCGACTAACTTACATGGGACATAAAGTATTTATTGATATTTAAAAATAACTAGAAGGGAAGAAGATTCTCTACAGTTAACCCTTCAGTACTTTCTGCAACACATGGTATCATATTACAAATAAGAAAGCATTCTTCTGAATAAAAACAGAAAAGCAAAAAATATTTCTCCCTAAAGTACCATCTGAAGCTTGTAAATCTTTTGAAGAGCTCCAAACATCCACAAACTTATAAGCAAAAGATGCGTGGTCTCTTTCCTCCCATCCCATCTCCTACCTGACCTTTTTTTAAAGCCTTTGGCTTACTATTACTGAAGGGCAATCAGTTCTGGATTTGAATGGAGCTAGGGACAAGATCCTGATAACCCTGTAGGTGTGCAAGGAGGAAACAGCCCTGGAAAGTTCACCTGGGCCTCTGACTTTGGGCTGCTGCTCAGTGCAGAGCAGGAGCCAGTGGTGCCCTGCTGTGTGGGCAAGCAAGGTGAAGTTGGGCTCACAGCTGGGCAGTACCAGGCAATAGGCTCCTGAGGGATGGCTAGGAAGAAGTCATCGGTTGTGATTACCACAAGCACCAGAGTTGCTAGTTGTCGTAGGCATGCCTGGGCTCACCAGGAACCAGCCATAAGTTCCACCAGTTTGGATTTTTTTTCACTGTGTATGATCTTAATGCATTAGTAAAGCACATAACATCCAAATATATTCTTTACTGAGGAATGCCAGTTGTGATTTAAGGTAATTTGAGAACAATATGATATTTCTCTTGGGTGTGGCAACTCTGTAAACCAACAAATGTAACCACTTGTTCCAACAAACAATAAAAAGGCAGTCTTCATCTTTGGCAAACAAGAATCACAAAGAGAGAGGTCTTCAGAGTTTGAAAATCCTGTGTTATAATTATTCAGGGGATTGATAACCTTTAAAATGGACCTTAATTTAGAAGACTGGGCCTCAGAGTATTTAATTCCTTTGCTGAACACTTTCAGGTACTCTTAATAGCAGCAAGCTAGAGAAAGAAATATAGTGGTATCATACAAGTTGTCCACTCAGTATTTGTGGCTACTTAACAGACCTCACTAGAGGCACAAATAATAGCTTTATATTGCAGCAAGCACAGTTCAGTCTACATAATAGGAAATAGAAGGATAAATAGCATGGAATAGAAAATAAATCCATGTCTGCAGAGACTGCGAATTCTCCATCATTCAAGACCTTTGGGAAGAGGTTGTATAGCAGTATCTGTCAGGAATTTTGTAGGTACAGCTGACCCTGCTTTAGGGTAAGAGAATGCAATACAAGATCTCATTTACAGTGTTTCAGCAAACAGTCAGCTCTCAGGAACTGTAATACAGATTTTCCAACAGCAGACCAGAAGCAACACGAAAAGCTAAAAGCTGCGTTAATTTGAATGACATGTGCCAAGTGACAAGAGGTTACAGCATTTGGCTTTTAAAAAGTAGTGTGGCATTCATCCTTCATAATACTTTTGAATTTATATAGCACCTTTCATCTCAGAGCACTTCACGCATTATTTGGTACATCACTGGAAAGGAGTTTCTTCTGAATTGGCCTGTAGCAAGGATAGCAAAAGCAAGTATATACAAGTGAAGCCCTGTGCTGTTCAACACTTTTTTTAAAATTATTAGTATTTTAGAATCTTCCAACATGCGCTGTCCATGGAACCAAAAGTATCTGCCTTACAGTCATGAAATAAATAAACTCTGCGTGTATATTGATGTTTGGATTCCAGGATATTATTTAGTATTTGTTATTGCTGTAGGAGTCCTCATCACAAGTTGTTTGCAGCCATGCTAGACATAAAAAAGATGGTTTTTTGTTTACTTTAAACCATATATAGTTTAAAAAGAAAACCAGAAAACATAAAGCAACAAAGACTGAGCTCTAAGAATAAGCAATCATGAGACATCAGCTGTGTATGTCTGTGGAGTATTTCTGTAGCAAAACTGAGTTTTAAGAAGGGTTTTTACTGTGGATGCCAATTCAGTTGTCCATTTATTTGTGAGTTTACAAAGAGCTTGCCACAAACCCAAGATGTCAGCAAAAGCAAGGTTACTTCTTAGAAAGAAAATTGTTAAATTGGCAGTAAAGGTTCTGGATTGCTGAAGTGGAAGAAAGAATCAACATCCCAGTAGTGTACAAGAAATGCTGGGTAGAATATGCTGCGAGAAAAAAGCAGTTAAGTTTGTTTGATAATACCAGTCCTTATGATTTCTGCTTGAACAGGATAATTTTCATTGTATATAAAAGGGAATTTCTTGAGATTGGAAAAGGAAGATGGCAGTACAGAAACCATGAACGGATGAAAATATTCTCCATAAAATTGTTTGTTGGAATAAAGAATCAAGTTTTAATTTTAAATACATTTTAAGGGAAGGAACAGGTTCCATCAGAAATCTCATTCTCAGGCTGCATGGTTTCATTGTAGTATTTTCACGAACCTTGGACTTCAGATCCATTTCAGAAAGCTTTACTTTTTTTTTATTTCCCTTAGACTTATGCATCTGATTTTTTCTTTAGTCTGTTCTTGTGTAGGATCTACCCTACATATTTTCTCTTTCTTTATAACTTTCAGTTTATGCCCTCCAAGAAATTTCTTATTACTTTTTCAGTCTGTAAGATCTCAGTCATGATTATGTTCTGGGCAATACGAAACTTCACTACAGGAAGGAATAATTCCCTGGGCAATGGAGTAAAATCATGTGTTTCTTTCACAGTTTACTTACCTATATTTACATTTTCAAAGCAATGTAAACTCATCTGATAGTTATCCTCACTTTTGTGGGAAAAGCTATTGCTGTTATTCCAGCCTTACAAAGATAAATGGTGACTAATCAGTAGGATTTACACCACTGACAGTTTTTGTGTCATTCTGTGTTTAATTACAGGAGCAGTGACTTTGATTCTTTTCTAAAGACCCATTTTAGTTAAAATAAACTTTGCCTAGGATGAATGTCCTGGGATAGAGATAATTTTCTTCCTAGTAGCTGGTATAGTACTGTGGTTTGGATTTAGGATGAGAAGAATGTTGATAAAAGGCTGATGTTTTAGTTGTTGCTAAGTAGTGCTTACACTAAATAAAGGACTTTTCAGCTTCCCATGCTCTGCCCCAGGTGCACAAGAAGCTGGAAGGGAGCATAGCCAGGACAGCTGACCCAAACTGGCCAACGGTGTATTCCATACCATATGATGTCATGCTTAGTATATAAGCTGGGGGAGTTGGCTGGGGGGCAGCGATTGCTGCTCCAGTCTGGCTGGCCATCGGTTGGCGAGTGGTGAGCAATTGCATCATGCATCACTTGCTTTGTACATTGTTTTATTATAATTATTATTGTTATTGTTATTACTATTTTACTTTATTTCAATTATTGAACTGTTCTTATCTCAACCCATGAGTTCTCTCACTTTTACTATACTGATTCTCTCCCCCATCCCCGGAGAGGGGGAGGGAGCAAGCAGCTGTGTGGTGTTTAGTTGCTGGCTGGGGTTAAACCACGACAATGAATGAAAGAACTCTTGGTAACCTCAGCTGATTTTGTCATCAGACTGAGTGTATGAAATAAAGTCTAGCATATTTCTTTCTATACAGATGCCCTTATCCCTCTGCCTAAAATTGCAACATAGGTAGCAGATAATGTATATATATATCTCTGGGTTTAGGAATCTGGTTGTATAATTCTGTTTCATTAAAGGGAATGAGAATAGCAGTTCTGGCAGCAGTTTCAGACGATATTTGTTCTGTTTCCTCCAGCCTTCTGTTTAAGATGTTTGTGAAGTTGTTTCAGGCTAATCTGTTTTTCTTAGATGTCAGAGGTTTGGTGTTTTTTTATTTTCCCCACAAAGACCATATCCATCCCTTAATCTACACCCATACTTTTCATTTTAATAACTCCTTTTTAAAAAATATCATATTAATGACTAGCATTAATGACAAGATTTTTTTTTTCCCCACTTGTGCCTCAGCTAAATTTCCACAGAATATGTGGTTATTTCTTGTAAATTCAGCTAATTTCTTTGGGAGGTTTTGTGGGTTTTTTCCATTAGTCAACTATTTTTTTACTATTCTTTCTTCATACTCTTCTGATAAAAACTGTCTCAAAATCACTCAGAAAACACTTAGAAACTTTGGTAAACTTCTCTTCAGTGTCATGTGGTGCTCTGAATTAAAAACTGCCAATAAGTAAATATCTTTTGAACATTTAGTAGTAACAATCATGGCAAATGTTACTGTTCCACTAATTGTTTGGGTTTGTATCTGTTTGTCTTGTGATGTACAATGTATATTCCAGGTGCCTCTTGGAAAAGCTGAGGATTTCCTAAGGCAGAGTATTAATATAGTTCAGGACATATCGAATGACTTTCTTTATCTTGGGCAAAAAAAAATAGACCATAGTGAAGTCCTTGACATTTATCAGATACTGCTTTTTCACATACCAAGTTCAAGTGAGCTGGATATTCTTCACGGATGTTTTAAAATGGCAGAACTGTGAACAGATTTTACTACTATATAACCCCATCTTCTAGTCACTACTGTCTTTGATTAAAGCTAGTGGGAGTTTTGAGCAACAAGGGTTGTAGGGTCAAGTCTGCAGTGTTAACAACACATTGAAGAGAGAAGAATGAAAGTACTTAGTGACGCAAACACTTCTGTGAAAACTCTGCCATCATAGTGTTCTTGAGTGAAAAATATTCTCAATCAGCTGTCAGGCTTTTTATAAGTGCACATGAGCTGAGAAAGGCCAAAGACTTCTCTTGATTTGTGTGCTTTCTGGTGGAGTCTGGCCACAGTCAGGTCAGAGTGTTTTCTTTAGCAACATGTGAGACTTAGAATCACAGAATCACTTAGGTTGGAAAAGACCTTTAAGATCATCGAGTCCAACCATAAACCTAACACTGCCAAGTCCACCACTAAACCATGTCCCTAAGCGCCATGTCTACACATCTTTTAAATACCTCCAGGGATGGTGACTCCACCACTTCCCTGGGCAGCCTGTTCCAATGCCTGACTACCCTTTCAGTGAAAAAATTTTTCCTAATATCCAATCTAAACTTCCCCTGGTGCAACTTGAGGCCATTTCCTCTCGTCCTATCACTTGTTACTTGGGAGAGGAGACCAACACCCACCTCGCTACAACCTCCTTTCAGGTAGGGAGATAAGGTCTCCCCTCAGCCTCCTCTTCTCCAGGCTAAACAACCCCAGTTCCCTCAGCTGCTCCTCATAAGACTTGTTCTCCAGACCCTTCACCAGCTTCATTGCTCTTCTTTGGACATGCTCCAGCACCTCAATGTCTTTCTTGAAGTGAGAGGCCCAAAATCGAACACATTATTTGAGGTGCAACCTTACCAGTGCTGAGTACAGAGGGACGATCACTTCCCTAGTCCCGCTGGCCACATTATTATTGCGACAAGCCAGGATGCTCTTGGCCTTGGCCGCCTGGGCATACTGCTGGCTCATATTCAGCCAGCTGTCTACCCTGGGGATGGAGGAGCTGAGCCATTACCTCATCACTATCTTTCAAAACTGCAGGTTAATCAAGGAGGAAAGCCTATACGTGTTTTCTGAAGTCTACAATTTTAAGTTAAATTTGGTTAATTATGAGTTAAATCCAGGTAAACCTCCTGAAGTAATTTTGCCTTGCTGACTATTGATGATAGCTGATCTGAGTATGAAGATTGCAGTCCTAACCTGGAGGATCTGGAGCTGTGCAAACAGATCAAACAGCCTACATGCCTTCCTCATGGGGTACTCTGCAGAAGTGCCAGAGGACAAATATTGTGCACTTGATAGTATTGGAAGGCTTTCTCATTTTCTGTTCCTCAGGGTTTGACTTTATTTCATGTCATGATTAATATTTACATATAAAAAGTTAGAAACAGACATGGGCTAAAAAGTTTCTAAAAGGATGACAATACAGTGTTTCATCGATCTTTATTTTAGCAATCCACCAAAACTGCCACCCTTACTTTAATGTGTATCTGAGGTTTAGATAAGAGACAAGAGAGCAAAACTAATTTCTGGCAACTCAAGGTGATGTTGGTTAGACATGGAAAACAGTTAAGATAAAGATGCCATTATCTGCACTAATATTTTTTGGTCATGCAGCATAGATGATTTGCAGTTTGCACAGACCCATTTTTAGTAGGAAACAGAAACTATAGCAGGCTACTGGATTGTACTCATCAAAAGACCAGAGCAATCGACAGCCTCGTGTTTCCTTTTGAGTAGGAAAAAAAGCAGTACAGTCAGAAGGCTGGGATAAAATAAGTGCTGCTACTGTATACATCCTTGTCATAGTTGGGGAAGCTCAGCTTCCAGAAAACAGTTAAAGCTCTGTCAGTTTTAGCAATGTTCATGCTGTCGTAGATGTGCCTTCTGAAATGTTTTATTGTGCTGTGCATCAGTTGTATTGAACACACTCATTATTGTTTATCTACACTAATCAGCCTCACTTAGCATTTAAAGCAGAATAGTTCAAGCATGCTCATAAAAGTACAGCTTTGCTGTTGAGGCAGTTATTGCTGTCCCATAAATTTTCACTTAACTGGCTGTACTTTCTGAAATGTATTCTCTGCAATGGCCTTGTTACTGTCACAATATAATTTTGGTTTTAAGTTGATGCATATTTTAAAAATTGCACTATTATATGTCAGATATTGACGTGTACTCTGCCATGCCTGCCTTAATGTAAGCCAGGAGTGGGCACAGATGACTCTGCTCAGTTTTCTTCATTTAGTGGAGAACCATTAAATATGCTCTCTGTGAAGAGCAGGTTCCCCATGTTCCCCATGTCATGCACAAAGGCTGAACCTCTTATCAGGATTTCTAGGTACTGAGCAGCTTTCCTGGCTATATCCTGACCTACGTATCCAGAGCAGTTATGTGAGCTGTTTGCAGGGTAGATAGTTTTTCTAATTATATATTTCATCTGTTTGAAGTCAAAGTCTCAGTATTTTTTTTGAACCTTTGTGCTTCAGGACATTCTTCATTAATGTAATCTATTAATCTGTTGAAGTGTTTTGGTTTTTCTTTTTCTGTGATTTTCAAGATATGCTTATTTCATTTTTTTAGCAATGAGGAAGAAAACAATTAAAACTGACGTATTAAATGTAAATAAATGCACTGCAAATTAAAAAAAAAAAAAAAGAAGGAAAAAAAAAGATGCAGTGCACTCCTTGGATTGATAGAAATTCTCTCTGTATAAAATTTTAAGATTTCATGAGGGTGCAGTAAGCTTCCTAGCAATGAAAAAAAACCAAAATCCTGAAGTTAGCATTTCAGGACTCTGTGTTCTCTCATCTTTTTGTCATACTAGAAAATTTTTAAAAGTAGCAACACTGTTTCAAATATTCATAGGGTAAAATGTTTTACAGTTGATTTATTATATAAGTTTTCAAGTTATTTCAGAGGAAATTGTGTGGGTGCTTTTAACATTAGGACTGAATTTCTGCCTGATGAGAAACCCTTTCTTTAATGGAAACCTCAATGGAGCTTCAGTGGAAAGCTTTTCTTTACTTCACATGAAACTAACTGTGACAAAGATCTTTCCGTAAAGTGTGATGTAATCTGCCTGCAGTGCTTTTTCCTTCGATCATAACACTTTGATGACTATTTGGATCTTTCCACGATTTTCCTGCAGAGCTCTATTTTATAAAATATAGACTTTCACTGCTGTGAATATTTAGAGATGTTTTTCTACTCTTTCCTCAAAGTTTTAATGTTTTGGCAAGCATGGCTTTGACAGTTGTGACAGTTTTGAGAATTAACATCTATTGAAGGGGTGTAGCACTGATTACAAAAAAATTACTCCAATATTCCCAACAATATATAAAATTGTATCTATAGATTTAAGTAGGTAAATGGTCATATTGACATCCTATTCAGAAGGCTTAAACTGTGCATGAACTTGGAAGACCAGCTAGACTGCCACTTAAAGAAATTGTTGAAGAGTGTGAGAATGTCCTAGTRCATAGCAAGGTCTATATCAAAGGTAAGAAACGCTAACATGTTTCTTATTATTTTCTGTCACTGTACTGTTAGACATTGCTTGGTTTCTGTATTGTTAGAAGTGCTAAATGTGTGTTAACCTTTCTGTCACATATAGACTGATAGCCTACCTGATGTTACCCTAGCCATATTCCCCAGCTACCAGTTACAAAGAAATAAAAATGTCAGAAAATTTAAAATTAAAAAACAAAACAACACAACACAACAACGAAAAAAAAACCCTCCTATTGTTTGAAAGGGCTTTTTCACTGTTGTGTTCTTTTGATCAGCAAAATGTCTGAAACATTTAGCAGAGGTTTGGAATCTTTACGTTTAACAAATATTCTCCTCTTTTTTTAAATTAAACAATAAAACTTTGCTAGGCATAGCAAGAAATAAAAACTTCACAAAACAAAAATACTATTATAAAATTTAGAAAGCAAACAACACTTGAGCTGTAATATTACCTCATTAAAAGTTTGTTTCAGATCATTCTCTAGAAAGACTGTTGTCTACTCCCAAACTACGGAGTCAGCAGGTTGGTTCTATTTGTTTAAATTGATTTAGAAATGATAGGCCTTTACGTAGGAAGCTGCCATTGGAAATTGCTGTTGCCACACTTGTTGCTAGGTATAGTAAGCCTTYTCTGGCTAAGTCTGGCTAGCTAATTAATGAAACACACCTTTTGATTCATTTGATGGATACTTACAAAAATTATCCGTATGATGTTACATACCCTGTGAACTGTTCTCTATTTAATTCCAAAGTTCTTACATTTTATATACTTAAGAAAATATGAAGGCGTTTAATCAATATGGATTTATGTTGAGCTTAGTAAGTGACCATACTCTAGACAACAGGGGTAAACTAATTCTTTTAGAAGCTTATTATTTTATGCCCATATCCTATAAAAATATGCATGTATCTTTACCTTTAAAGAAAGACCTTTAAAGAATGACCTTTGAAATAATTCCATGGAGATTAAGAATGGTAGGGAGCCTAGGAGGAAAAGAACTAGTCAGATATACATAATTTTTGTTTATACATAAAATTAACTGTATTAGTTAACTGTGTGTTTGCCATTTCTTACTGTTCCTAAGCATTTTTTTTCTTCAGCAACTCTTGTGAACCTAAATGTGAACAAATACATGATGTTTTCCTGTCATGTACACTGGACATTAACTTCAGAGTTTTGTTCAGTGTTTTGTTCAGTGTGTTTAAACATATTAGCTTCTATGTATTTATCATACAGTTCAGTTCACAGGGAAATGGGAAATCTTATTACATCCAACTAGACCTTTATTTCTTTTAAAATAACAATTTGATTTTCTGGGTAAGATACTATTTCCCTAATTTTGTCAGAAACCCATAAATAGGGATTCCCACTAGGGCACCAAGTCCAAATACATTGCTTTAAATCAATCACATTCACACAATAGTGCTTGTTTGAACAAGCCTTTCTCTGTAATTGATGACAGCAGCGGAAAAAATGGCCCAGATATAGATAGGTGGGTGCGAGAGAGGCAGTCTGAGAGGGAGTAGTATTCCTGGGCCTTATTCTTTTTGTTGCTGGCTGCTAAAAGAGTATATTGCAGAAGAGAAAGCATCTTTATTTTTAATGATAGTAAAAGTACCATCAAAATGAGAGTAGCGATCAGCCTTTACATTTTCTATCACCTGAAGAAATGGAAAGAGTACATGAAATATTGAGTGATTTTCAAATTTGTGAGCACATTGGGACAATGCATACCACGTCAGGCAAAAATCTGTTCACTTAACTAGATCCATAAATAGAGATGAGCATCAAGTTGAAAACATAACTTCTCAAGCCCTCTTCTTCCCTGCCATCTAACTTTCCTAGACAGTCAAGTGCATGCTTATATCATGCATCATGATGCAGATCAGAGACCTTGAAGCAAGCACCAAAAAGCTAGCTCTGGGGTTGGAAGCAGTTGGAAGCAGAATTCAGTCCAGCTTCATCAGCTTGGACTGAATTGATTTAACTATTCTACTTTGGGACCTGAGCTCCTTTCTCTATGCAGCCCTGCACTATGTAAGTAAATATGGATCTGTTTTATGATACTGGGCTGCATTGCAGAAACATACGCGAAGTGTCATCAGAAAAGTTCCTTTAGATGATGCTATGCATATGTATAACTGGACACACTCATGACCTGCCTTGATGGCACCAAGCAACTGTCATTTAACTGCTGCCAAGGACTTCACATGCTGGACTGCTCTGCCTCTTATGTCCAGCCCCATGGTATTTTACTTAAACATTCCATGTGAAGTTAGGCAACAGCACTGAAGAAGTCACCACTTCTAGTCTAAGCAGGTTAAGCACCTCTGAGATCTGGCTTGAGCAACATACAGTGTTCAAGGATTATACACAATCTGCACCATTTTCTGTCGCTCTGCGTAAGTCAGAATGATGTGTTCAGCTCCAACATGGGTAGAAGTAAAGCCAGTTTTGTTTATATTTTTATTTCTCCATCACCAATTAGGACACTGAAATCTTCATTGTAACTCAGCTCAGACTTTCACATTGATGTCATGTGTCATTTTGTATGACTTCCTTGACAGCCTAAGTGAAATTTCCTTCTAGTAAGTCTGTAACTTTGTGTTGTTTGACCTAATCGATATATGTCCAGTTAACAGTTCTGAACACAGAAGTACATGAAGTTGCTTTTATCTGAATTATCTCCTGAATCAGTTCCAGTAATCTCAATTTACCACTTCAGTCTATATCTTCTTCTCTCCTTCTCCATCTTTCTCCTGCTGCAGCCCTGGAAATGCAGCCCATCTGTTCTTTGCTATTATAACATTGCAAATTACAATTGTACCTAAAGCTGGTTTGTTTTTTGGTTGGTTTGTTTCCCCTTGATGCCAGCATTTAACATTTAACACTTGGGGCTATGGAAGAGGTGGAAGTCAATCATTGCTACTTGCAGTGTTTAATGTTTGAATGTTTCATCTAATCCAGTAGGAAAAGTAGCCACTCTAATCTGTATGCTTAAATACAGTATAAATAGAATTCTAATTACCATAACCAGAAATATCATTTTTATTCTAAGATCATGAGGTAACATCAACAAAATCCCATGGAATACTACCAGTACTGCCCCACTGCAGTGTTAAAGCAACTCTAACAGAATTAACTATTGGGCATTTTTCAGGCTAGAAAAATACTGGATTCCCTAGGCATCAGTTAACATTTAAGGGTTGCATCATTTCTCTGTCCAGTTTAATCACTTAATATACACCTCAACTCCCTTGATTTACAGAGTTTTGACTGTGCACAGTTCACTTTTATGTTCTCCAGGAAATTTAGGGGACAGTGGTATCATCTCTACCCCCAATTCAAATAAGATCTCCGTCTGTTCAATCAGCAGTCAAAAAGATGAAGATAATTTACTTTCAGTCAGATTTTATTACTTCTAGTACCCTATTCTCAAATGATTTCTGAATGATTCTGGCACAGAACTAACTTAAGTAATAATATAAAAAAAAATTAAAAATTGTTTACTATTAATTTATTCAGAAAAGGAAGTTGATGAGGAAAGCAGGTGACTACAGTTCAGTCTGAGATGCCCCTTGTTACCATATTTATTTTCTAGCGTGAAGGACAAATTATGTTCTTTTACTGTGTCTAATAGGCAAGTTGCAAATCTCTTGGTACAGTATTCCAGGATTTA
The DNA here is from genome assembly GCA_030449065.1 of Oceanodroma leucorhoa. NCBI lineage: Eukaryota > Metazoa > Chordata > Aves > Procellariiformes > Oceanodroma > Oceanodroma leucorhoa. The sequence goes on along the minus strand of JASVER010000151.1, from coordinate 1,657,638 downwards.
TTTTATTGTAAATAACTGCTAACATGATTTAACAGAGAAATGAAAAGTTACCCCTGTTCTCTCCTCTATTAAATTACTTTCTCACATCCTAAATAATAATGCACTTTTCCAAAACAAAAATATTTTCTAAAATTTACTTTTTCCCATGTGCGTCGTGAATTACTAACTTTTGCTATTGTGATAAGACTCAGTGTATTTACTTCATTGATATTAGGATATGCAATGCAACAGTCATTAATTTAGTAGTTTGAGATAAAATGACATCTTTTCTGTTTCAATCATATAATTGCCTTAAGTATTCCAATGTTAACTACATTAAATATGTTGGCTTGAGTTTCAGCATTAGTAATCTTTTTATTGACACCTATAAGACACAGCTACTAATATAACAGTAGCATACAAGTTAATCTTTTCATATTTATTTTCTAACATTACAGTAAAATAAAAACTTTATTTAGAACTGAATAAGCTGCCCAGAGCACAGATGCTTTGTGCTTCAGTTTACTACCCATCTGCTCTTTGGCAACAGAGGTATGAGCCTTATATGGGGCATACTTAGAAGTGCGCTTTCAACAGAGTGCATTGAGAATTTTGTATGCAACTTGCTGAAACTTGAATTGGAAATCACAGCCATCAGTTTACCTCACTAAGATGATAATAATACCCTCTTCCACAAGGCAGAAGAGGTATTTTTGAAACTCAGGCATGCTAATCTGTGTGGTGTTCTCACTGAAGATGGTAGATTCAAAGGAGAGAAGACATACCATATACTCTGTTCTATCATCATAAAATAAAAATGCTGTATTTCTGTCTGTCCTCATTCTAATTTTGACACCCCCAAAAAATATTACTGAGAGTTGCACAACTTGTCCTGCTGACAACTGTATATTATTTCCCTGTAGCAAAGTTTTAGCTCTTATAAGAGCCTATGTGCTCCAAATTGTTTGGTCAGAGTAAAACAAAACTAAAGAATAATTATAATTTAAATGTAAGAACAAAATTTTAGAAGAAAAGGACAGAGTAGCAGATCAATAGATTAAGTGAGAATAGAAAGAACTGATTCCACTTTAAAAAAAAAAAAAATTAAAAATTGGGGGGTGATGGAGAAACAGGAAGATCTAGAATGTAACAGATGGCCCTGAAAAGCAGAGTGGAAATTCACTGGAACAAAGAATTGCAACAATAAGATATAGAAAAGACCAAAGGCAGTAGATAGCTATGGAAAAGTAAGTAGGTTCTGGTGGTAAACACTAAAAGTGAGCAGTAGCACAGCAGGAGAAGCCACAGGAGAAGTGAGGCATGAATTGTGCAGATTACCATTAAATACTGTCTGTTGTGTTATATGGTTGAAGAGAAGATTGTGAGGAGTTGTTTAGGTGACTTAGAGGGTTGAGGTGCAGCATCCCAACGGCACAGACCAAGAGTTCTATTCTTCAAGGATATTATCTAGCACTTGAATGATGCGGTAGGCACTACTGACATATTTTAGTTACCTCTTAAAAGGGCAGCCTAGACCTGCGGAGGAACTGCATATGTGGGCAGAGCACCTCTACGAGAAGATGAGTACTATTAACTCTTTACTAGCTAGCTTACAACTAGTTGCATATGACTTTTGTATGTTTTAGTTCTGTGTTTCAAGAAATTGTACTGTGTTGAATTCGCCTAGGTGTCTGAAGGACATAAATTAGCGAAGCTGTTTACTTCTTGCCAAGCTTCCAGCTATGAAGGAGAGCGCCATTACGTGCTCTGCGCTGGATTGTGCTGGAGTAATTTATTCGTATTCATGATTATGTGAATACCTTCAGTTTGTGTTTTGTTCCTGCCATTATCTGATTACTTCAGGGTCTTTTTCTGGTTACATTTTTCTCATGCTTTTCAACCGCAGATGTTTAAGGGTAGTTAGGTGCTTAATTGCTGTGGAAGATCTGTGAAATACCACTGTAATAGATATTAAATACAGCCTTTCTCAGTTTGGAATTTTTCAGCACTGACTTCTTCTGTAGAGAAAGGTGAGCAGTCTGGGCCAGATTGCTAGGTATATCTAGATGCAAGGCTTCAGGAAAAGACACTGTGCTAACTGAAGATGCAGAAGTTCTGTACCCCTCCCTCCTATGATACTCAGGATCAAAAGGAACTGTATCAACTTTCCTGCTCTTGCTTTTAGAAATGCAGCTGTAAAAGTTTGATTTGCTTTTGTTATTTAACGGCTATGCAAGACTTGTGTTCATACAAGCATTGTACTTTTTTTAGGAAAGAAAAGAACATTTTGGTTTTATATTCTGTCTTTTACTCTTGGAAATGATGAGTTGTCCCTTACTGACATCTGCCTTTGATTATCACTCATCCCAATGCACAGACAACCTGTTGGAATTGTGCATTAATAGTACAGCATGTACAGAAAGATGTCACCAGGGTTTTCATGGATAATAAGCTTTTTAAAATATCTGTCTCATTTCAAATATAAACCTGAAAAGATATTAATGACCTTGCTCCTAACCTAGAATAAAGTGAGACATTCATTTGTTGCAAATTGGTACAGCTTCTTTGACTGTTTGGCACTAACCTGATTTACACATAAAAAGAGTCTGGCCCAGTGATGGTAAATGTATTTCCTGCACCATTTTAGCTGTTTGTTCTTGTTTCATCCCTAATCCTGTGTTTGGATGACATGAAAAAGAAATTCAGAAATATTGTACACATGACTTGGAGAAGATTTGTTTACCTTGGCTTTCAGATTCCCTCCTCTCCCAAGGGGGAATTATAACTCCCACTGAATTTTAACTTCCACTAAAGTCTTTGAAAAGAAGGGCAGGATATCTTTCAGAATTTAGCTTGCAAATAAATGTGAGGGTCGCTTGCTGGCAAAGGAATAATAACATAGCTAATCCTGCAGAGGTGCATTCTGGTTTAATTCAAATACAGCATTGTCTACCCACATACCAAGAAATTTTCAATAGTCTCTTGCTCACCATGTATCCATGCAGAAGTTTGAAGGCTGTGTATTTTTGTGTAACAGGCAAGTACCAAGAGTCTTGTTCCATGCGGTGAGGATCTGTGTATCTGTACCATTAACAAAGTCTATTTTATTATACCATGAAAAGAGCTGAATCATGCTGCCTTGAACGTTTCCCTATATTTACAAGGCCTCCTACAATGCAGCTGACTAACACAACAGTGAACACTTAATAGTAAGGGCAGTGGCCTGGCCAGCAATAGGTGTTGCTGTGAGAATGGCCCAGAAGCAGCAAGTGCTTCTCTGGGACTGTGGAGTGAGCTGCAGTTAGCAGGGAGTGAAGCCATTCCTTCTCTGTGTTGCAGTTATGTTTTCCTGCCTTTTTTTTTTTTTTTTTTTTTTTTTTTTTTTTTTTATTTTTATTTTTTTGAGGGGGTGGGAGGAAGGGACATAAGAGGGGTGGTTAGTAATTTTTCAAAAATGACAAGCACAATTTTCACTTCTGGAGGAAGATGCGGGGAAAGACAGAAATATTTGGGAAGGTGAAGCAACAGCTGAGTCTGCTTGTGTATCGGTAATGCAAGTGCCATTTTTTATTTTGATTTTTCAGCTGTGGCAAGGCCAAGAGTGGGGGAAAATATCATGGGCTAAAATGTACCAAGAAAGACCATTAACTTTGAAATGTGGCAGAATGATCCAGGACCTCGACAACAGTCATGGTCTCCAGCCTGAATACGCTCCTACTTGCTGAAAGAACGGGGATGCGATGAAGAAAGGGACATCAGCCATTTCCGACCATCTGTGTTCTCTCTCCTGACCCTTCTCTCCCCCTCCGAGTGCCACGTGGCGACTGGTGCACCAGGAGCTCTCTGCCAGGCAGCAGCGAGGCTGGCTGCTTCCAACAGGATGGCACAGTCAGGGCTGTCTCATGTACACGTTTCATTAGGAGTATATTTCACTGATATAGGTGGATTTTGTGAGTCATCTATGCTGTTTCTGACATTACATAGGAATAAGGCAAGATTCTTCAAGCAGTGTAAATAACTGACATACTAACCACCCAAAACTGCTCGTAATTTCATCTCCTTTCAGTATAAATTTAGTAATATTTAAATCTCTTCATCTTTGGAAGTAAGCTGTATTAGGTCCCCCATCAGCTTGTGGACAGAAATTACTTCTGGGTGCTTCTCTGCAAAGCTCTCCATCAGTGAGGTGACAAATAGGGTGGTCTCCAGCTAATGACACTATATCATGCCTATGAACTCTATGAACTTTTCCTAACAGGCATTGCTTTTCTTTTGAGTGTTTTGGACTTCAGCTACATACTTTTCATCTTATTATATGACTTATGCAAGTTGTAGACCACACATGGTGGACCGAAAAATTTGTATATAATGAAGGATGGAAAGAGCTATTTGAATTTGCCTTCTGCTAGCACACTAATTCTTGCCTCACATAATTCTAAATTGTAAAATGTAACAGTGACAGAGATTAAACATGGAAACAAATGACCCAGCAATGTATTAGTTGTTTCCTTGTTTTCAGTCAAGTTATTTTTCTAAAACATTTGTCGGAAATAAATCAGAAATTAAGGATTTGATAATGAAATTAACAAATGAAGTTCTGTACCCTGCAGGCTGCAGGAGGAGGCTAGATTAATCTGGATCACAATGAGCACTTTGAGTGTTAAAGGCTGTCAATTAAATTGAAAATTAATTGTATGTATTTTCATGCTAGTAATTAGAAAGATTAAGAAGGTTTTGTTACATCTCCAGAATATCCGGTAATTTAGATTTATAGGTCATAGGATATCATTAGTCATGCTCATTGGATGCCAAATCAGTTTTTAGTGGGAATACTGATTTTGTGTTTTGACATTTGTTTTGGAAGAGGGAAAGGGAAGAGGTCACTTGTTTGATTTTATTTATTTGCAGCCACCCAAACAGACTGATCGAACTTGGCTCTGTTGCATGGTAACTTTCACTGCTGTCTCCATGTGACAAGACCCTGAGTTGGCCTAAGTTTTAGATGGGTCTGATGGATCTTTAGACCAAAAGCTGTAAAATCAGTTTGTATTTGAACATAAGCGAAAAAACGTGGTTTTGCAAACAGACTAACCAGAATGAATTGGAACAGGAATAAGGCCAGCTCTTTTCTTTCAGGCTTGCTCTTAGTCAAGAACATCTGCAATTTTTTTTTGGATTGCAACAAACTCTTTAAAGTCTCCTCTAAGTCTCCAGATAACGGGATGCCATCCAGAGGGACCTGGACAACCTCAAGAAGTGGGCCCATGTGAACCTCATGAGGTTCAACAAGGCCAAGTGCAGGGTCCTGCACCTGGGTCGGGGCAACCCCCGGTATCAGTACAGGCTGGGGGATGAAGGGATTGAGAGCAGCCCTGCCGAGAAGGACTTAGGGAGTACCGGTGGACGAAAAGCTGGACATGAGCCAGCAATGTGCACTTGCAGCCCAGAAGGCCAACCGTATCCTGGGCTGCATCAAAAGCACCGTGGCCAGCAGGTCGAGGGAGGTGATTCTGCCCCTCTACTCTGCTCTGGTGAAACCCCACCTGCAGTACTGCATCCAGCTCTGGAGTCCTCAGCACAAGAAAGACATGGACCTGTTGGAGCGGGTCCAGAGGATGGCCATGAAAATGATCAGGGGGATGGAACACCTCTCCTATGAGGAAAGGCTGAAAGAGCTGGAGTTATTCAGCCCGGAGAATAGAAGGCTTTGGGGAGACCTTRTTGYRGCYTATCAGTAMTTAAAGGGGRCTYATAAGRAAGAYGGRGACAGACTTTTTAGCAGGGCCTGTTGTGACAGGACAAGGGGGAATGGTTTTAAACTACGAGAGGGTAGATTTAGATTAGATTTAAGGAAAAAATTTTTTACAATGAGGGTGGTGAAACACTGGAACAGGTTGCCCAGAGAGGTGGTAGATGCCCCATCCCTGGAAACATTCAAGGTCAGGTTGGACGGGGCTCTGAGCAACCTGATCTAGTTGAAGATGTCCCTGCTCACTGTGGGGGGGTTGGACTAGATGACCTTTAAAGGTCCCTTCCAACCCAAACTATTCTATGATTCTATGATTCTATGATAAAGTTTCTTTTCTTTTTTTTTCATCACCTCTATAATTTGGCTGTGTTTCTGCTGCCTGCTCCTCTCAGAAGTCTCTGTTGTGYTCCAGATGCACAGCTTGCTGAACACTCATTCCTGGGCTCCTTTACCCTGCACTCAAGGAAGTATATTTTTTGTCTTTTGTGTGAACATGCTCAATTGCAGAAGAAGGCACAGTCTCCCAAGGTGGTCTGCAAAATAAGGCATAACATTGTTTAAGTCTTATTTTTTTGACAAATATTAGCCTTAATTTTTATTTTCCTAAATAAATTTTATGTCCTGATATTAGTTTTTGTGTAACCATTGGATTAAAACTCCAATTTCAATAAAATAAAAGTAAAAATAATAAACTATCTTTCCCAATCTAGAAAGAAATAACAGAATATCTTTTGGCCAATTACATTTTTAGCACTCAGGTAAATTTTCAGGCAACACACATTGCAGTTTTTATTATGTATTTGTGTATGACTTTTTTCCCAAACTCACACATTCAAGATTTAGAAAAACAGAAGTTTTTTGTCCCATATTATTTTATTATTATAATACAGTGCTGTCGTGGCTTAACCTCAGCTGGCAACTAAGCCCCATACAGCCGCTTGCTCACTCACCCCTAGTGGGATGGGGGAGAGAATCGGAAGAGTAAAAGTGAGAAAACTCGTGGGTTGAGATAAAGACAGTTTAATWGGGAAAGCAAAAGCCGCGCATGCAAGCAAAGCAAAACAAGGAATTCATTCACTGCTTCCCATCGGCAGGCAGGTGTTCAGCCATCTCCAGGAAAGCAGGGCTCCATCACGCGTAACGGTTACTTGGGAAGACAAGTGCCATCACTCCGAACGTCCCCCCTTTCCTTCTTTTTCCCCCAGCTTTATATGCTGAGCATGATGTCATATGGTGTGGGATATCCCTTTGGTCAGTTGGGGTCAGCTGTCCCAGCTGTGTCGCCTCCCAGCTTCTTGTACACCCCCAGCCTGCTCGCTGGTGGGGTGGGGTGAGAAGCAGCAAAGGCCTTGACTCTGTGCAAGCACTGCGCAGCAGTAACTAAAACATCCCTGTGTTATCAACACTGTTTTCAGCATGWATCCAAAACATAGACCCATACTGGCTACTATGAAGAAAATTAACTCTATCCCAACCAAAACCAGCACAAGTGCTTTGGAAAGCTATGTATTTATGACTGTGTTCTGTAACCAAAGCATAAGACTATTCCACCCACGTAGTAGAAGCACACTTCTAAGTTAAGCAAACAGACTCAGACATAAATACACCAAAATAATGTAACCCATGCTGACGCATATGTATACATTTTCACCAAAGCCTAAACACTGAACTGTGGAAGGATTTGCTTGTGGTTTTGTCTATGGCACAAACTATGTGGTGGATGAGTGGGAATTTTAAGGTCCAGTCCTAGACCCATATTTCCTACGTTCTTTAACTTATATCTGATGTGATCTGGGGTTTCCAGACAGAAATAGAGGAGACAGAAAGCTCATGATTTTATAAACTAGTATGTAAAGCAATGTCGCCTTGTTGGAGGGAAAGGGGAATATTAGACTTACTTAAACATAGTTATGTTACAGTTACATAGCTATTCTATGTATGTATGTACTAACTATACCCTTGTSTAGCATGTCACTATAGTTACATAGTTGAATTTAGGTAGAATTTCCAGTGAAACACTCCTTCAAAAGTAGGTTATTGTCACCAAACATAAAACAACTTGTGCTTTTGGAGAAGGGAAGGTATTTTTATGCCTGCATTGCATTGGGTTCTGTGGAACATATGGCTCTTAAACAGGGCAGGAAAAGTCACATAAGGTGGCTTAACAGCTCGTACATCTACTCGTTTTTACAAAGATATCAGCGTGCATTTCAATAAATTTATGTTTAGGCAGACAGATGAGGAAATATTAAGTTAAAAATCAGTAGGGAAGCCATTAATACATAGTCAATGGTAAAATTTGATTCAGCTTTCTGTCTGATAGCTCATCAAACACAGGATTTTGGAGTTAACAGCTAAACATTTGGTACTGATCCTGATTAAGCATGCTCAAGAACAGTTATTCCTTTCTTATTCTAAATCAGTTTTTGAAAGATTTCATAAGAGGCCATTCTTTGTCTAGTGAAACACATCAGTATTCTACATACTGTTAAGCTTTCTTACATTCTTACCCTGCAACAAAAATGAAGGTAGCTTGCACCTCCATATGTGAATGTGGACACTTCATTAGATACACTAATGGTCCCATTTGCCAAGTACATTTCAATACAATTAAAATATGCTTCCAACAGAATGTGGGATAAATTAGTCATGAGCTGGTATGAGACACAGAGTAAGTTCAAACACAATGCATCTGATATAGGAAACTAATTTCTACTTCCCCAGGGTTTCCTTTCCTCTCTTTAAAATGCAAAAGGCATAGTTCCTAGATGTTTGCTGTTGTACAGAAACTTAGCATTTTTGGTTCATTAGATGCACCTAATCCTGTACACTGTGCTTAACTTTTTACCTGTGAGTGAACACTACAGTGGATACCAGTGTCACGGTGTTTCATCCATCCAAAAAGCAGTCCTGCTGGACTCACAGACAGAGGTACCCTTTCTGAATTTGCCTTATGAAACTGCAATCATCCCTTGCAGTGTCCTCGGCAGCTCTCTCCTCATAAGACAATCTCTTTTAGTGGTATTATTTTACATGTATAGAACCTGAAAAACCTTGTTATGCCATGCCAAAAGCTTTGATATGGCTATTGTATATTTCTTGCCTGACACTTCCAATATGGAAATTACCATTCAGAAATGTTTTTAGTATATTGATCAAACAAACCTGTTCTTTCAGATTAGTGGACATGATTCTTTATAACTTGCATGGGGATTGTATCCAGAGCTACCTGTCAGAATCTCATTTTCTTGGCCATTGTACAGACATACCATAAGAGACAAACTCTCTTAGAATGAGTGTGTGTAAAATGTGAAAACACAGCGTGAGTTGGCAAGAATGAGGTAGCAGTAAAAGCAAGCAAATTACTATGCCATTACTGAAGTCTCAACTTTGCTTAGATGTTGTGAGTGTGCAGCACACTGTGTGGTTGCTGTGTGCTACTACACAGAGAAATTTGTAAGTACAAATATCACTCCTATTCATAATGGGCATAAACACAAGATTTTGCAACCCTTTTCAGAAGGATTAAAACTTTAGTTTTAGCATAAGCACAACAGGAAAATAAGTTTAGCTTCTGCAGGGTGGGTGGGGTTTTTCTGGTTTTGTTTGGGTTTTTTTGTGACCTGAAATACTAAGAATTCTGTTCTACATTAGATTCGGATTTGGGTCTTTAAAGTGTTTAAACTGCTCTAAATTAATCTAAAAAATAAAAGCATCCACACCACTAGGGAAACTCTGTCAGAGGCACCAGATGCTAGACTTGTGCATATTCTTCAAAAGCAATCAGTCTACTTCTAAAAACCACTTCTAAGATCTCCTCTTATGACCAAGCTACTATTTTTTTTCCCCAGGAGCTAGCTCATATAAGAAGCTTTTCTTCTTTCAAGTACAGTTTCCTGTTCACAGAGATTAAAAAAGCACTATATTGATAACAAGTATAGGTCTTCTGACTAAGTGCTGTTTAGGCAAGCCCAGGCCTGACCACTTCTTAGTCTTTCGTGTGGGTAGTGACCGATTGAATGAGTTTGTGATCTCAGTCCAGTTACCAATGACATGTATCCTTTTCACATGAAAAAAACCAACAGTATTGTCACCTCTCCAAGTAACTAGCTTAGAGAAGTAAAGCTCTGAATGAAATTTTCAGGTGGAACTTTCTCCTTCAGAGTGCTTTGATACCTTAGATCTGTCCTGTACCCCACAAAATATTTGTTATGAACAAACATTAAAGCATTTAATTTGAAAACATAGTCAAGCGCCAGCTTGAAGTATTTTTTGTCTATAAAAACTCTTCTTATATAGAAATACTCTTACTATTTATTTAATCAGATGAAACATTGTTTCTGTATAGCTTGTATGACGTTGACATATATGCTTGAGCACTGGAAATAACTGCAACACAGTAAGATTTGCAATGCCATCCCACAAACATCTGACTGATGTGAAATGGTTGCAGGCATTTGTCTTAAATCCTAAAAAATGCACAGCTGTAATACAATTAATGTATAATCTTATCTTTGTAAGCATACTAAATTGTAGTGTACTGGGTAATCTCTATTGTTAATGATAATTCACCTTATTCCTAAGGCTAGCTATGCTGGACTAGTGATCAAACTATGCTTTCCGTTCTGAGCAGTCTTAGAAAATGTATTTTTCTGTTTCTTTTCTGTTCACATTGATTTTTTTTCTATAAATATATATATCATTAAATCGCTGCCATTTTCAAAATCTTTTTATAAAACTTGAAGAGAGCACTTGAAGAGAGGTCTTCTAGAAGGCTCTTTTGGGTCCTTATCAATCTAATCTTATGTTTAAAGATCAGTTTTCAAAATCCTGCTAGGATTCAGCATACCTTGGATTTAATGATGTTCAAATTCATTTCAGTTCTCCTGGCTTAGGAGCATCACTGTTTGCACTTGAAATTTCAGATTAATTTGGACCAAATATGATTAATATGAAATAAACTAAATAAGCTAATATAAAATAAACTAAACTAAAACTAAAACAATATTTTCATGCTAGTCAAACAGAATAAAATGGCTTTATGGAGACTATTGTTTGTCTTTTTGAAATACTGTTGTGTAAAGAATCTCAAAGGGAAAAAATATAATATTTAAGTCGCATTGCTGAAAATTTACTGTTCTTTCTATTTTTCAGTTTTATAAAAAAAGACATCCACCATTTTTAAGGGCTCTGACCTGTAAATCAGACTATTTTTAAAATAAATAGCTTTTAAAATAAAAAAAAGTTTAGGGTTATTATACAATATCTTGATTTGTGTACTTGGAACTCAAAATGCATTTTGAAAAACATAGTCAAAAGTAAGAACTGATGCTCTTTAGAGGTAATTTCACTGTAAGGTTCTTTTAAAAGAAAGGGAATTTTAGCTCCTTAATTTCATAATTACAGCTTTTCTTTTTATGGAAACACAAAATTTTGGAAAAAGAAAGCAAATAAAATGAAATTTCATGATACTTTAAGGGACTCATTCCAAATGTATAAACTTAACACCTTTTCAATTTATTTTTCTTTTTCTTTAGAAGTCAAAGCATATAAAGACTACAGCAAAATTAATAGTTCACTACCGCAAGCTGCTAAACAACTTTACTTACTTTTGTTTCAGTGAAGTTCAGCGCTGTGTAGGCATTGCTGTGAGCACTTTGGAGATATGGACTGAATGTTCAGGAGCTGCCTCTATGAGTTGAGATGAATTCCTTCTGACTAAGTGTTAACCATGTAAACTGTGACAGTCTAGTCAGTATGACTATTTGTTGCAAGATTAGTATGTGCATAGCACTTTGAGAGAGCTCTACACTGTTCTAGGGTCTACCAATATATCAGTAAAACAGCAGCTGTGGTTCACCTCCTCTCTCCTGTAGTACTAGTAAAATTTCTACTAGACAAGCAGAAGATTTGCTATTATTGAAATCCTAATTAAAGTCCATTGCTATGGTTTTTACTATTATCTACTTTGTACTTATGTATTTGTACATAACTAGGCATATTAGGTATACTTTTTAAGGTTTCTTAGAAACGCTGCCTATACCTTACTGACATATATGTAGAGTCAGAAACTGCTGTAAAGGAGCAGCAACAAAACACTTCCTGCTGGCATACTGTAATGGAGTAATCAAAACAAACACCAAGGAAATAAATTATTTCACTCTTGAACAGACCTGACAGTGAAATTGCACAACCTTTGATTTTTTCCTCCCTTAAAATAAAGTGAATAAAGCTCCTTGAGTGTTTGTTGTGATGATGGTATTTAAGATTATTTTGGAATATCCTTTGTAACATATTTTTATATTTTCAGCTTTATAGCTTCTTCTGTCTGTAAAGAACTGGTCTCTGGAACTAAAGTTGGGATACACAGAGAAAAGGGTTTGCACATGTCAATTGAATTAAAAAGGCTTTGTCAGCTCCATAAAAAAATGTCTAATGCATGAACTAAACTGTATTTAATTGGTTAATTTTGTGAGTGCTCTGAAGTGAAAGCACAATATCAGTCTTAAATGGTATTATTAAAATAGATGATCTCTCTATTACATGATCTGTGAATTTTTATAAGTAAACCTTTTCAAGCTTGACTCATAGTCATAAGCAAATTTATATCGTAACTATTTTAAGCATAACCAGAACTTCTCTCTTTTTTTTTTCTGTAAAAGCAGATCGAGTTACTCCATCTCTAATGTCACAAGTTAATTTCTTTTAAAAATATGAAACAGTAAAATTAATACCTTGAATTATTTTTTTTAAATCACTGTATTATTTCAAGGAAAAATGATCACTTCAGCTAGCTATGAAAAAAAGAATGTCACCATATTAGCATGTCATCATATGCTAATATTGTCAGCCTGATTCAAATCTAGTCCCTCTGTAATGCCAATCCTGCTTTCCTAAGGAAGCTTAATCTAAAAGGCTGACCACTAGTTGTGTATTCTTACACCTTGGAAATCATATATTCTGTGATTTTTCTGCATACAGTTAGTACTCCTCCTGTACCAGTGATACAAATTAAATTTAGATCATATATATCCAAGTAGATGTTAAAAAAAGCTTAGGAACCTGAGTACCTGTTGAAAAAGTGTGCCTTTTTCTTCAGTAAATGCCACAACTGACACATTTTGAAATTTTTATGTACCCATAACTACTGAATAATTTTTGTTATTCATATAAATATCCAAGCACATTTTTAAATCTCTTAATCGCCCGTTTTCTTTTAAATTTCTTTTTATTTGATTAATTTTTGCCATGGCTTCATTGCACCCCTAGCTTTTGTATTATGGGAGAAGGTGTAGAAGCAATCATGATACGGAAAATAATACATGGCCAAATTCAAGTAAATCTGTATGAGGTAATATTCACCTTTATGTCTGAACTACCACTACTTCATCCTCCAAGGGAATAATGGTGACTGACGGTAATCCTTTCATACTCAGCATCCTATGGTGTGTTGCACTTTGTTGTGTCAAGGACTTGTTCTTTTTCTTTTTGACTCTTCTTTTTGTTGATAATTGATCACTTCTTTTATATAATTTGTGCAAGATCATGCAAAAATGTGACAGCAAATAGCAATGTAAAAATCTATCAGTAAATGAAAAAAGCTACGAAAAAGCAATCTGCAATAAAGAAGCTGGTTTGGGAAACAAACTTGAAAACAAGAATCCCCTTAAATTAGATTTCTAGGCTCAGTCACATATTTTAGACCTACAACACAGCAGCGAGATACCACTAACGTGGGAAATCTGAGTTTTGGATCAGTTCCTAAGTTTTGTTTCTTGCATATCTTGGAGATCAAAGTACTCACTTTTTTAGGAAGGTACAAAACCATTGGAAACCAATGAAAAGAATTAGACTTCAATGAAGCTAAATTCTGTAAGAGTGTCGTGCTCATCACTTGGATTGTAGCGAGCTGTCACGCCAGCTGACTCTCACAGTCTCATTATCAGTATTTTGGCTCCATTTCCCCACACTGCTTCTTTTCTTGTTTTCTATTCACAGGAGACATGTCTCCCACTGTAAAAGCGTAACTCACACTTTTTTTTTTCATCTCTTTGATAATGCTGTAGACATTCCTAGTGTAAAACAAATAAGTAAATAGCGTAATCCTGGAGCAAAATCATAAAAGACCTTGTTCTTTTTTTCAGGTGCCCTGGATAGCTTGTTTTACACATTGTCCAGTATCACATTTCTGAAAAATATCAGAGAAGACTAAAGGTATTCAACACAAACGCAATTTCCATGGTGAAATTGTAAGATTACATTGAAGCTGGTTTATTCACTGGAAATTTCTGTACATGCATCTTGCACTCTTTTTCCTGCTTTCTTTACCCTTTGATTTGCATGACATTGTAGATAGCTCGATGTATATATGCAAACAAAATTCTTCCTACCAGAAACTGTTTGGTATCTGTTCGCCCTTGTTGCTTATCCCCCCTTGATTTCAGTGATGTCATGAAACACCGTCCGTTGCCATGGCAACGATCAGCGGTGTGTGGCATGAGCTGCGATGATTACAGGTCTGCACTGCTCCACTGTTTTTTCCAGTCAGCTCACAGAGACATCTTTTGTTTCACAGTATAGTCCAGGTTGTGTTATTAACACGCTTAACCAATTTTGTGCTTATATAAGTGCCTGTCACTGTAGAAAATACATTCCCCAAAAGGCTTCCCATACACCCTTTTGTGTACGTGCGTAGACACACTACCCTAGCTAGTATTTACGCCTTTGAGTGACATTACCTTATATATATGGAGAAGGGCATACGGAAGGGTTAATTTCTGGTGTGAAACAGCACTTAAGTCAATTCTTCTTCTTAGGCCGAGAGGCAAACAGGCCCAAGCAGAAGAATGGGGGAAGTGGTAAGTAGTTATTAAATGATGGGGGAGAGTGCTGTGCAGGGGGCTTTCCCTTAACAAACACTGTCACAGAAATCCCCCTCTTTTTTTTTCTTTTCTTTTTAAGAACAAAGGTTGAGCTGTGATTTACAACCCACATCCGTGTTCTGAAAAGAGAGTTTCCTTATGACATGTCTGCCTGTGGAAGAACTCTGATTCAGCTGTTGGAGACACACAGCCATGGTTCAGCCTTTCTCACATGGCACGTAACAAACATTTCTTATTTAGTTACAGTTTGCATCTGGAGGCAAGGTGGACAGAAAAGCTCATTCTGCTTAATTTTGGAATCATCAACGCCTCATACCAAGATGTAGCTGTGAGCTCTCATGCACAATTTATTAATGTGAAATAAGCTCAGCTAGCATTTATCTGCACTTTTGCATTGGGTTAGCAAATTCTTTTGTCAAATTGTTCCCAAATGCTTGCCAAGTACAGTATAAAAACCATAAAGTTTTCTGCTTGTCAAGTATTTACCTAAATCTCCCTCTCCAAACTTTTTGACTATGTTATTGTATGTAGTATCTCTTGGAAAGTTAGGGGRAAAAAAAGAATACAAATATTCTATCCATTTCTTGTCCTCCATTAAGTGCATAACTGAATTTCCCTTTCCATTCCCAAACCACCCATAATCCTCATGAAAACTGTTGAACAAAACTGCAAAGGTGAGAAACAATACAAGTGGGAGGAAGTGTTCTGCTACATGGTGCAGAGGTGCAATACTCCTGTACCTTGGCAACACTGTCAGGGAAAGGATCTGTGCATGACTTTGTATAAATCCTTCCTGTTTTCAGAGTCATGGGACTCTCAAATTTTGTTTAGTTTAGCAAATAATGTGGTGCGAAAGAATGGATGCATACAGCAAAAGAGTTGGTGCGTCCCTGGAGCACATCTTCCAATTTTTGTTACAGCCAAAAGGTTGCAAAAAGTGAGAGTTTGCTCACTTGAGATCGAAGTACAGCAAATGTGGACAATGGGATTCACTTCAGAAATGGTTTTCCCATCTGAATTGAAATTTGACCCTGAATTGAAAGCTGCCCAGGGATGTTACAACCCTTGTTGCTAATGCCTTTCTTTAATGGAAAGCCGGTTTGTTTGTCTTTGGTTTTCAACTGAAAAAAAAAAAAGTGTTATGTGCTCACATTCTCTGGATAACACTTGAACAGTCCTGAACTGCGCTTCATCGTATGTTTTGCTCCCATATTTAGATTACAGGCTACCTAGGGGACTTCAAATATTTCAGGGGTTTCCTTTGTCTCCAAGGAGAAACTTTAAATGTATTTGAAAAATATCATAAAATAATATATTTAATGCTGTATAAACATTCCTAGCATAATATCTTAAAATACTAACTGAAGAAGATACTTTGCATTCATTTTTTAATTCACCCTTTACTCTCAAAATGGGAGCCTTAGGGAAAGAAACCTGCCTTTTTTAAAAAGCAAGTCAGCCAAACAATTCCTCTATATGTTCTTTCCTCTTCAAAAAACCTACAAGAACTGGTCATAAATATGTGATGAAATCTGTCAATTAATTTGGCCATTTTGTATTACTGTTTTAAAAACAGTGACAAAAGGAAGGATTTATTGCTCCTCTGCTGGAATCAAAGATACTCTTTGATAAGCAGTGATCTTTCTTCATCTCTCTGAGAAAACAGTTTACATTGAGATCACTGTATATTTTAAATTATTTAATGGAGTTTATATATATATATATATATATATATATATATAAAATATTTCTCATTTAACCACTGGCTCTTACTTTTCTTCTCCAGTCTTTTGTTCCTTGACAGTACAGAGATGAACTGCTATGAGAATTAGAAGTTTAGAAATAGCTTTTTAGTGTCCAAAGGACATGAACTTTTCAAGCACTGGTTATATTTTTCTTTGGTAAGGAAGGTGAACTGCGTTGTCTATTTCCACTAATTCCTTATGCTCCTAGGCATGGACAAATGTTGTCTGCTCCTGGTCTGCAGGTGAAGGCTGCTTTCTGTCATTTATTTCCATCTTCTCTATCTGTTGCTTTTCTAAGGCTGGAAATAAAAAAGGAAGAATAAAAAACATCCTTACATATCCTATGGTAAACTGTTCTCTTTCTTCTAAATCTTTGTTCTTTCTGAGTCTCAACAGTATATCAATGTGAATTTTGTGCTTGCATATAGAAAGAGAGAACAACAGTATTTGTGCATGAGTGTTAGTCATGAATTCATTTGGGATTTTGACATAAAATTATAAGTAGTCATGTATCTAAGAATGTTGATGCCCTAACATGTCAATTAATTATACAATAGAATGAAATCATAGAACCACCACTGATTATTTCCCTGTCTAAATGTTTGACATTTAATCAATGAAATGAGACTATACCGAAACCCAGATACTGATGTAAATTAGCCTGGCTTTTTCCACTGCATACACATTTTTGGGTTGTGCTTCTCCTTGTCATTTCCACCACTGTGTCCTGTGGAAGGAAAGCAGTTAGTGTTAGTTAGTTAGTTACTTTGCAGGCCTCATTAGTTAATAAACATTTGCAGCTAATGGTCTATCAGTCAGCACAATTTAACCAACAAAGAAGTGGGTTATTCATAAAAGGATGCACTGTCTGGAGCCTCAGTGTCTGAAAGAGTTCAATTGCTGTTGTTATTTACGATATCCTATGTATCTGACATAGTTTTGATGAAGAACGGGTTGTGTAACCTAAAGGTACATAAGCTCTGTCACTGCCCCATGCTGGCAGAGCTGGCATTGGCAGAGTCTAGGTCTGCTGCCCTGTGCTCTCTCCCACAGCGACAGGAATAAACTGCTTCTGTTCTGACCTCATCTCAGTTGCAATTCCAGTTATTTCTGCAACAACCCCTTGCCACTGAGGAACCAAAAATATCTGTTCAAAATACTAACTGTCTGAGCATAGGCTGGTAGTAAGTCCAACTAGCAGAAAGGGGTAGCTTCCAAACACTGGGTGATGTCTCTTTACTAGGGCCACTGATGTGAGGATCGGGTAAATACCTGATGACGTTCATGCACCTGTACTGATGCAAGCGCTCACAAGATAGCAGAGAAGGCATTATGCCTGTGTTCTTTTTCTTCATTCTCTTAATATCATTTCAAGCAATTGATCATCCACTGGGAGAAGAGCATCTAGGAAATTTTCCATGTGTGTTGTGGCTGCGATTAGCTGGAGTTCTAAGTGAGGAGCAAATTACTGTAGCCTATTAGCATAATTAATACACAAACAATACTAAATATTTTGCATTTTAACAGGCATTTTGTCAAATTGGACAAATGAACCAATACATATCTTTTGCTAAAATTGCAGCTGTGTCAGTAAGAGTTGTGGCAAGTCAGCTTTGCTGTTTGTATTCTAGTTAAGAAAGAATACTGCTCTCTCTTGGCATGGAGCAATTTATTATGTAAATATTACATTCCTCCTAGTCCCTACAAAATTCCACTTGAGATTTGCTGAAGGTCTGCTAGCCTATATCATAGCAACATTGAAGTATCTAAGCATTATTATTATATCAGCTACTTGTTTTTGGGAGGGGGAGGTATTGTGCCGACAGTTTAAAAGATTTTTCTTTCCATGTCAGAGCTAGCTGAATCCACAGGAGAGAAAGACTTGAAATGTGTATCATCTGTTCCTCTAATAATGATGCTTTATCTCTTTTAAATGATGAAAAATATTTAATGCAAATGGCTGTCTGCATGAAAGATACTATTATATGGTACACTTGGGATTTCCTCAGAGACCTGTATACTATAACTGGGTGCCCCAGGTAATGTTAACGTTTTGACTAAAGCATTGAAATTTTCTCCTAAAGAACAAAGGGTATTGTTTCAGCAGATTTGTACATTTCACTGGTTTTTTTATATTTAATTTGCCAAGTTCGTCTTTATAGCAAAAAAATTTTGCATTGATTTCTTGGTTTCTGTTTTGTATTTTCTTCTTTCTAGCTTTTTTGTTCTGTTTACAAAACCTGTCTGTCTTTCTCTCATATAATTCAAGTAACTCATAGCCGCTAATAAACATTCCCCTTACAAAGAAGTAGTAAAATAACCTCTACTCTTTGCTAAAATGACAGAGGTAAAATAAATAAAAATACTTATAAATGTCTACTATTTTGCCTTTTACTTTTATTTCCTAGAACTTCATCAAGGTAGTACTCCACAGTTACAGAAGTAGTATATCCTGAAGACACACAAAAAACACATCTTGTGCAAAATTGTAATTATGATGCATAATAAATAAATCTGATTACAAAAGTGGGATCTTCTATTTATACCTTGACTTCAGGGTCCCTTTCAACTTAGTATTTCTCACATTAGTCAGAGTAATTCCAGTGAGTCTATCAAAAGTTAGAGCCATACTGCAGGTTACACCAATAACCAGATAGCAAGCAGTTCTAGCTGTCTCCCCTTGTTTTGAAATCTGTTCAGTAATTTCCTCTCTGCTGTGAAAGCATCAAGAAAAAGATTTTTTTTATTAATTATAATCTCATTCAGCAAGGAACTACATGTTTTTTATCTGTAGAATGCATAGTCTTATTTTTAATACTTTATGTGCGCTTTCCACCACCAGCTGTTAAGCAGCCTTAGATCCTAGTGAAAACAGAACTTAAGACATAGGTTAGAAATTAGACCATTTTCCTGTGTCTAAGAAAAGAGGCAATCAATCAGCTTGATGGGGTAAGGCAGAATTGTGAATCTAAGTCACTATGATATTTCCACCAGTTGGAATTAACATGTATTTTTTTCTTCTCATTATTATCAAGAAAAACAAATAAACAGACAAACAACCCCCCCCCCAAAAAAACCCCAAAAAGCATTCAATTAAAATTCACGTTCACTAACAATTTTTTTCTGGAACGATTTTATATGGATAATTGAAATTTGGTGATATTTAAGGAAAATAATTAATTAAAAAAAAACCCCAAACAAAAGATAACAAATAGTTGAATATTATGTTTTGAGTTAAACATGCATGAAATAAAATATTTCACTGAGCTGATCTGGAAGACACCATCTCAAGTTAGTTCAGTATAATTTAATTCTACTGTTTTATCGCAATTCTTTCTACATGGAAGGTATGAGCACTCAGATGAATTCTATGCTTGGGTCCTCATGCTATGTTATGAATACATGATCTAGCTATGAGGGACAGTTAGGAACGCTGGTTTCTTTAAATCCATGCCAGGACAGAAAAATGAAGCTTATTTAAAGAATTTTGTGCCAGTTCAGAAAACTGTTTGTTCAGAAATATTTTGTTTTAATATTGAAAATGTTGGAATATTTAGTTTATATGGAAAAGATCCTTTTGCACATCTTTTTAGAGACATATTCCTAAAATACATATTAAAAGTTTAACTTTTCCTCCCTGATTCTTGTCAGAATAAAAATTTGCAATTTTGTTCAGTATTACTTATTTCCAGTCCAGTTAGACCTATTTGTGATGTGAAAATAAGACAGGATTTATTATTTGCTTGTCCTAACAGTAGAGTACCCCAGGGAAGGTAAAGCTTCTACTTATCTAAGCAGAAGAGTTGAACTTGGCTGTTATCTTTTTAGCTCTACACTCTTGTTACAATACTAAAAATCTCTCTCTAATGAATATCACTTCGAACCAAAAGTGACAATATATGGTAGAACCAATCCTATTAAAGCAGTCACAGCAAAGCAAAATAAAAACTGCTTCAGCCTTATTGGGCTTAAGTTCTCCCATTAACAAATAGAACAAATCAGTGTAAGAAAGAGATACAGCAGATATGGCCAAGAAATGGTACAATGGAAGAGCTTTCTGCTTTTGATTTCTGACAATCTATCTCCACTAACTTCTTTTTTAGGATGGACTATAAATTTAAAAATACTTGTAAATGAATTTTAAAAGTGAGTTTAGAAGCCTAGTTATAGTAACTTAGAAGATGAAGAGGAGTAATAGATAATTCCACAATTAAGCAAAAGTAAACAGATAAAAGTCTGGGCTGTAAAGGTGTCCAGGCATTTACATTCTAACATTCTGTAAACTCAGAATGATAAAACTACATTAGATGTTTTTAAAGTCTTTTAGAATGAAATAAAGAGGATCAAAATTTTCAGGGGAGGCAACCACTTTTAATATGTTTCAGGACTTATTATAATTATACATTTAATCCACAGGCTAAACATACTTTGTTGTATTTGTTACCTTCATTAGGACTTGACAGATGGCCATGGAAATGATCAGAGGGCTGGAATGCCTCTCCTACAAAGAGACGCTGAGAGAGTTGGGGTCCTTCAGTCTGGAGAAGGCTCCAGGGACACCTTCTTCCAGCCTTTCAATATAAAGGGGTCTTATGAGAAAGGTGTAGAGAGACTTTTTATCAGGGCTTGTAGTGACAGGACAAGGGGCAGTGGTTTCAAACTGAAAGAGTGTAGATTTAGGTTGGACATAAGGAAGAAAGTCCTTACAATGAGTGTGGAGAGACACTGGAACAGGTTGCGGATGCCTCACCCCTGGAAGTGTTCAAGGTCAAGTTGGAGGGGGCTTTGAGCAACTTAATCTTACAGAAGACAACCCTGCCATGGCAGGGGGGTTGGACTAGATAATCTTTAAAGGTCCCTTCCAACCCAAATCATTCCATGATTCTATGATTTTATGACTTCCAATTTTTTTCCAGTGAAGGCTGAGAACAAGAGACAGAAAAATTGCAATAAATGCAAACGGTCTTGAGCTCCTTTTGAACATTCCAGCTGTTATAGATAAAGAATGGATTCACTAAAATCCACTCACTGGAACCCAGTGAATGATTACTGGAAGACACAGGATTTTTTGGTTTCAACTTTTAGGTTGTTTGGTTGAGTTTTTTTAAAGGGACCTCAATTTAGCCTCTTGTACCTTCCATTTTTGGAAGTGCACAGGTTTCTATAGAATTGTATTATGCTACACTCTAAGTAAACTGAGTAAATAGAAATGTTCTGCTTTTTCTTAAACATTTTGTTCTTCAATTTGATTGAGAAAAAAAAGCAAATTAAGAGTGAGTGGCTGGTGTCTGGATTAGCTGCATTTCACTCAGCCTAAAACCAATAAACTAGAACTGGGGTTCAGATTTTGTATTGGGTATATATGGCAAGGTTGGGGGGGCGGGGGGCGGGCTGTGCAGGTGTGGCATCTGTGAGAAGATACCAGGGGCTGCCCCCATGTCAGAAACAGCCAATTCCAGCTGACTCCAAAACAGACCCACCACTGGTGAAAAGCTGAGCCCATCAGCAACTGTGGTGGACCCTCTGTGATCACATATTTAAGAAAGGGTAAAAAATGCTTCACAGCAGCTGTGAGAAAGAAGAATGAGAAAAATGTGAGAGAAAGAGCCCTGCAGACACCAAGGTGAGAGAAAGAGGCGGGAGAGGAGGTGCTCCAGGCACCCAAGCAGAGATTCCCCTGCAGTTCCTGGAGAGACCATGGCGGAGCAGGTATTTCCCTGCAGCTCATAGAGAGACCACATCGAAGAAGATACCACACTGCATCCAGTGGAAAGACCATGCTGGAGCAGGTGGATATGCCCTGAAGGAAACTGTAGCCCATGGAGAGCCCATGCAGGAGCAGGCTCCTGGCAGGAACTGCAGCCCATGAAGAGGAGCCCACACAGAAGCAGGTTTTCTGGCAGGAACTGTGGCCTGTGGGGGACCCATGCTGCAGCAGTCTGTTCTTGAAGGACTGCACCCCATGGAAAGGACGCATACTGAAACAGTTCGTGAAGAAGTGCAGCCCATGGGAAGGACCCACATTGGAGAAGTTCGTGAAGGGCTGTATCCCATAGGAGGGACCCGACGCTGGAGCAGGGGAACCACCTCAGGGAGGGAAAGAAGGGGTGGAAGAGTCAGGAGTGGAGCTGATCTTGGGAAGATGGTTTTGGGGGAGGAGGGGGTTGAGAGAGCAGCTTGGAGGGCATCTGGCAGACAGCGAAGGTTAACCCATCACAGAATTACACAAGAGAAAAGAGGTAAATGATTATTGCATACCTGAAGTGTGTGTCTGGCTTGTATTTTGCATTTGCTGTGTTCACATTGGTACTTTTTTTCTGAAGATCTAGTTATGCTGGAAAAGGGTTATGTTGCATCTTTTCAGTCTTTTACAAGACTGTTTTAGAATAATGTTTATTTTAGTATTGGTTTGTTTCATTCACAAATCCTTACTCTTTCCATTAAAACTTCATAAATTATTTTCATTACAGGTTTGTAAGCTTCAATAATGCAGTAGGTATGACAGAAGACGTCCCTTCCTAAAAGATAAAAAATTAATCAATCTTCTGATCACTGGATTGAAATATTGCAAATTCTTGGATAATGTTCTGGGTTTCAGTCTTCCTCATTTTCCTTTTAGCACTCTCCATTCCCACCCAGACATTAATGTATTATTGTTATTATTTTCATCTTACCTAAGAAGATTAGAAACTTTGGTTCTGCAACAGCTCACACTCCCACATCCAGCTATTCTCTGCTGAAGAATTGGTTCTGTTGCCTCATACCCACCTCAGTCCTTTCCTGGATTTCATTCCACACCTGCCCCACAATCCTGGGGTGATACGTTCTGCCTCTCCTGACCTTTTTCCTCTCCTCCTAATATCCTCCACTCACTTCTGGAGGGACCAGAAGGACAGAGAAGTAATGTCCCCCCTCCCCTGCACTGCGAGGAGAGCAGGGGAAGCATGTCCCCTGAGTGGAAGTGAGCAGAGAGAATGGGAGAGTTGCTGGGCTCATTGCAGTCCCCTTTTCTCAGCTTGTAAAAGCAGCACTAGGCTGCTAGGCTGGAGTTCATTCTGCTTGCCAAACAGTTCTAATCAGATGCCTCCACCTTGAGAGTCAGTAAATTGGGACTGAAAGTTAACCTAATGAGTTGCCTTCCTCCTTCCCAGTAATTATTGATGATTTGTTCACAGTTCCTACGGAAATGTAGATTTGCTTTTCAAAGTTTGTTCACGTGAACAGAAGGTAACTTACATTGAACCTAAGGAAAAACTGTGTAGTGCTTCTAGGTGATAAATCTTTTTGGGGATCTTTTCTCCTAAGAGAGTGGTGTTTAAAACAAATACCTATTAAGATACCAAAACACAGCAAGTAAATAGAGCTTTCTTTTTAATATTTGGTGCTGATGGCATCACTATTGTCAATCTATGTTTAAACACTCAGTCACATTAGATGAAGTGATCACTAAGGTAAGGAAAAGTTGTCTTGTACTAAAATACTGGACTGTTAGCTGTTCGTCTCTATTTTTTCACTCTTAACTGGTGCCCACCACAATAGACAAGATTGAGGAAGAATTGGGGTATACGCCAGCTCTGCTACAGCAATTTCTGTTCCTGCTTACCTCCTGCCTTTTGCTATCAAAAGCTAGAAGCTGTAAACGCATTAGCTGAAGGCCACATCTTGGGGACATGTATTTGAAATTTAATAGCAGTAACAAGGTTGATATACTGAAAAGGGACTTTGGGATGCTTGGAAAGCAATAATAAAGGGCAAGTGAATTCAGAAAGCCCACTATTAAAATGCTTTCATAAGGAAAAGAAATTTAAGTTAGAGGAGCCATTTTTAATAAAAATATCGCTTGCAGGAAGAAAATTGTATGAACTAATGGAAGCTCAGTATGAACTTAATCCTTAGACTGAAAGGGTAGAAAATATAACAACTTGTGGCTTGTCCTATTAGAAGAAACAGTTAATGTGGCCATTCTGGAGACATATCCACAGCATGCTAATCATTGGCCATCTGTCAGAAGAAAGGATAACATCTCCTTGTTATTAAAAAAAGAAGAAGAAAAAAAGGAAAAATGGTATTTTTCTATTGTGCATTAATGTTGCACTATCTCTAAGGATTTCAAACTTATTCTGAGAAAACTCCAGCTCCCAGGACTTTAAGGATTCAGACTGGCAAAGCTGATTGAGGATTTGTGGAGAAAAAGCACAGAAGTCATAAAATTAATTAAAAAAAGAATAAATATTGCAACCACAGGCAATGACTCATCTTTTGAGACCAGACAGGAATTATTTCTCTCCCTTGATGCATAACTTGATTTTTGCATTTTTATCTCTTGATTGGGAAGTACTAGAAATGTTATATAAAATTGGGCAGTTAGGTGATGACCCAGGACCCTAGAGAAATTAATATCTCTCAAGTATTTTTTTAATGTCTCTTGAAACAGTTGGGGTCCCATTGACTCTATTGCATGTTACCTCCCTACATGGGTGTTGGTGGTCACAGAAGATACTTCTTCTGATTTCTGTTATATCAAATCATCCTAGACCATAAGGTTTCTTCAGATTCATGGGAAAAGCATGCTGGGGAATGGGGCACTTGTAAGGCTGTTCAAATACCCCAGGTTTGCTTAACATATCCCTGTGTGACAAATGGTTTGGTATTAACCAGTAATCTTGAAAATCACCCTTAAATCAAGTGAGGTAAGGTAAAATATAAGTAAAGGTTTTAATTTACCACATCCAAAATAATCATCAGATTTAGAAATATACATTAAGACAAAAGTGAGGCAATTAAAACAAAAGGTTCATTATTCACTTTAAGCCAAATTATGTTTAGAATGTCTCATTCTTGGGATTTTCTTTTCACAAGTGCCTGGCACTGCAGGCACTACACTCAGATAGCATTCATTGCTGAAGCTTGCTGGTTTTACAAATTGTTTCTGGCTTCTTTTCAAGGTCATCCAGAGGTTCTACTCAACTTCGGTGTTTCACCATCAAAACATACTCCAACCACCAGTAAAACCTTTCACTGTCTTCCTCTGCTGACAGAGACTAGAGTTTCATATCATGTTTCTTTTAACAGCACACTGCCCAACTCCCATAATCTCCTTCAGCCAGTTATTCCCACACACGTGGCACCATCTCCGATTTTTCCTGGCTCTTGATAGTTGAGGCTGGACACGACAGATGCCATCCTCTTAGAAAGATGGTAGATCTGGAGTGGTAGAGTTTGCAAGGGTAATTTTCAATGTTTGCTGTAGCATGGGAAGCAATGATACCCTACTATTTTGATGCTGTGATTTTATGATGTAGCTATGAATCCTGATTAGAGATCAGGAGGGGATTTTTCATAGAATCATAGAATAGTTCGGGTTGGAAGGGACCTTTAAAGGTCATCTAGTCCAACCCCCCCACAGTGAGCAGGGACATCTTCAACTAGATCAGGTTGCTCAGAGCCCCGTCCAACCTGACCTTGAATGTTTCCAGGGATGGGGCATCTACCACCTCTCTGGGCAACCTGTTCCAGTGTTTCACCACCCTCATTGTAAAAAATTTCTTCCTTAGATCTAGTCTAAATCTACCCTCTCGTAGTTTAAAACCATTCCCCCTTGTCCTGTCACAACAGGCCCTGCTAAAAAGTCTGTCTCCATCTTCCTTATGAGTCCCCTTTAAGTACTGATAGGCTGCAATAAGGTCTCCCCAAAGCCTTCTATTCTCCGGGCTGAATAACTCCAGCTCTTTCAGCCTTTCCTCATAGGAGAGGTGTTCCATCCCCCTGATCATTTTCATGGCCATCCTCTGGACCCGCTCCAACAGGTCCATGTCTTTCTTGTGCTGAGGACTCCAGAGCTGGATGCAGTACTGCAGGTGGGGTTTCACCAGAGCAGAGTAGAGGGGCAGAATCACCTCCCTCGACCTGCTGGCCACGGTGCTTTTGATGCAGCCCATCAGGATGCGTTGGCCTTCTGGGCTGTGAGCGCACATTGCTGGCTCATGTCCAGCTTTTCGTCCGCCAGTACCCCCAAGTCCTTCTCGGCAGGGCTGCTCTCAATCCCTTCATCCCCCAGCCTGTATTGATACGGGGGGTTGCCCCGACCCAGGTGCAGGACCTTGCACTTGGCCTTGTTGAACCTCATGAGGTTCACATGGGCCCACTTCTCAAGCTTGTCCAGGTCGCTCTGGATGGCATCCCATCCCTCAGGCGTGTCAATCGCACCACTCAGCTTGGTGTCATCTGCAAACTTGCTGAGGGTGCACTCAATCCCACTCTCTATGTCATTGATGAAGTACCGGTCCCAATACGGACCCCTGCGGGACATCACTCGTTACTGATCTCCATCTGCACCTTGAGCTGTTGACCACTGCCCTCTGGATGTGTCCATCCAACCAATTCCTCACCCACCGGACAGTCCACCCATCAAATCTGTATCTCTCCAGTTTAGAGAGAAGTATGTTGTGGGGGACTATGTGAAAGGCCTTACAGAGGTCCAGTTAGACGACATTGGTAGCCCTTCCCATGTCCACTGATGTAGGCCTAGGTCAGACTGACAGGATGATCAGAAAGGATTTTGTTCATTACTGTAGCAAGTAGTCTGCTTTTCAGCATTGCTAACAGACTTTACTAAAACTGTTCTCAGCCTTAACCTCTTGTTCCTAGATTTGCATCTCCTTCATATTCTTAGAACTGTAAGGACAGATCCAACTGAAAATTTTTTTGTGCTTTTTCTGTTGCAAAAAATCAAACTGCAGCCTAATATACCAAGTGGAAGGAAGGTAGGGTATTGATGAGGATCTTGATCTGTACTTTTCTCTTCTTGTAGCCAGTATGGTTGTGGATTATGACCTATTGCTATAGTTCTTAGGTGTGTTTTAAGGTAATAAGAAGTCTTTGGTAGCCTATATTGTATGCAGCTGGCTTTACGTGCGTTCCCATGAACTAAACTTCTACACCATTATTGCTTGCAACAATTGAGAGTGGATTTGACAGTCCGGGAGTTTCATTCCATTTCTAAAGAAGTTGGATGAATGTAACTGAGGTTTGTAGGTGGCAGTCTTCCTAGGACAGATGGACAACATCTGTCATTTACACTAGAAGCTGGTTTGGGTCTGGAGCGCAGGGTATCATTTTTGTTGATAGTTAATATTTGCCTAGGCACTATAGACTGAAGATTTATATTGTGTACAATACTATCAACTTGAAAGGACATATTTGGAAATATTGTTTGGGAAGTCTGCTGAGTATGGAGTAAATATAAATAAATGAGGAGAAGAAAAGATTCAGATTGCTTTAATTTGGACCACGTATTTGTTTTGGAAAAATGTGAGCTGGATATATGTGCGATAAATTGTTTTATTTTACATGTTATATCTTGCAGTTATAAAGGATCATATATTCATAGCTACTTAGCTTTTCACTAACAAAGAGATTATATGAAAGTCTCTGAACACTGAAGAAGAGCATTAAAAATGGAAGGCAATTGTGCAGTATGACCTATCAGTATAATATTGCAGTATAATATTGCAGTGATAAATATTAACTCATTGCCTCAGGACTATGAAGTGTTCTGATTTATTTCAGCACAAGGGCTTTGCACTTATTTAATCATTTATATCTATGCACGTTGGTTTGAACAACAGCAAATTACAACCATAGCATCTAACTACTCCTTTATGTTGAATTTATAGTTGCACAACACCTGCAATAAAACTGGAAAGAAAATGAGACTGAGGCAGAGGAAGAGCAACCATATGTGGAAGGGTGTGGTACAGGGAAAGGAATGGATGCTGATGCAGGGGCATATGGCTGGATAAGGAGACAGGAAGAGAGAGCTTACATTTGCTGTATAAGGAGAGAAGAGACATGAATTTGGCCTAGGTTTTGTTTAGTAATAAGTCCACATGTGAAAATGTAAGTGTCTTTAAGAAACAGCATGAAGTATATGCAAAGAGGTGCAGCTGAACTGAACAGACTATTCCAAGACTCCTGTTTCTTGATCTTTCAGTTCTGTCTCTGCTACCTCAGACACACCCAAAAATCTATGGAAAAGGAATATGTGTCATTTCTTTTTAGCATGGTAGCAGTGCCAATAACATGCTGAGGAAGTCAAAGAGGCAATGAGAACAGGAAGCACAGTATCAGTAGAGGATTTAACTTACCTTGCTACAAATTGGAGAAAGGCGAAGCATGATGCTAAGGCTGAAGTTTTAGACATAAATCATGACTCCTTCATGAAGTTAACAAAAAGAGAAATCCATCATAGCTGTACACAGTTTTCAAAAGGGGAACCACGAGGAAATGAGGAAATGAGCAGGAGCAGTCATAAAAGAAAAATATTTGAAAGCAGCATGGAAGCCATATTGGAGGCATAGAGCAAAAGCATACCACCTGTCAATAAAGACTTGAGAAATGACAAAGAGAAATAGTTAAACAACAATGTAAAGGAAGATAATAAATTAAGAAGGCATTTTTCCAAAAAATTAATTTGTGTCCAAGAAAATATTATAAACTTCAACAGGCACAGCAGAAAAGCACAGCAAGATGGWTCACAAAAACATCTGAAAAACAACTTGGAAATGTTCAAAAACTAATACTACACATTTTTTCATATACAACAGAAAGAGGAAGCTTTCCAGAAAATCTGCAGCAATAATAGAACAACTGAAATACCAAAAGAATGTCCTAAGTAGACAAAGGTTATAACATTGATTTTTCTTTTTTTCTTTTCTTTTTTTTTTTTCCCATCTATGATAACTATGGAGGAGTTTGAAGTGTAGAAGCAGGGATCCTTCTTTTCAGAGTATGTCTCAGAGGCTTTGTGCAAAATTGAAGTATTGGCATAAAAGGTTATGGATCAAGGAGGCAATGTGAGCAATAACAAATCACCAGGAACAGATGGCTTCTGCCCCAGAGTTCTGAGGGAACTCGAGTGTGAAATAGCCAAACTACAAACTGTGGTGTGTAGAAAACTGACTCAGTGTCAGAGGACTGGAAAGCGGTTAAAACAATGCCAATTTTTAAAAAAGAGCTCCAGGGGAACTACGGATGAATAAAGACTGGAATTAAGGGACATATGGRTAAATATGAGACGTCACAGATCTACTGGAGTTCTTTCTTTGAAAAGATTAACGTGCATTTAGGTAAAGGAGATCTGACCACCGTTCCTTTGGATCTGCAGAGTGCTTTCACTCATGTACCTCACGAAAGGTTTTTAAGAAAAATAAACAGGGAAAGTACTTTTAAGAATATAGGCTGATCAAAAAATAGGAAACAGAAGACAGGAGTAAATGAACAACCATCCTTGCAGTAGAAGACAGTTTACTGCAGAAGCTCCATAGATATCTATGCTGGGTTCTTTGGTGCTCAACATACTCACATGCATTCTGGAAAAGAGAGGTGAACCCTGAAATGACAGAAGTTGCTGATTCTGTTAAGTTATTCAGGGTAGTAAAGATGATGTCCAACTGTGAAAAACTGCAGAAAGTGAATGACTGGGGGCTGAACTGACAGCTGAAAGGCAGTCTAGACAACTGTAAGTTAAGTCAAAATCCCTGCCTGAACTACTTTCCTTCCAAGATCCAAATCCTATCCTGCAGCAGGAAAAATGCAACATAGGTTAGAAAATCACCTCCCTGATTCTCCACCTCCCAGATTCTCAAATTTCATACTGTATATGTGTACTGTAGCTATCTTGAAACAGCTGTTAAATAAATGTACTGGACCTGGTCCCTATTCACATGGTAGAAAAAGAACAAACCTTAAAGGAGGAACAAGCACTTAAACCAAAGCCTGCCTGTGAAAACATGTGCACAATTTGGTCTTTTCCTCCCAGTCCTTCACTCATGGCATTGCAAACATGACTCACTTTCTTGTGACTGTGTTAGGATCTAACCATGATCAGTATATTTTTTTCATGGTCAAAATGCAAATCTCTGAAAGATTTTTCTTTTTTTTTCTTCTTTAGACCTAAAGTGGAGAGTAAAATGACAGACAGGGCTACATTACTTGCCTTTCATACATAGAAGCTCTTAACTGCTGTGTGGTGTGGTTAAAAGCAGAGACAATACACAGTCAAATTACTTTGCTTTACTGATTGGAACCCAAACTCTGTGAAAAGGCTGCAGAAGCAAAATGCCACAGGAGAGAGGAGGACAGGAATGACCGTCAGGTATAAAATTTAGAGTGGGAGAATTATGCATTGACTGTGCAATTTCTGAAATAAATTACTTTATGGATAACTTTCCATACCTATTTTTAAAGCAACATGGAAACCGATGATGTAAGGCATCAGCACCAAATGCACTGCTCAGGTGAAAACATTACACCAACCTGAGAATTTTGTTTTAGCTGTCATGCATTTATTCAAAACCACTGCAGTGTCAAATATTCACCTCTGTTCTGACATGATCTTTTCCCTTCTTAAGTTTAAAATGAAAGACAGTCCTCAGATACAAGTATATCAGTAAAGAGAGTTAAAAATACAGTCCTTGGTCAGAACCGCTTTCACCTACATTTTTGCTCTGTGTTATTATTAAGCTTCACGAGCTCCATAGTTAGGTGTATGTTCTGAAATTGGATGATCTTTTTGTTGGCTGTTGGCAAAAGACAGCACGAATGGAAATATCAGTGAAAGTAGGCCATTATGTGTGTACATAAGCATATGTGTGTGTGGCTATAGAAAGTATTTAATGCATGCCAAACACATTCTAATTTCCATTTTTGATTGCATTTTATGGGAATTAATAGTCCATTTAGTATGACAATATTCAGTGGTTAATACAACAGAACAGTTTTCAAGACAGTGGACTCTTAGTAAGAGTAAACCTTATTTCTTAAACATTAATTTCAGCCAAGTTCTTTGGTGGACTTCTTGATTCAATATGCAGTTTAAAGACATTTCATTGGGCAATGAAGAAGGTTGAAGAACTTCCAGTCATGTTAAGTTGCCCAATTTTCATCACTCTTTTTAAATTATTTTGATGGAAACTAATGGTGCAAATAAATCTCTGTCCTAATGCTCCTACTTGTTTATGGTACAAGTGCAGGATTAAACTCAGTTGGATTATCAGGAGCTATTAACTGTGGAGAAAATACTCTGAATATTCTGACCTTTTATATTTCTCCGTCTTCATATTTTTATAGCTCATTAGTTGTAGGACTCAAAAGCCATGCTACTTCAACAGATATATATGCATTGCTGTAACGTGGCAGGAGTGTGAAGTTTCATAACGGTCTATGTAGCTTAATACTGTAATCAAGCCAGGAGACCAAGTGTCATATACAGTAAACACATATGCATACAATGGTGCAGTCATACATTTTGGTTTAGTCCTGTGGCAACAGCAGTGGAATTTAAGTTGCAAATGAGATTTAAGGATTAAATTAAAATTTGTCCTATAGTTGTAATCATGGCATACCTGTGTCAGGGCTGTGCTCGCTTCCATTATCTACCACACTTAAGTCATTAACTCCTCACTTAATAACTTCCCAGTTATTCATCTGCATAGATGAGGCAATGGACTAATTTGGGACAGTGGACCAACTTCAGACCAAGAGATTGGCTGAACTCCTAGCCACCTTGATAATTATGTACTTGAGTAGCTGCTGCAGCCCCTCTGACTACCCTGGAGATCCCCCCAAGGCAGCTCCTGCTGTACCTAGACCAGCTGGTATGTTTCAGTGTGTACATTAACATCCTGGGTGGAGAATCTGGTCATCCCAGAGAGACACATCCCATCCAGAGGCTCCTAGAGAGTTGCTGATGCAGCAATTACCACTGTACATAGGTAAGAAACTTGTAAATAGTGAAAATTGCTCTACAAGTGCAAAAATTGTTATGTAAAAAAGTCTCTGTGTAGTAAAGTAGTTAGGAGATGTTTTGTACATCATTTAAATAAATTATTAGCAATAGATCATGCATGTGGAGAAGTCTCACAGAATTGTGGGCCAACTGGATAAGTGTTAAGCAGCACAACAGTTCAGGGAGTCTCACCTGATCCAGCTAAAAGCACCATGAAATTTCTCACACTGTAGTTCCTGCAACGTGTTCATGAGCTGAGCTTTTTCCAGTCAGAAAGAGTTGTGAAAAATCAATGTCCATCATTAAAGTATTGTTGTTCCTTCCTTAAACAGAAAAGTACTAACTCTATTACTTCTTTAATGGTAATAACTTGCATTCTATATTATGAAGTACACCTTAAATAGTAGTACCACAACTTCCACAATAACCAAATCTAGGTACCACAGATTTAAGATGGAAGTTCTGCAATAAATTTAAATAAAAGTAGCATGACTATTTCATTTTAACAGTACCCACATTTAACAGTACCAATAGTACCTTTCAATAGAGAAGTATTCCATACTTTCTTTTCTGGTTTAAGGAAAAAATCTCTTTTGAAGATTTAAATCTGAACGTGTATAATAGACTAACATTATACAGGTAAATGTGCAAGACAATTATAACTGAAAAAAGCAGTGTATCAGCCCATATCACCCCTAGTGATAATCAGTCTAGAAATAATGCTGAACGGAACAAATACAGCTTTTCCTTGATTCTTTGCTATTTCTGATTATCTCAAGATTGACTTTTCTTTTATGCCAGTCTAGCACCGTGAAACAGAGGTGTAACTCAACAATGTGCCATATTACTCAGAATTGAAATGTTGTTTATACAAAAGGAAGAATCAAGTCCAGGAGATGAGGCAAGATTGCTTATTTTATGATTATTAAACTAGTGCTAGCTAAAACTGAACTTGTTGGGARACAAGGATGTGATAATGTTTTCACTTTTAAAAAGAAGATCTCAAAGTAATGGCATAAAGAGGCTTTCTGCTGTTACTTATCCTTTCAAACCCAATTAATGAAGCTATTAGGAGTCATGTTAAAACAAATAAGAGGTGAGTCTTCATGCAACATTTAGCAACATTTCCAGAGGTTGTTGTGAAAATAAGATTACATTAGTTCTAAAGACTGGTTCATGGAAAAAGAAATCCTATCAGAGCCCTAAGTTCATGACACTTAAAAGGTTGGAAGGTATTAAGAGGAAATATCTTGTATCCTTGCCCTGTTTTTACTCTTTCCTAAGCATTAGTACATGCCTACTCTGCCTATTTGTTTTCTCTTGCAGATGAATAGCAGATATGTGTCTAATTATGTGTCTAATATATCCTCAGAGTCCTCCCTGAGAATGAGGTTAATAAAAGATATCAAGGGGAAAAAAACCTGTTCAGATAACAAATTTGGGGTAGAGGGGGCAATGGGAGGCACAGAATGAACTGAAGGCCAAAGGCTCAAAAGTGGAAGAATGAGGAACCCGAAAGATAACCTGAAAAACAGACACCTCCCAGCAGCACCCCCTGCTCCCTGAAAAGAGTCCAAGGAGCTGGCTGATGGGCACAGCTGGAAGGAAGATTCTGAGATGGAAGAACCGTTGGTCTGACCCATTTTTATGTAGCCTGCTGAAGTGTGTTATGAGTTTATATTGTTCATCACTCCCTGTTATTTTTGTGTAACTCAAAACAGCTCCCAGTGGGAGAGTACTTACATTGACAAAGACAAAGCATCTGTATTGACAGATTCAGCGTTGGGGCTGCAGGCTGAATGGGCTATGATGACAAAGGTGATTTTAGTTGTCCACATCAGAACAGGATCTTCTTTCTTAGAAAAGAGATTAATGACATACAGACACTGAAAGTAAGGTAGATGTGAAGATGACAATGAGGGTGGTGAAACACTGGAACAGGTTGCCCAGAGAGGTGGTAGATGTCCCATCCCTGGAAACATTCAAGGTCAGGTTGGACAGGGCTCTGAGCAACCTGATCTAGCTGGAAGATGTCCCTGCCCATGGCTGGGGGGATTGGACTAGATGACCTTTAAAGGTCCCTTCCAATCCAAACTATTCTATGATGATTCTATGATGCTTTCCTTGGTTATCCAGGTACCCGCTACAAGTGGTTGATATGCCTAGCCACATAGCTTTGGGCTTTTTTTGATTGCTTGGGTTTTTTACAGGACAGTAAGTAGAAGTTTTTCTGTGACTTAGAGAAGTCAGTTCATTTTAACTTACTTCTATGAAGAATGTGTGAAATATCCAAGATAGTAAAAAAAGAATGGAGCCAGATATTCCACTGGTGTTAATATGCCTTACTTTAATTCACACCACTGAGGTCTTTGATCTTACAATATCATTGGGTAGCTACAAACTGTCCTTTTTTAAAGATGACACTTTTTTTATCTTAA
Organism: Oceanodroma leucorhoa; assembly: GCA_030449065.1. Lineage (NCBI taxonomy): Eukaryota > Metazoa > Chordata > Aves > Procellariiformes > Oceanodroma > Oceanodroma leucorhoa. Next base: position 1,623,058 of record JASVER010000151.1, on the reverse strand, counting down.
AACCCTCAGACAGTAAAGATATTCTTATGGATTTGTTTCACTTGCTGAACACACATGCAATAAAGAGATTGGTTTGTCACAAGTTAGGTGCATTTTTTTTAACATTACTTCTCTTGGTTTCTTGTATTCAATTGTTTTTTCTACAATAAGTCCTTATTCAACACCAGAAAGCTGATATAATTGCAAGGGAGTATAATAATTAGACACTGAGGATTGAAAACATTACAAGCTTAGCTGCTTTACCGGTAGGGTAGGGATGCTTTGTAGCACAAAATCTTCAAACTTAATTGATTTTTGGTAGTCATTCTGTTCACTTTCTTCATCTCTGTTTCTTGTGTTGTCAGCCACAAGAAAAAAAAAGCTGCTTTCAGTTACACAGGCACATGCTGTTGCATATAATGGGGGTGCAAATGCTAAACATATCATATCTAGTTCAGGAGCAGGGTCCAAATACTATTCTTCCATGATGCAGGTGAAATAGGGCATCCAGTTAATTAATAGCAAGTAATTGAGATTTTTTTTTTTTCCATATTGATTGTGACATTCTTTTGACATTGGGATCAAATGAGCCTGAGGTTGAAGAATCAAAAGAACTACACTGAAAGAAATTCTTGCACAATAATAAGGTGTACAGAATAAAAACTCAACTAGCACGTTTATTCAAAAAATCAGAGTTAATAGCTATACCAAAACTTTTTGTCCGGAAATTTTCAACAACATTAATTTCAAAATTGTATCAAGACAATCTTSTAGAACACTGCTATTGGCCCAGCTTCTGTGCATACCTAGCAAGCGTAGGTTGTTTTGGTTGCGCTGTTTTGGGGTTTTTTTGGCAGATTTAGCACTTGGAATATTTTCTGAAAGGTGTTCATTAAGATGGCAATGAAAGAACTTTGTCACTGACTCCCTGCAGCTGGGATTTCATCCAGCAGTAGTTTTAGCTTGTACTTTTACCCCACTGTAGGATTATTCCATACAATATTTTCTAATGTACTGGTCTTGCTTGAGTTTCTTCAAGTAATGGGCCTTCCACCATTCTACAGTTTGACAGAAATAGTTATGGTAAGGATTTCTTTAATCTCAAAATCTAGCTAATAATAGTTAGCATTTGGACTAGTCACTTCATTTAGGAATTATATAATTTACAATCATATTATTTTTTATTTTAATTAATGTACAGCTACACTTTAAAATGCAGTCCTACCTTCTATTTTATTTTTATTAGCCTCTAACTTGCAGGGAACTGCAGATGAGGTACAATCAGCTCACTTGAACAAGTTCATAAGCAGGGTTGAAAGTAACAATTACAGATGAGAGACCTGGGAGCTTGATTCTACACTGTTGGAACAACTGAGCAATTGGCTTTGGATCAAGCACCAGATTTATATTTACTGTCAAGGAGCAGAATGCAGAGAGAGTTGCTGGAAGAATTTAAAAAGGAATTTAAAAGTTGAATAAAATAGCACTTAATGTACTAGATCTAAAACACTGTGTGCATATGTAATCAAACTTTGCACCACAATCAGTGTAGATTTTTTAGCAGCTCTGATTTCTTCTTACTATATATAGGAAGGGTGAACTTCCCTTCTGCTGCAGTTTTTAATCCATTTTTCATGGTGCTTACAGGTTTCACACCAGTTACTATGAGTTGAGGTGTCCCACAATGACCAAATTAACACAAATTCAAATATCACATGTTGATTTCCAGTTTCTTTTTTCCATTTTCTACATTCCTCCTGTCATTCAATCAGAGTATGTTGCTGAGAGATTTCAGTTTAAATATATGATGTACTTCACTCCTTGGCCATTGCCTCCTTTTTGTTTTTTTCAGTATTACTATCTCGCTCCAAGCATGTTTCCTTTCCTTTTCTTTCTCCTTATGACTAGTTCTCTTGTTTTATTAATTTCAACCATAATTCATATCTTTCTGGCTCCTATTGTATTTTATTTATTTGATAAACCCAGAATGAAAAAAATAATCCATTCAGCCTCTGTTAGAGAGTTTTCCATCTCAGTCCACTGTTCTATACCATTATACTTCGTATTGAACTGTCAACAAGATTTCTGTATTTTCATGATATAATGACACAATGATATAATGACACAAATTGGTCTCAGTCAAATTGGTGAGGTGATACTCTCTAATATTTCAATAAAATTTGAATAGCCTGATGCGTTGCATTCATTCAGTACTGTCTTCTGTTTTCATAAGAAGTCTTTTAGTCATAAAATGTCATAATAAAATCATCAGAAACCAGAATATTTCAGGAAGAGGACACAATAAATTTACCCTCTGCTAGCCACTAAAAGCAGTCTTTCTTTTGGTAAAGACTGATGCAGCAGTTACTTTCCCCTCTCATTTAGTCTCCAGTCCTAGTATTCTTTCAGATTCCTCTGTCACTAATATTCTTATACAAGCCGATATATTTGTTTGGCATTTTAATAAAACCATACCCCTTGTCCTATTTTAATTTTACTATTTTCTAGGAATTTCTTCTACAATCTGTGGAAAAAAAAGTTGGGTTGGGATTTTTTTGTTTTGTTTTGGGTGCTTTTTACAATGAACATTAAGAAGAAACTGGCCTCTCAGCATGTAGTTATGTTTGTCCTTCATCATGTAGTTTGAATTTAAATGTCTTTTTTGTCCTTCAGTTTTGTTATGAGGAGTCGTTTCAGTACTATTTCTTTTGCACAGTTACTGGAGTTTTACTGGATTTTGATAGATAAGTATGTGCTTTGAAATGCTAATATAGTTCAATATTTATTTTCATATTTTTAATATAACTTAAAAATGCATATATGATATTTACTTACTTATGTACTTGCAAAGGAGGTACTCGCCTCCTAGTCTTATTGTTTCTTATAATAATGTTGACCAATTGAAAACTCCATTGGTTTTTCAATATGTTCTCATCCACCTAAAGTAATTTGCAATATGTTTCTGAAAACTGTACTTTCCAGAGAAGTGACATATCCTACATAATGCTTTGGAACAGACTGAATTGGCTACATAAAAATTTATTCTATGCTTTCTAAACGTTTTTGTTTAAACCACATCTGAATTTCACATATGGAGGATCATCGTGTTAGATCTATTGGGGAAAATAAAACTGTTAAACTGAAAAGTCTATTTTTATGATGAAAAGATGGAATCTGAACATAATGAAGGAAAGATGTGTGCAAGAAATGTACTCTGTTTACTGAGTCAACATAGGGCGGGAATGAGCTTATTTCAATGTCATTTTAATGTAATTGATCCTTTCAGTGGAATCAAATTCCTGAAATAATGGGATGCATCTGTGAAAAAGGCAAATCCAATCCTAAAATGCTCCAGGCAAAACATTTCCAAGAGAAGTAAGGAAGTATTAGTGCCATTGTATAATGTCCCACTCCAAACTCATCTGGAACACTGTAAAGTTCTAGTCAGCTGTATTCAAGAAAAAAATTATCAAAATGGGAAGAGGTACACAGAAGGGCAATGAGGAACATCAGGGGAATGGAGAGCCTGCACTTGGAGAGGTTTCTGATAGAAGGGCACAGCTTGTTTGTATGAGCAAAATAAAGCTTGAAAAGGGGTATGATTAGTGTCTTGGAATACATCATAAGGGAAGCTCTTAGAAAAGAGGGGAGCTGTTAAAACTAAATATCACTGTTGGCACAAACACAAATGGGAATGGACTGGCTATAATTAAATTTAGCACAGATATAGGAAGATGCCTGACCGTCAGAATAAAGAAGTTCTGAAAAAGCTCTCAGATCGGAGAAAAAGGGTCAAAAATCTATTTTTAAGAAACTGTTTAATCAGTATTATGAAGGGACTTAGCTGGATGTATGTGATTGCAGGGTCTTAGTGAGTTGCCTGACTGCTAAGTATGCTTGGCATTTTAATAAAACCATACCCCTTGTCCTATTTTAATTTTACTATTTTCTAGGAATTTCTTCTACAATCTGTGGAAAAAAAAGTTGGGTTGGGATTTTTTTGTTTTGTTTTGGGTGCTTTTTACAATGAACATTAAGAAGAAACTGGCCTCTGTATCATCATGGCACCATACAAAAAAACAAAATGTAAAAATAACTGTCAGTTTCAATATGATATTTTGAGTAATTCTCTTTGAGCTACTCTAATTTTGGATTATTCTCTTTTACTTACAACTGATGTATTTTGTGCTGGTTTTGACTCTGAAGAAACCTAAGAATACCTTTCACTTGCTTTCAATGATCAACTTTTTTTTTTAAACTCTCATTCTAGTTGTACATTATAAGATGCGCTAGTTTACCACTACTTTTCCCTGCAGGTTTTTGTTCCCTTCTGCCCATAGTTGAACTAAGGGAAGAATATAAAATTTCAAAAGAGGTGTGGAATTTCCTTGAGTGGACACACAGATTACCATTTTTAAAGAACAATGCTATGCTCAGTTTTAATCTCAAATTCATTGCACTTTGAAATCCAGAATGTGCATAACCAAGCAGCAGCCAAAGGGCAGGTTCCTGAAAAAGTTATTGCATTTCCAATAGTGATAAGTATACATCATTTTACACTGAAATCAGGATTATATTTTGGATACTGTCATTTTGTAGTGAGTAGCTGCTGGTTTGAATCTATATACTAAAAGACAAACCATGTGAGGTTTGAGATGTACTTGCAAGGTTTCCTTTATTGCCAACAATTTTCCATTGCATAATCAAATTGTCAGTAAAGTGGCAAGTAAATGAGTAGGAGGGATCCATATGTTTAACAAATAGTGTTAAGATTTTTATTTTTAATAATTTCCAGTGCACTTYGCTCATCAACTAATAAAAACCACTTTTGGAAGAGAAACACAGACGAATTCACTCAGTTTTGAAGTGAATATCATAATCCACTTAACGATTATCTTCAGAATTGTTTAGAAACTTGCATTAGCGAATACACTGAACGTACCCGGTTTAAACTGGGTATTCTAGGCCTTTCACATACACATCACCAGAACAGGAGTAGGGGGAGGTCAGCCTTCTGTTGTGTCTTTCTTTCTGTTCAGCATGCTGCAAAATACCAAGGAAACAGAGGCCAAACATACTGTTGATGTAGATATCAGATATGAAGATGAAATTTGTCAGATATATTTTCAGCTTTTCCATAAAGCTCAGTGCCTGAGCTCAGTCAAATATCATAGGAATGCTTCATCCCTCAAAATCTTGCTTTTGTAAAATAGTTAAGGCATGTTCTGAAACTTCAGGAGAGAGAATACAGATAACTGACTGAAATACAATACCATGAATAGCTTCTGAGAAGTGCAAAGGCACAGGGTAGGTAAAAGCCCATTTAAAGCTCCCCTACCAAAAGAATACAATATAAATACTGTCAAGAAACTGCATTTTGTCTGTTACCAGTCACTCAATTTTGAGCGGACAGAAGACACAGGGAACATATGCCACACAACAGGAATCAGTTGCTTTCAACTCCACCAGCCACCATTATGTCTTTACAGTAGTGCTTAAATTCTGTTAGATTATATCTTAATTAAAAATAGTATCTCTAAAGCATTAGTTGCTATCTCTGACCCACTATGCATTTCTGGTCCACCAGTAGTGCCGTGTCACTTGACAGTATTGGCTGACTCATCTGCAGCCTGGGCCCTTAGGGTTCCCCCTCAACTTGCAGGCTTCTGTCAGGTAGTTTATTTGTCAAAACAGAATTATTTCTGTCTGACCTAATTAAACATTTCCAATTCATGTATATAAAGCACCATGCCTTGAAACTAGTTCCTTAACTTTATGTGCAGCAGTAACACAGATATGATAGCAGCACTTGTGATGAACAGAGGTGCCCAAAACATGGGTGAAAAAGAATTATATTCTTTTTCAGTTTAAGTATTATTCCTATTAACGAGGAAAATCAGATCATCAGATAGTTAGTGTCTGTTTCTCATATATCACAGCTGAGATTTAAGTGTACAAATAGAACGTACACCTTTGTAACCATTATCGAGCGCACTAACTGAAAACGTGATAGCATGGCGTGTGTCTATATACACATATTAAATGTTATTTTCAAACAGCAATTCTAAAAATAGTACTTAAGTTCCTGATATCTAAATGAATCTCATATCTTTCAAAATTGTGCCACTGTCTATGTTTTTTGCTTTGCAGGGTGCTTGTCATTGAAGGCAGTTGCCAAGGATTCAGTATTTTTTTAAAAACTTTCAGGCTAAATATCAATTTAGGATACTTTCTGGAGACACTAATTTCTGAAAATGCTGATCATGGCTGATAAAGCAGAGCAGTGTTCAAAGCAGTAACACATTCTAACATACAGCAACCTTTCCTAAAAATGTGGAAGGAGGTTCATGAACTATTTGAGAAGAGGGCAAAAAGCATTATCACTGAATTAAATGAAAAATTTGTTTTGTCAGATATTTGCAAACCTAAATGTTTGGAATGTTTTGCCAAATATTTTTGAATGTTTGTTCACAGAAATATAAGAATGAAATCAGTCTTCAATGGGCAGAATAGATTTGTAGAGTTCAGGGATAAATTATAACATCTCAGAATCACTCCTCTGTTATCCCTTTTTTTTCCAGGTGAAAGTTCCTACAGGTCCTGTTTCCTACCTAATTTCTAATCTGGTATTTCTTCTATCCACATCTTGCCATTCAGTGCTGACGCTTTGCTTCTTTCACCCACATCACCCTATCACAGATCACACTTTTATCTGTAACACTCCACTTCTCTTTCACAGATTCCCATTATATTAAGCCAGTTCCTTTCCCAGCCTCTTAATCCTGCTAATAACCTTTATTTTCCTCTCAAAGACATTATCTTGCTAATCTTTCTAGAATTCCTTCCTATGTCTCCTGAATTTATGCTCCTGGACAAAAATAAATTAATTAATTAAGGTCAAAGTTTTTAAATCACAGAACTTTAATGTGTATCTAAATGCATATTTTAAAAGCTATACTTGTTCACCAGACAGATTAGAGAGCGTCATAAATCTGTATGTTGCCCCTGTGAAATCACTTTATTTTTTCCAGTTCATCTATCTTCAATATTCGCAGTAGCAGTAACGCCCCAAAATAAAATTCCACATACATACATCATAGGTTTTTTTCAGCTGTCAAGTGGGGTGTCTTTTTTTAGTTTTTCTGTACGGTTTTTACCTCTTGCTTTAAATCAGATCAATTAAAATGCTTGTAAGGCTCATGCATCAGAATCGAAAAGAGAGTGCAATTACAAATACAGTGTAAAGACACCTCTAAAGATCATATAAAATCAGATTTTGGGATACTTCTTAATTTATGCTTACTCTGAGGATAGCCAAAATTAATCTACCTCTAAATTAAATTGCAGTTAAATCACTCGAATCTTAACTTTTTCAAAAACTTCATTGCATCATCCCCACTCAAAAAATATTTGCCACAGATTTTCTATAGTGTTAACTCACTTATTTAATCAGCATAAAAGAATTATGTGCATGTAATGTTGTAGGTTTGATCCTGACCTTTTCCTAAGAAAGTTTAGAGAGAACACGGTTCACATACAGACATATGAGGGCGTTAGTCTAAATGGTGTCAAGCAGCTATCCAGTCCAGCACATTGTCTACAGCACTGCTTCAGAGGAATGCTTAGGAACTTCACAGCCAATTATTACGCAATAAACTTTCCTAAGATAAAAATGCTCATGGGAGCTACTGCTTTTTCTTCTGTTAAAGCCATAAGCAAAATAATGCTGGAAAATTTTGTGTAGTCTCTTGCATTGAGATATATTGCACACATTACTTGCCTACAAAATGGCCATTCAGCAATGCCAACTGATATTAAACTTTTTTTTTTTAATGTCATCCTGTATCTCAGATGACAAATGATTCTTAATGTGTGAACTTTTAGAAAACTGGACTTCATGAAATGAGAGCAGTTTTCCTTTAAGCTACATGAAAATGTCACTTCCCTCCTCTCAGCATGCTGGACAAATGTAATATAATGTAGAAATGAGATCTAGGCCTTAAAAACAATTGTGTGTCTACAGGATTCTCAAAAACTGAAATAAGTGGCAAGTACCTTGATGACAGGTTGGCATGAAAGAGGAGATCTTTGAAAGAAAATTTCAGATAACAAAGGTGAAACTTTTTAAAAGGCAGTCTAAATTTGAAATGCAATTGAGATTCAGTAAATTATTTCCTTAATAAATAAATAGATTTTTTTTAAATGATCTACTAGCAAATTGTAAAATTCTTTCCTCAATAGATCTTTAAATGAAGTGCCTAAATAATTTCTGTCACTCCTAGGGAAAAAATAACACATACAAAGGTCAATGGCAAAATTCTATTCACTTTAACGGGGTCAGAATTACAAATTTATTCACAGCTTTTTTATAAGCATCTGCTAATTATGTTTCATTGAGATGTTTAGTATCTATTTGCTGCTTCCCAGATGGGAGCTCATTTACCTGATGATAACTTGATTTTTTCTGACAGTATCCTGTGTCTTAGAATATTTCTATGAAATGAGGTTGAGGTATAGTTTCATATTTTTAATGTATTAAGCAGCCCAGATCTTAATACATCTTTAAGATATCAAAGATCTTAAATTCATTCAATATTAACATAACTTTTTCTGACACAATTTCCTCAGAATTACTAATCCTGAAAATTATCTGTGTCATCTGTTCTCACCTTAACTACGATGTAGCTTTTTCTGTCTTTCTGATTCTTCAACTTATCTCCAAGAAATTGCACTGTACTGCAGTCTAAGAATAAATTGCATCATAATAAATTAAAAATAAATCCCTGCTACAATAATACATTAGAACTTTAACTGTGTTTTTATTATAATATCAAAGAAAATCCTATTTTAGCTATTACTGAATGCAAATATTTTGTACAACTTTCCAATACTTGCTTCATAATAATCATGCTACATGAAAATAGCAGTACATCATGCTATTTACTGAAAACATTGAGAAGAGCCAGCTGGTCAATTAGAGAAAAATGCCATCGATCTTTCAGTATAAAAAAATATTTTATTCAAGCAAAAATCTCTAACTTGGAACATGCTAATAACCCTTCCAAAATGTACAGGAAGAAAAAAATTGTTTTCTCTGGATATTTCCAAAAGAAGCAAAGCTCTCCTATCTCTATGAAACTGTTTCAACCATAAGGCTAGAAACTGATTCCTCTGATTTTTACAGTTATTTTTTTCATTGTCTGCTAGAAAAAGGAAATCTGCTACCCCATTTGGTACCTGGATATTCCTTTCTACGTAGTGATGAAGCCGTAGTGATGAAGCCTTGTCATGATCAAGATGAGCAATGGTCTGTACTTAAAAAATCATGACTAACCTCTCAGCCACACTATTAAAAAACATGCAAAGATTAAAATTTTCAAATGGAATTCAGCTGCTGTGTATGTGTTATTCCAACCAATGCAGGTAAGGTGACAGATGCACCTCTGCAGCTCTGGTTTACGTTTCAATTCAGCACTGCAGTACCCAATTGCCTTAATTTAAAAGCATACATAAATTTGTCTTTATAAACTGGAAAGATACGAAAGGCATGGGGATGAGAGCATCAAACTGACATCTATTTGTAATGAAACCAAAGGATTGAAGTTCACCATTCTTGAAGTGAAAAATTAATCCACTCATTTCCTCCAACTGCATTTTTTTGTTTGAACTGTCTAGGAGAACTTAAGAATGAGATGATACTAAGTCCATAAAATATGTTACCATGATCTTAAAGAATAAGAGAAATACTTTTTGTCATGTCATTTTCTGGCTGCAACCTCTGTTTAGCTCTTGTTGGGATGATAAGGTGCTGTTGCTTCTGCTGCTTCTGCAGCTGAGAAGTGTTATCACCATCTGAGTTGTGTTTCTGGGATCTGTGATGAATCCACTGGGTGGAAAACTTTGTTGCTCTATAGGGAGTGTCCATCCCACATAAGGGTGAGTACGCAGAAGAAATAAATACATGCTTCACTGTCTGTAACTCTACCTGGTCCTGCTGGGGTTTGGTGGCATCCCCTTCCCACTCCTGCAAAGGATGGAGCCAAGTGCAGCTCAATACTGCTGGAGACAGCACTTACGCTCTGATAGTTGGCATGTCCCCTTACTTTAGCACTGAAGTCTTGCAGAGTCATAACTGCACTGGGCCAGCTGGCTACAAGATGTAGAAGCCTGAAGGACTTGTCACATACCAGTGTACTGAAAAAGCATTGCATCCTTCAAGATCTTGTATGAACTGTGCACGGAAGCTGCTGCAGCATACCCTGCAGGACTGAGCTCTCTGGCACTGCTGAGCCCAGGCTGGSTCCACTTTCATGTCACCCATGGCTCAAAGCATGCCACACACCCGGCTCGACAGAGGCATCTCAACCACTGTAGCAGCTAAGCTGTCTGGCCCAAAAAATAATACACTTTCCTTGCTTGGAAAGTGTATTAGACTACTACTTGCTCTATTCCTCTCTTCCATCCAGTCTTTTTTCCCACCTACAGTCGATATAACGTGCTTTAAAAAGCACTCCTCCCAGCTTCATGTTGTTTCCTGAATTTTGGCCTTTATCTCAGGGTATGTACTTTGCAGAGGCCAGGAGCCTGGAAAAAAACATGAATTCCTTTCCTAACGGGAAGAGTCAAAGCTATCATTGATACCACTTTTCACTTATAATACCTTTTGGAGTTGGGATTCAGCCCTGCCTGTCTTCTCAACCCAAAATATTAACACTGGGACTGATGAACTGCACAACCATATGCTGAGTTTGATGAAATATGAAAGATTCTACTTGTTAAAAAAAAAGGATCAGGAACAACAYAACAAGCTTTCCTTATAAAATTATTCAAATCATCAAAACAAAATTTATCAAAAACAAAGGTACAGCCACCAATTTTCCAGACCCTGGCCACATTTCTGAGCTTGGCCATGGTGACTGTAGCACTGTAGCACTGGGGAGATGAGCTCCGGTACAGACTCCTCAATGTGGCAGGCCTCAGCATAGTAACCTTTACCAGTTGCAAGGCAGGAGGAAGCTTTTACTTATTTTGGGCATATTACCACCACAGGTGTTGCAAATGCAGAAGGTTCTGGAAAAGGATGATGGGGCAAACACCTACCACAGAAGATGTCAGTCCCAAATTCCTTCTTACTTCAGGAACAGGTATGCTAGAAAAATCATATCCTTCAGCTCAGTGCTCTTCCTGCATATGCTCTTGGCAATGGTCTTGGTCCCAGTAGATGAACTCCACTCTACTGTAAAAGCTTCTTCCCTTCTTTCCCTTTCTCTCCAGTACACAGGGTGTTAGAGAAGGTCGGATGTTTAGTCTGGAAGTGGCTGATGCTGGTGACTTTTCTTTAGATGTGTTTGAAAGGAGACATAAAAAAGGCTTGCTCTTTCTGATCAATATCTGGAAACGTAGAAGAGTGCACCCATCCCCTCATACACCTTTACCTCAGCTGCTTGCATTGCAAAGCCAAAGCTCACAGCCTATGTAGGAAGAAGTTGGGATTGCACTCCTTCCCTTGCACTTTTGTGGGACTGTGAATATTCACTACTTATTGCTAATGTATAGTGTGAACTTGTGATGGCTTCCTGTTGAGAAAAATTGGTGACGTGGAAGCCTGGCATGTCAGCTGCTATTCTTAAAGCAAAAGAGTTGATGTTGTGTTATCACTATGTAGCAGTCATTTCTTTTGAGTACATCTATAGATGTACTCGACAGAAGTACAGATGTACAAGCTGAAGACCACCTGCTTGTATTTTGTCAGTGTAGAACTGACAAAGATGGTTCCTTTATGGAGACTTACCTCTCATCATCCTGAGGAGTTTATGTTTTTAGTTGTGAAGATTTTCTGTATTTGCTAGGCTTTGTTCAGTCTCCAGCTCAGCAAGGAGTCCCTGCTGCCTCTCCTGAGAGCCACAGAATAGAGTCCTGGGTGAGTTTAAGTTGCTAGAGACATCTGGACATCATCTGGTCCCTCTCACCACCCAGAGCAGGGCAGCTTAGATCAGGTTCCCAAGGGCATTCAAGGGCCTTGACCTGTCTAGTTTGGCATTCTCCTGGAATGGAGAGTCCAGCATTCAGTCTCACTGACGGGTGAGACAGAGTCATCACAAGGAGTGAGTCATGGCTTTTCTTTAATTTTTTTTCCCATAATTGTCTTTGAAATATTCTATGCAGAAAGTCTGAATAATGTAGCAGGTCTTACATCCCTTTAAACAATTCCTCACTTATTCTGCATACAAGGAGAGGAAATAATGCTACATATCTATATACACATATTCTATATGTAATACATATTTATATATATTAATATTTATTGATGTGGAATATTGTTTTGAATTGCCTTTTTATTTGCATTAATTTTTTAATTGCAATTCTTTTACAGTAGGTGTCATAAATGGTCAGTAAGAATAACTAACAAGAAAACAAGCTACCAGATAGCAAAGCAATGAGAATATCAATTGCAGTATTAACTTTCAATTAATATTTAAATCATGTTATAATATCTATTATTCTGATTACCAAAATAATTACCAATTATAAGCTCAAGTTCTAGTCATAAATAATTGTACCTGAAAAGATGTATATTTCTTTTAGGAAAAAAAATTCAGCATACAACCATCTTATATTGAGTAATTAGGAGGAAAAAAAATAAAAACAAACAAGATTGGAAAACACATAAAATAGATAAAYGTTTTTACAAGTAATTTTTTTTCATTTTAGAAAAAAACTTGAAATCCTGATGCTTTTTTTTAAATTCAGAAGAAAAACATTTTTACAAATAGTATTTACTTTATACATATCATATATATCACGTATAATATATGTTCAATATGATATGTGTATGTGATATATGTGTGCACAGGTATAGTGTATATCTTACATATATGCTATGGATATGTCTTGTATGATATAAGCATAACATATATATCCTCTCTGTGTGTATGTTTCAATATCAGAGTCCTGCAGAGTACAAATTTTTCACTTTCGTAATTTTAAAAATAGTAATATGATTAGCAAAATTCAAGTCATTATAGTGCATTTTTGTTGATACCCCCTTGAAAGAAAGTTTATTTCTGGTAAATCACTGTTAGCTGTGGCACTTTGGATTGAAATGAAAGTGTCTTCCCAGTCTTATCAGAAATTTATTATCACAGCAATTCCTGAAGTAATATTATATCCACATAGGACTGGGGGCACAGATATTGTCTTGAATACCAAATACGTATATATTTTTAAAATCATAATCTAGGTTTTTATGTGGCATGCTCTGATAATGGTCTTTGGGCCCCAAACAATTTAGGGCATGTAGCTGAACCTCTTCAAATTCTCAGTTCACACCAAGCAATTAAAAGAAATTATTAATAGAGGAAATCTGATGAGATACCTTTTTTTTTTTCAGAATATAACTGTTCAGAAAGTGGCAGCAAATGCAGTCAAACTGTACAGAACTTCAAGATCAGGATGCCTGCATCACACAAAACCCAGCTAAACTTTCACAGTGTAATTTTCTTTCATTTAGTTTCTCATTTGGACTCTGTAATTCAGAATAAACAAAATTTAGATTACAGTAGCTAAATCTCTGCCCTTCATAAGAAAATCAAGGAAAAGCTATGAGGTTTTCAAGAAATAAAGGCAGAGAATCAATTAACAGGAGATACATATATGTACAAAGATTTTAACTGAGTCAGGATTGCAAGACAATGGCCAGGGAGAGAATACATGAACTACAAGGCAGTTTCAGGATGCATGCAATTTTACTGAGCCATTAATATGATCTACCTTCTCTATTTTTGCCACTTCAGCCACATTTTTCACCATTAACATCACTTCATCACTTTTCATAGAGAATATGGCTGCAGCAGGTGAGAATCAGTAGAATAGAAAGCTCTTTAATGTTAATTGGTCAAAAATTAAGTATGTAAATCACCATGACTTCTGTTCCTTCAAGGATAAAGCAGAACATAAGTTACCTGTTTTCCAATTTTGTATGCCAGTAAGCTGATATTTTGCTTCACTTAATTTATGATTTGTTTCTTGATTATGAACCTTTGAGAAAGGCTATGAATGTGTGTGAAACACGTGGATTATCTTGGAAAGAAAGATGCATTCTGCTTTGGAGAAAAAAAAAAAAAAAAAAGATCAAAACAAAAAAGCTGAATTGAGCTATCTCTGCAATAAATTTGACATTCCAGGATAGGCAACTGAGTATCATATACAGACTAAACCCACTGCTCAAGCATATCATGCCCGCACTTCCCGCTCTCCCTTCCCTTCTGTTTGGTTTTTAGATGTTACATAGAAGATGAAACCTACTACACTCATTACTGTGCCACTGATGGAGACTTAGGTCTGGGATTTCCCTTCAGTCCCAAGTTTGTCACCATTTTCAGCATGGCATTCTTAGACTTACCCAAAAATTGGGCGTTAGGAACCTAATTAATAAGGTTTACTGGTCAGCTTTCTCCCTCCCTCCTCTCCTCCCTCTGTCTTACCACCCCCTCCCCCACACACTCACACATGTAAGTAAGAATGATCCCTTTACAATGGGATGAGCTTCTAGCTCCCGTATGTAAAATCAGTGGTTTGGTACTTGCTTTGCTAGATTGTCATAGAGGTGTAGCTCTCTTCCTTCTTGTCATTTTGTTCACCCGTTTACTGTGTTTTAGCTGAGGCCTCTGAGCATCATGTGGAATCCTTCTCCAGATATTTCTGTTGTTGAGAGTAGGACTGGTTATTGAGAAATGGTCTATGCTCACAAACAAATACTTCCCAGGAAGCCTGCAAGTGGCTAATGCACTTTGCAGTGGTGTTACCAGTGCAATGTGTAAATGTCAGTAAGTTGTAAGTGTAAGTTGTAATGTAAGTGTAAACTCAGAAGTTTCTGGTCAGCTTAAACTGGGGACTGCAAAGGAGACTACCAAGTCTCTGCAAAACCTTCAAGCTTTTACTGGCAACGTTCAGATTCTTGAGCCTACCCACATGACACCAATGGTGTGTTCAAAATGAAGCCATTAGCACAATTACAAATAACTTAAAAGTCAAAGAAGTTACCTTGAATAAGACTCRACCTTATTTTGTGGTACTTCGGGATTTAATTAACAAGGTTTTCTGACTCAGTAAAATCAGCAGAAGATAAACCCATCAGAGTTAGCCCCTGTGAGAAAACTGTTAACCTTTGTTTAAATGCATACCGATTCAGGACTTCGAGTCGTAAACAGGAGTTACAAGTGATTGCTGTGAGCATTAAAGAGTGGAAGTTTAGCAGCCATTCTCTACATTTAGAACAAGTAATTTCCATTGTAAGTTCATTCAGTACTAATTGTGGGAGCAGTTACTCAGGCTTCAGTGACTGGAGAAATGAATGAGAATGGTTTATGAAAAGCTACACTTCATTTATTTTGGAGCCAGAAGGAAAACATCAAAGAACAAAATTATTGAATTTTTAAAAATACTAGATTTGTTTTGATATTTCAGTTTYGGGTACTTTAATTTTTGCCGGGATTTATGACTAACTGATCACAAACCTTAGAGACATAAGCAGCTAAAATTGAATATTTCTCTGGGCATGTCATGCATGTGCAGACCAGTTCAAACATTGGTACAGTAAACTGACATGTTCAGTGTTTCTTATTTCTTTGGGTTTTTAGAATCTGTGTCAACACTTCCATTCTACTAAGCCCTATCGTTGTTTTCAGTTTGTGCTTTCATGAGTACTGGGAAAAAGAAAACATAAAATGTTTGTTTCCTCAAATAGAAACTTTTACTGCCCTAATTATTTAAGTTGCTAAATTAAATGTGAAATAAACTTACATCATTACATCTTGGGATAAGAAAATTTGTCAAAGGATATTGGTTGTGTTTGGAGTGCTTGTCTGGAAGGACATCAGAATGTCTTGGAAAAAGCTTGTCTATTGTCATTCAGTGAAAAAAAGTGCTGGTAGGAAATAGTTAACCTGTAAAGACAAAGAGACCTGATGAAATTTTAGAAATGTAGTACTCTGCTCACCAGTACAAGCAGGAGAGCATTTTGTTGACAAAGGTTGTCCTGAAGTGTCTATTCCAGTTGAAATCAGAGCTGTGAATTGCTCCACTGGAAATCATAGACACTGTGAATTACTTATGCACTGACTGAAGTAATTTATTAAGCATTTACCAGTGACCTTGGCTCAAACAATCCAGACTTCTTAAGGATGAAAGTCTAAATTTATGAAAGCAGTCCTAGTTACCAAAACTAGAGGGATCATCCCTTTTAAAAGCTGTAATAGGCACCATTCCCCAAATTTGYTGTTTAGGAGGGTGCCTAATGATACAGGTCGATGAATTAAAGGCTATATTTTATCACCAGCAGTTTTCAATTATTGTCTTCAGGACCTTATGTACAAATTCGGTTGAATATCATGGCCAGGTTTTTTTCCAYTGAAATAGCATTACTGTTGATTCCAGCCAGCTTTTGGATGTGATTCATTCTTTTCACAAAAGCGATGAATCCAAGGTACTGGTGTTTCTGAGGTAATTCTGATACATCCAGGAATCAGACATCCCATTTACAGGAAGGAAAAGTTCTTCCTGGAGCATGGTAGGCTTGAGAAGATTAAAGGTGCAGCCAGGCATTATTGCAGAGTGAGGAGAAAATTAGAAAATAGTGATTCCTTTTGAAGCATTTAGTCTGCTCATGATCAAACTTTTCTCTGAAAATTTCAATGTCTTCTAACTTTAGATGAGATAGAAATAACAGAAGATCTTCATACAATACTTTCAGTTCTGGTTAAAATAAAAAAGTTTTAAAGTGCTCATTTTTCATTATTTAAAAAAAAAAAAATCCACTCCAGTTTTTAAGTCTAAACTTTTCCCCCTTATTCTCTAACTGTATAGGTGAACATATCTGTAAATCCTTATTCATTAAGGCTTACAATTAGAACTGAAAGTCACTTGCACACTGGGCATATTTTCTTCTTGGCAAGGTGGACAGATTGACTGGTTTTATCTATCGTCACGTCACATGACAGTGCTACTGCACCTAAGATTATATGAGTAGCTGCCTGTTCAGAATGCAGACAACCAAAAGGAATTTTAACTTCCTCCATTAAGTTTTAAGGGGTGATTAACGCAGGTGATTTACAAGTGGAGTGGTATTTCACCATTCCTGGAGATTCAGTCAAAGACAATATGTACTGTGTGGTGTCATTTTTTATCTACACAAGCACTTGAAAATAGATGCATTTAGATGAACAACTCAGAAGATTGCTTTTATCTTTCATACTACCATTCTGTCCCAAGGGCAGGATGTACCCTGTTTTTCTAACGTGCTACTAACATGAGATTTTTTTTTTTTTTCCAACTAATTCAACAGTTTGGACTTTTCAGACCGTGATTCAATAAAGCTCTAAAAATATTCCTGAACAGATTTCACTAAATCATATACATGTTCAGTTATGCCTGCTAGTCCCAGTCATCTGTTAGATATGAATGAATATATTTTGATAGAAAAAAAATATCTTTAAAGCTAGAAATACATTCTAGGATTTCTTTTGGAAAATAAAATTTACTCTGACAGCTATTTCCTAAAACAGCATTGAGAAAAAATAATTTACAATTAGAATGTTGAGCTCTTATAGTTGACATTGTTGCTCTGACACACAGAAAGGCCCCTGAGATTAATTATCTACTGTAAAATATCACTGTGTTTCTTTGTGCTTCCTTTGTTCCTTAAATAACTGGGTTTAAAGACATAGTAACTGACCAGATTTTTTTTTAGGTACCTCGAGAGCTTCATGTAGTATTCTTCAGCTAATTTGGTAGCTTGTCTTTAGCAATTCACTTGTAAGTACCTGTTCTTTAAGATTACTGAAGTGTACATTTTTTCATTAATAGCTCAAATTCATGGATTCTCACCAGGAGCCAAATTACCATAACTGTATTATCCACTTATAGCATGAGTCACCAAAGCATGTGCCATTCATGTGGAGTCCAAATTATTCTGTCAGGCATTCAAATTTAAAATATCTGAACTTTAGTTTGCTGCATTTCATATTATCTTTTGAATTCATCATTCTTGCTAGGTATTTCCTCCATTTATTTAATTTTTTTAGTTATTGAGTTATTCTACATAAATTATTAATACAGTAATTTTGCTATGGAAATTCAGACAAAGGGCATACCAGGGAATATAAAAAGAGTATCTGACTTTGGGAATTGGCAATGGGAATGGAAATCTTTTATTTGCTAAAACACTGATGTAAATTATGTGCAACATAGTCAGGAAAATGTTTTGATCCAGAATTGTCCTGGATGTGAAAGGTTCCTGAATCTGTGGAAAGCCGCACTTTCTTCAAAGTAATTCTGCCTAACCGAAGGACAAACACTGCACTTTGTGGTCAAGTTCGTCCCTGGATTTAAGGAGAAGAAGGAAAGAAAGAGGGAAAGATTTTTTGAGTCCTCCACTGAATGCTACTCAGTTGAAACTAGAGATATAGCACAACATTATTTCTAACAGCATGATATAGTAATAAACTTATTAAGTAGCTCAGAATATGCTACTATTAATATTTATTCTTTCAAATAAATGTGGAGCTTTTTCTGCTGTATAAAGAGTTTCTGCTGTATAAAGAGTTTCTGCCGTATAAACAGATTCTTCTTGCAATTCTTTGGTTCTACCTGGAAAAGAAATGTAGCAATCTCCTGGGGTTTTCTTCAGATTTAAAGAAAGCCCTAAGGTTTCCTTTGAAGAGGAATTCCTGGAGACAGGCTGGTATTCAGTGAATTTCAGAGTGTGGGGTTTAAACTGACAGAGGCAATCTTGCAAGGAGGGGATCTGTTAGCTCACATCCTTTCCCTGCATAGATCATAGTCCAATAGATGAGTGAATGTTTTTACTTTAGATGTTTCATACATTGCAACCAGAGTTAGTCTGGCAGGTTTAGATACACAGTTAATATCAGTAAAGCATTTCATTCATTTCCATATGTGCTTAAGTTCTATATTTTAATTCTATTAGTTTATTTTTGTATTCTGATGGTAATTGTGTTAGGGATCCCTGTAAGTTATGAGTAAAAAATACTGTTGTATTTCTCTTAATGACTACCCATATCACCAGTGTATCCAAAAAGTGTAATATCATCTCTACTTTTCTGAGAATGATTAAAGAACACGTTCTGAAAAAAATAAATCGTTTCATAAAAATGTTGTACCTTGCAACTTTGGAATACTGATGTATGCAGAAGAATTTCTTACAGTCTTGAAGAAGTGCAGGCCAAAATCTGTAGCCTTGATAAGGTAGATACTTCACTGTATTATCAGAGTGTCTCTGAGCAAGTAATTCACAGTTTTCAAGGAATAATCCCATGAGTCTTCAGTAGCACAGTAAATATTTACTCTTCTCTTTAGAAACTATGTTGCATGGGCTAAGCAGGGAAGGTTGCCTCATGGAGGGACAATAATAGTGAGGGAGCAGGAGGAAATGGTGCAGTTAAGATACTCATCAGTGCTTGATAAAGAGAGTGGGTAACAAGGTTATGAAGTTTGCAGTGAAAAAACCACCCTCATGACAGTCCAAACTAAAACTAACTCTGAAGAACTGCATCAGGATCTTAAGATGCTGAATAAAAATTGCAAATGAAATTCTATATCCACATAAGAAAAAAAAAAACCTGGGAGCACAGACAAGACCATAGACAGAACATTATGGTTCAAAAGTAGCTACCACTGCTTAGGAAGGAGTTCTTAATCATTGTGGATATCACCTTACTGCTCACAGGGTGTTCAAAATCATTACAGAGAACAAAACAGAAAATAGCGGTATCCCACTGTATAAATTCATTGTTACATCTTGTGTAGTGCTTGCAGTTCTTGATTGTCCAACTTTCCCATTGTCCAGGACTACAGAGAAGATAACAAGGGGGGTGAGAAGTATACAGTGCTTTCCACAGAAGAGAAGAAACCAATTGCAATGCTTCTGTCTAAACAGCAGAAAACTGAGGGATATCATAAAGTCATGAACAATATAGAGAAAGTGAGTAAGGAATAATTATTCACTTTCTGCTTAGATGGTTCTTAAACCATTGAATAACAGAAGCTATTAAGTCATACCAAAAGGGTGACTGAGTTGTTATATTTTTCTCCTTTTCCTAAACTCTGATACAACCAGGATGTGCTACTTCGACCGCTGATGTGAGAATCACCATACTTCTCACAGGCTGCAATCTTTCAGGATAAACCTGCTCCAGCATGGGCTGTCCAAGCGCCATGTTCCTTCAGGGAATATCCACCTGCACAGTAGGGTTCTCCAGGGGCTGCAGCGTGGATACCCGCTCCACCATGGGTCCTCTCCAGGGGCTGCATGGAAACACCTGCTCCACCAGGGTCTCTGGAGGGGCCGCAGGAGAATCTCTGCCGGGGCACTGGGAGCCCCTCCTGCCCTCCTCCTGCTCTCTCCTTGGGGCTCACAGGGCTGTTCCACACACTTTTTCCCTCATACCTCACTGTCTCTCCTCACTGAGGCCACCCCTGCAACCCCCTACCGCTACCAAAACCTTGACACCTGCACTCAATACATTTATTTACTTTCCAAGTACCTGAGGTCAGAATTGTTTAAAAACACTCCTTACATACTTTGCATTGGATCGTGTGACTGAAAACTTCATATCTTACAATTTTAAAATAGTGAAAACTTTGTAACTCAATATAGAAATGTCCTACTTTGCTTTTTGCAAGCCATGAATAATGCATGCCTCTTAAAAAATACTACATATTATTTTCAGATTCTACCCCCCCACTTTTGCTGCACCCACCTGTTTGACTGTATTTGTTTGTTATTTTGTTGGCCCAAAATTTTTAGCTTTTCAGCAACATGGAACATTCTTTTCAAATATTCCCTCCCATCTGTATGACACAGTCTAATCTCATGTTTTATTGAGCAATTATGTCAATTGACCAACAATGGCACATAATATAGTAGCTAAAAGATATTCAGATATAATTTTTCAACATTTCTTCTCAGTATTGACCATATTCTGTTCTTTAGCTGACATGGTAAAATACAGTAAATCTTCACAATCGTTTACATTTTAAAAATGCCGCAGTCCTGGCTTCTGCTGAAGCCATGATGATTTTTCTACAGATTTCTCTTAAACCACAATTTTAATCTATATATGGTTTTTAGAGATATAACCATCTCTTCCATGACTTTTTGGTGACAAATGGCACTCAATTTTTCTCAGAACTTGAAAAAAATTTCTAAAAATTCACACAGAAGGCTTCACTAGAACTTCTAACTTCCTCCCTCCAACATTTCATTCATTGTCGTGGTTTAAGCCCAGCTGGCAACTAAGCACCACACAGCCGCTCGCTCACTCTCCCCCGGGTGGGATGGGGGAGAGAATCGGAAGGGTAAAAGTGAGAAAACTCGTGGGTTGAGATAAAGACAGTTTAATAGGGAAAGCAAAAGCTGCGCACGCAAGCAAAGCAAAACAAGGAATTCCTTCACTACT